>JANXHW010000008.1:47971502-48439002 GCA_026170595.1 Plestiodon gilberti rubricaudatus | reverse complement strand
GGACTATAAGCTTGCAGCTGATGCAGAGAGCTTTGTTGCATGGAATAAATTTTGGAGCAACAGGGTGAGCAGAGAGAGAGAGATGTGTGGTTGAAACTTGGCCCAAGAGGAGAGATCAGTTCTCTACCTTCCCCAGGTAGCACTTTTGTTATGACTGTGCTACCTGGGGAAGGCTGCCTGGCCTCTGACTAGGCTTACCAGATCTCCAACCGGGACAGAGTGCTAGACCTTTAGGAGAAGGAATATGGGCAGGTGTAGCTTGTTAAACCTTAGAGCACAATCCTAGGCATGTCTACTCAGAAGCAAGCGCCATTGTGTTCAGTGGGGCTTGCTTCTGAGTAGACATGCCTAGGATTGTGCTCTAAGGTTTAACAAGCTACACCTGCCCATATTCCTTCTCCTAAAGGTCTAGCACTCTGTCCCGGTTGGAGATCTGGTAAGCCTACCTCTGACCCACCACAGCCTGCCTCTCTTAACACTGAACACAAGGAAAGAAGTATTAGAAGAGGAAACATGAATCCTGTACTCACTCAGGCTGCAATCCTATCCACACTTTCCTAGGAGTAGTAAGCCCCACTGAACACAGTAGGACTTACTTCTAAGCAGACATGCATAGGATTGTGCTCTCAGCCAAGGAGTGAAACTGATGCCCCAGATGCTGGAGCACTTGAGGGTACCAGCTAAAAATTGAGCAAAACCTCTGCTGCTGATTTGAGTGACGAGAAGTAAGGCTTGGGTTAAACACTCACTGGGCAAAAGTACAAAGTCACGTCCCTTTACAGTTGGGAAAAAAAGGCTGGACGTGGTTTGCACCTGGTTGGACAAGATGGGAGAGTCCTCAGGCTTTGGGGAGAAGGCAGTTGCTGTCCTGATCCCCTGGACTGAATTCCACAGGTGGGAAACTGAGGCGGCCTCACCCTATCCTGAGCTCATCAGCCCTGTGTCTGCAATATGGAAGCCTCTCAAGCCTTCTTCCTTCCCTGCCCCCAAGCCAGGAGACGATGATGTGGCTTATTATGCTGGCTTGACATTTTGAGCCCAATTGACAAGCTCCCTTCAAAATCACCCCAGCCATTCACCTGAGCAGAAGCTGTCTTGTCTTTTTAAACAAACTGCGCAGGGTGTTAATCACCAGGCTTTGAGGTGGTGGCTGTTTTTCCTCCTGGTCGGTCCGTGTTGGCTCCTGCCTTAGAAGAGAATCTCAGGTTACGTTAGCAACACCATCTGCTGCTCGCCATGGCCAGGACTTGTGCATAATTCACTAGTGCTGAGCGGTGAAGTCCTCGTGAGCCATTGTCAGCTATTCATGAGGAAGTTGCCTCTGAGGCACAGATCTGGTGACTGAGTTATAGGACACCCTGCCTAGGCCTGACTTCTGCTCTTTTGTCCTTTTCCCTTCATTGTTCCTGGCTTAAGGTTCTGCAAGTGACCAGCTAAAAGGCAAGGACGCAGCAAGCAAAGGGCACGGCCTTCTCTCCTGAAACCGCTTCTGTGGGCAGTTTGGAAGGGGGTTCTGAATCGGATGCTGCTTGCAGCTTAGTGGAGTCATGTAAGTGCAATTATATGAGGGATTGTGTTTGCATGTAGGAAGCTGCCCTGTAGAGTTGGACCGTTGACCTACTGAGCGCAATATTGCCAGAACTGGCTGGCAGCTGCTCTCCAGGACTTTCAGGCAGGATTTTTTTTCTTTGCCCTACTTGGAGCTACTATCAGGGATTGAACCTGGGACCTTCTGAATCCAAAGCGGGGATGACTCTACCACTAAGCTGCAGCCCCTCCCCTCTCCTCCAAAATTCTACTCTAGCTTAAATCTCCTTCCTTGCGATTTCAACCCTCTGATTCTTTGTACCTACATGCTTGTAGGGCTTTTCATGTGTCACCAGGAGGCTTCTGTGAGGTTTCCTGAGCATAATCAGGGTGCTTTCCTGGTAGTAAGCATCAAAAAGTAATCAAAGCATCAAAAAGCATCAAAAGAATCCAGAAATACATAACAACATAATCCCTTATCAAGTCCCTGTTAAGAGAGGAATATATTTGTTTGTGTTTGATTTATACTCATTTATAGTAGAACGTTATAGCCCATATTTCTGCATATAGTCAAAAAGCAAGAGCACAGTATTAAGGTGCATTTCAGTAGAGGTATGACGTATGAAAGAGGCCCAGTCAGCTATGCAAGCCAGATACCTGCCATAGATAGTAGGCTGGAAGGGTGTAGCCTGGACAGAAGCTTGCTGACAGGGTGGAGTTCTTCTGTTGTCGATAAGGTAACTGAACAAACAAGCATCATAAGAGATTCCAAGAATTATGTACGTCAAAACTGAACTGTCGGAGAATGACCAATAAGATTGTCTATTACGTATGTTCCATCCTGTATTTCTGTAACCAATAAGAAGTTAATGTGATCCTTTGACCCACCTCCTGTATTGAAGCTGCACATTTGGAACTATAAAGCGAAATGTGAGCAACAAGTTGGCACAGTTCTTGTGCTTTGGACGTGAGTCCCCAGGAGCTGTCAAACACGTGTTTTTCCGAATAAACCTTCTGGCTCTTTCACGCTGGTTGCTGCATTTCTCAACGCATTACACTTCCCCTGGGTGACCTTGGGCCAGTCACTATCTCTCAGCCTAACCTACCTCACAGGACTGTTGTGAGGACAAAGGAGGGAAGGAACCATGTACACTACCCTGAGGCTGCTCCTTGGAGGATGGGCGGTATAAAAATGTGAAAAATAAAATAAGTCTCCACTGAGCTTCATTTTGTTGGTTTGGGCCTAATGATTGAGGCTGAAGATCATATTGAATCTTTCTTCTATCTACTATACCCCCCGCGAGCTTCATGACATCTGCAAATTACCACCACCCCACCCCCCCAATCCAGATCATTTATAAAAATAATGACTGGGTAAATAAACTAACAGAGCAATCCTGCCTAACTATCCGGTGGGCGGCCCAGGGCCACCTGCTGGATCCTATCCCTATTTGGAGCGGCCCGGAGGTCTATTCAGGGAAAGGGGATGTTCGTCCCCTTCCCCTGGTGTAAGACGGGGAAGCCCTAGAGGGCCTCCTTGGAAGTAAGAGGCCGTGTAACGGCCGCACCGGCTGGAACGGAGACGGGTATATGGCGGACGCCAACCCCTCCCCCTCCTCGGGCGACTCTGCCAATGGCCCCCCTCCCTTGCCGCCCAGACCACCCGCACGCCAGCTGGGGGATTACTTACCTCCTCCGGCAGCCGCAGGGGTGATCCGGCAGTGGAGTGAGGCGGCCGGCCTCCGTGCCGGGCACCCTGAGGGCTGATTCACACTACACAAATCCAGGCGCGGATGCCCCTGCCCCTGCCCCTGCCCCAGCGCGCAGAGCTGGCCGGAAGCCCTCCTGCTGTCCTGCCTTCTTATGAAGGTGATTGGAGGTAGTTCTGATTGGCATGCAGCCACTCTCCCTCCCTCTCATCCGATTGGTAGGCTGCAGTAGCTCCGCGAACCCGCCCAGCTCCGCGAAGCCCGCCCCCTCAAAAGATGAGGGGAAGCCATTTTTCCAGCCTCTGCATTGCGGAGCTCGCAGCTGCTCCGCTTGCATCCGAAATGCTGTCAAAGAGCTCCACGCATCTCCGTAATGCGCCTGGAGTAGTGTAGTGTGAATCAGCCTTTACTCCCGAGTCATCGAGAACGTGCTTTATGGCATGTTCATGACGGCTTCCTGCGCAGGATTGCGCAGTAGAAGTGGTCCACTTTACTGATAATTGATAATTGATGCTGAGTTAAGGAGCCACAGTGACGCTAAATTTTCTGCACACAAGGGCTTGTGTAATTCTGTGATTGCTCTTTTTTAGGATTTAAAAAAAAAGTTAATGAGGCAGACAAGTTAAGGGTCCTGCCTGAATACTGAGCAAAGGTATTCTGCACTGTCACAAATTGTGCTGAGATGCAATTCAGCCTCCAGGCATCCACTTTTCCCTTGGTCTTTCAGCCCCACACAGCATTTGGGGCCAGCAAAATGGAAGTTGGAGACAGACAAGACGGAGGAGAGGAGAAAAAGCAACAAAGCCAGGAGCCAGGCAGGTACCCATCATCAGGTAAAAAGTTGAAAATGGATCCCATGTTGCCAGCTGGGGTTAAAGGTACATTCCAGGATCCTCAAAGGACATGACCTCAGGTATTCCAAGTACTGCTGCTTTCTGGCCCTGGGCTATGGGGGGGGGGGAGGGAGGAAATGACCCGTTGTTTCTTGGAGGCGTCTATGAGCATGTGGTCAAGAAACCCGAAGCTCAGCCTCCTTTCTCAGTTTCTTCTGGCATTCATTTTTTAAAAGATATCCGTGCATTAATATTTAACAAAGCCCATTAACCGCAGAACTGTAGCTAACATTTGGCAAGTACAATTTTGTATACAATGGGGAGGGGGTTGGAAGTGGGGGAAGGGTGGAGGCTTTTGGACAAAAGAGGAGCAAAACAGAAATGTGCCTTTATTGAGACTGCCAATCAAATTACATAATTCTAGTAAGTTGATGAATCGCTTGCCTGATGATAACTGATTGTTTAAATTTAAATGCATCTGCATGGGACCAACACCTCTATTTAGGTGCCGTTTTTGTGGTCATAGTGGTAGTGTAGGATACCTGGCAATTTAATACACAGAAGATGATGGAAGGAAAGGGCCACCTGAAAAGCTTGTTTTTGAACCCTTGTCACTGGACCATGCAAGCTTAGCAGATAAGGGCAAACGACAGAGTTTTCAGGAACCCACAGATTGATACCAGCTTCGTGCTGACTAACTGCAAGTTTTGTCCCAGAACACTGGTTCTGAGCTGGGACTTCTCCAGGTGACAGGATTTAAAAGCCTGAATACATAGCCCAACATCCAATCCTATTGGACCGCTGCATTGCCGGAACATACTCACTGATAAGGGCTTTCTGATTGCTGTTGATTTTGTGTCTCAGTCTGTGTTTTGTTTTGTTTTTAGATTGTTACTAATGTTTTTAGGAGTTTTTTATACTATATATTAGCTGGTTTATGATTTTATTGATTAATCTTATATTGTATTTTTATGATTTGCATTTATTAACCTTGTTGCAAGCCACTTTGGGTCCTGGGATATCAATCCAATAACAACAGCACCAGCAACAACAATAATAATATAAATAATAATAATAGCTGGCACAGATCTGAGTACATAAGAACATAAGAAGAGCCCTGCTGGATCAGGCCAAAAGCCCATCTAGTCCAGCTTCCTGTATCTCACACAGTGGCCCCACCAGATGCCTCAGGGAGCACACAGCCAACAAGATAACCTGTTTCCCGTTGCCACTCCCTTGCACCTGGCACAGAGAAAACCCACTTCTAAAAACCAGGAGGTTGCTTATGGCTTGTAACCTGTGATGGTCTTTTCCTCCATGAATCTGTCCAAACCCCTTTTAAAGGCATCTAGGCCAGATGCCATCACCACATCCTGTGGCAAGGAGTTCCACAGATGAATTACACGCTGGGTAAAGAATTACACGCTGGGTAAAGAAAGAGTAGACCTATTGGGACATCCAGGAGGTCTCTGGAACCTGAAACTCTCCTGCGGGATGCAGTGTGCTCTCCGTTGGTGGGGCTGCATTGGCGGGGAGGGGGAGTGTTACGTTGGATTGGGCTGTTGATTCATTAGTCCACAAAAGGGAGTTTGTTTTGTTTGGCATATCTTCAGTATGGCTTGCATGCACTCATGCCATCGGGGGGGGGGAAGGGGTACGATTTCCACATATACACCCCACTCCCCACTCTCAGAGCCGGCCTTAGGAACTGCGGGGCCCAATTGAAAAACATTTTTTGCAGGGCCCCAGGTTCACAGCCAAGGTCTGTAGAATCTTAGCGATCTAAATAAAATTTATTATAGACTTTATATCTCTATGGTAGAACAGAAAGCAATCAAAACGTGCACTTAAAAAGTGCATGTGAGTTAATGGACTAAATGTTTTAATATAAAATTGTATGCATGTAAGCCTATAAGTAAACCAACTGCTGTTCTCTATAAAAGCTGCAATGTGGTGTTACATGTATGTTGCCATGTGTTGTGTGTATTTAACAAGACTAGAGTAGATTACCCTAGCATGGGGCCCCCTTAGGCGTGGGACCCAATTGGGAGCAATTGGTCGAATTGGCTTAAAGCCGGCCCCCCTGCCACTACCCCTTCCCTGCCTCAACCTTGAGAACTCATTACAGAAAAAGTGGCTGGGAGGCTTACCCCTGGAGTTGGATTCCCTGACATAAACGACACCCTCCATTCATTCGTGCCCAAAGAGTGCATGCTTTCAAACCCTTAATTGCTCCACAATCCTACACACAATAGATGGACTTTAGGAGGCTGGAAGAGATTCAGGGGAAGGAAATTGGTGTTGTGCTAATTTTCAGAACACCTGCTGCAGGATGTCCCCTTACCAGGAGGTCAACAGGAGTTACGAGACAGGGCTCCACCACGGAGAGTGAACTGTCCAAAGCCTCGACCCTGGTGGGATCCACCTGAGCTGTGCAAACACCTCCTCCCATCAGGGACACAGCAGAACAGCCTGGACTGGGGCCAGAAAAAACAGCCATCTTCAAACAGATCAACTTCTTGGTGGCCCTAACCCAGCCCCCACCCCCGCCAATCTTAATCTACACAAGCCTGTGGTGTTCTGTTGGTTTCATTGGTGCTGTAAGCTGCCTTTGGAAAAACTGTAGAAGGATGGGATACAAATGAATGAAACAGGGGTGGCCAACCTTTCAACATGAATGCTCCTGGCCCTTTAATGGGTGTATGGTGAGGGCATTTCAACAGGTGCAGCTGCGTTAGCAGCACCACCACCAGCACTTGCAGCTGCCAAGATTCTGTCTTCTACGCAACTCTTAAGAACGCAGAGGCCCTCATGGTGGAAGGTTGGCCACCCCTGGCATAAAATAAAACTGTCTCCAGTGGCGTTCCGAGGCTGGTGCGGAAGCGTACATGTAGCAGGATGCCACTTCGTGCGTGAAAGCGCCCCTCCCCCTCGTTGGTCGGAGCCATTTCCAGCAGGTGACGGCTCCCGCACAGGCCTCTGTAGGAAAAGGACAGGTCAGCTCACTCACTGACAGCCCAATCCTGTGTAAGATGCACCGGGCAGCAGGCATCATGCCCTGGCCCATGCCAGTACACTGCCAAGGGAACTGCAGCATGTGTTGCCAACCCCCATGCCACCCCTATGCCAATCCCCATGCACATGGGACTCATGGGGAGAAGAGGGGGAGGGGTGAATGGGAGAGAGGCCCTAGCACCAGCTGCAGCTCCAGGGACTCCAAGATCCTGCACTGTATGGGCAAAGCTCCCCTTCAACCTTCTTGACTTTCTAGGGCACCAATCTCAATGCATCTTCCCAGTAGCGTCACTAGACGCGCGTCACCCAAGGGCAGCGGGGTGTGCGTCACCCCCGCCCTTGGGTGACCCCCCCAGCCGAACCTGAGGCTGGAGAGCCGGCCGGGGAGCCGGCTTCGGAGCATCCGGCCCCGCCGGCGCTCCAGGGCCTTCTGAAGACCCGATGGATCAAAACGATCTTCCAACACCCAGACTTAACAGGAAGGGGCTTCATTAGTGCTTTCCACCCCTCCAACATGCATGTGCAGTACATTGTCTCACCCCCCACACCCACAGGGTAGTGGCAAATTAAGCACCTCCTCTTTCCCCCCATATTAAAAAAAACATGTTCTGGTCTTGGTAGCTTCACTTTGCGGGGGGGGGGCCTCCCTCTTTGTTGCTCCACAAGCACAGGATGATCGTTTTGGGATGGGGGGGGGAAGCTTTTCTCCCTCTCATGCAACACATGCGATCGGTCTGTGAAATCTGTTGCATTCTAAACTGTTTCTGTAATCCCAGAGGTAATTAAAACTGTCGGAGTCTAATTAAACCACTTAATTAAAGTTGACAGCAGGTAGTAACGGCACTGCACACTAATTGAAATGGCTCATATTCAGTGATTTTGCTCTACACTTCTCACCCTAGGTCCTTGAGACAGAGCAGGCTGTAAACTGGAATAAATCAATCCTCCCTACCTGCTGTTTCTCATAGTTAAGAAACAGGACAGGCATCTTCCTAGGCTACACTCTCTCTTAAGCATCACAGCTCTGATTTTTAGAAAGCAATTCTCAAGAAGTACCAGCAAGGGTGCCAGCTGGCCACCCATGTGGAGAATCCCGTTGTGTCCGTCCGGCCATCAGACAGAGGGTGCTTAGAGCAGGCTTTGCTGCCAAAGAGAGTCTCTGGCAACTGTAGCTCATGGAGGGAATATTCCTCCTGGGGAGCATCTGCAACAACATCCTCACGGCCCGCGTGATCCTGGTGTGAGATGGATGTCTGGCACTTGTCAGTAAATCCATAAACACCCAAAGCCCACTAATGAACATTCTGGGGGGAACGGCAGTGGTCAAAGGCCCTCAAAGAGACCCCCGGGTCCTCAGGTCCAGCCAGGGAGCCAGGCAGCCATGACCCTTGTTAATCACTTGACGGGCTCCAGGGGCTATTGGCACCTTCCGTCAGCTGGGAAATTGCAGACCTTTGGGGAACAATGATGGAAGGAGCGAGGAGGCTGGCCTTTAAACCCAGGCAAAGTTCCTAAGGCGGGGGGGGGGGGGCATTTTGCCAAATGAAAATTGACGTTTTGGCTTGAACTTCATGACCTCAGGTCATTACGCTAATGGCCCTGGAAGGAAGGCCTGGAAGGAGGAGGGGAGGCAGGCAGGCTGGGCTGCTGACGGGTCTGTGCGGAGGATTGGGGGGGGGGAGGGACTGGACAGGAGAGGGTTGATTCTGGGCTTGATCCATGCAGGACTGGGCTGAAGAGGGCTCCTTCTGTGTCAGGTTGCTGGAAGGAAGCCCTGCTTCCTCCAGCAAAGAGCCAACAGGCAGCAAGTAAGCACAGCTGACTTAGCCAGCAGCAGCAGCAGGCTCTGGCAAGCTTTGTGGCATACAACAATCATTATTCATATGGTGAATGCCAGTTGCTGGGGGACCTGCCCCCCGGATGGCACACTGGATGCTACTGCTGTGTCCTTGGGTCAGCCTGTCATCAATCCTACTAAAGACACCTGGAAATGTGGGCACAGTGTTGGGTGTCGGGTGATCGGTCTTCTGACATGCGTTGGGATTGCGATTCATCACACAGGGGAACTCTGGGAGACATGAATCCTAAAGTAGGCTTATTTGTTTATTTAACTTTCAGGCATCTAGATTAGGGAAGTGAGAGCAACTCAGAGAGAGAGAGAGAGAGAGAGAGAGAGAGAGAGAGAGAGAGATCTACCTTCAGGAACTCACATTCACATTTAAATAATCAATAAGTTTAGAAAAGGTTTACAAAAATTAAAAAATTGCGCTTGATACAGAAAGGTTTAAGAAGTAATTTATGACTAGGCTTACCAGATCTCCAACCGGGACAGAGTGCTAGACCTTTAGGAGAAGGAATGTGGGCAGGTGTAGCTTGTTAAACCTTAGAGCACAATCCTAGACATGTCTACTCAGAAGCAAGCCCCATTGTGTTCCATGGGGCTTGCTTCTGAGTAGACATGCCTAGGATTGTGCTCTAAGGTTTAACAAGCTACACCTGCCCACATTCCTTCTCCTAAAGGTCTAGCACTCTGTCCCGGTTGGAGATCTGGTAAGCCTATTTATGACACCAGTTAAAAGAGCTTGATTTTAGTGATTGCAGAAGTGTTACTAGGCCTAGTGCAAGACCAGTGCACCGGTGTCACCAGGTGTGAGAGCTCATTGCATCACCCCAGTGATGTCAGTACGTTTGGTAACGCCCGGTGCGGTAAGTCATGGTGTCACCCCCATTAACTTTATTTATTTTAATATATAACAGTACGGCAAGAATTTTATATGCACAATATTGGAAGAATTCAGAAATACCTTCGCTGGAAGATTGGTGGTTGAAAGTTTTGGATTATGCTGAAATGGATAAACTTACAATTTTAATTAAGGAAAAGTCAATTAACCTTTTTGTGAATAATTGGAAACCATTGATTTTTTTAAGTGAGAGAGAGAAGAACGATGTGATGATATGCGGATTTAATGAATAGAATGTTGGTGATATTTTGGCTTATTTGGATATGGTATGTATGGCCAGCGGGTGGCGCAGCGGGTTAAACCGCTGAACCATAAGCTGTCGATCAAAAGGTCGGCAGTTTGATTCCTGCGACGGGGTGAGCGCTCGTTGCTTGGCCAGCTCCTGCCAACCTAGCAGTTCCAAAGCATGTCAATGCGAGTAGATAAATAGGTACCGCTTGCGGGAAGGTAAACAGCGCTCCGTGTTCCAGCTGCATGCTACGTGCTGCGGCAAGGAGAGTCATGCCGGCCACATGACCACGGAGGCGTCTTCGGACAACGCTGGCTATTCGGCTTTGAAATGGGGATGAGCACCACACCCTAGAGTCGGACACGACTGGACTTAATTGTCATGGGTCACCTTTACCTTTTTATGTAGAAAATAGTGAATAGTTGTGTTGTGTCCCAGGCTCCTCTGAGCCACTATATTCCCTTTCAAAAGTCCACTTCGGGCTAAACGTTAGCACACCTTTTCCCTTTCAGTTGCAATTGTGCGCAAAAAGAAAATCACTGAACATCAAAGGCAACACTTAACAAGTGTGGTTGTTTTCCAAGCAATAAATAATGTCCAGCAGCCCTTCCTGTGCAGTACTTATCTAAACAGAGTCCGTCTCCATAGAAAATCCCAGCTCATTACTTCACAGCTGTGGTGCCTTTCTCCAGTCCGGCAAAGCATCTTGTAGCAAAAGTCCAATCAGGAAAAGTCTCTCCAACCGCCAGTCTGGCAGAGTGTTCCCCAATATCAGTCAATCCAGGTGAGCAGTCAGTCCAGCAGAGTCTCCCCATCTTGAACAAAGTCGTCATCACTCAGCAGTCTAGCAGCATGTCTCTCTGGCAAGGTAGCAAGGCGAGGTCAGGTCCAAAAGCTTAGCAGCTCCATCAGCATCCCCCTGAGCGAGGTGATTCCGTGTTGCAGACGTGCTCTTTTTATCCTTCCTAGCCCTAATTAGACAGCATCACCGATGCAACGAACATGAAAATGAGCGAACTCAGGAAGATAGTGGAGGACAGGAAGGCCTGGCGGGATATGGTTCATGGGATCATGAAGGGTCGGACACGACTTAACGACTGAACAACAACAAAAGCTCTAATTAGGGCTAAGGGCTTACAGCTATTGGCTGGCAATCACAGTATCAAAAGTCCTTCTGATTGTCCACAGGTGTGTGTAGCCACACCCAAGTGCCATCAACTGTGTTGGGATAAGCAGGGATTAATCCCAGGCTAAGCAGGGATTTGAACCTGGATCTTTCAGAGACCTGAAGAGAGATCTTTCAGAAACCAGGTTCAAATCCCTGCTCAGCCATGAAGCTTCCTGGGTCCAACTCCAGAACCACTTCACCAACCTAGCTGTCTGAAGTTATCCTATCTCTGCGTACCACTATGAATAAGCACTGGCTTTGTATTATTATTATTATTATTATTATTATTATTATTATTATTATTATAAAAACAGTATTTATATACCGCTTTTCAACAAAAAGTTCACAATGTGGTTTACAGACAAAATCAAATGATTAAATTGCTTTGTACCATCATGATACTACCATGAGTGAATGTGAGAAGCCGTTTTCAGCTGCATGACATGTGCATGGAGCATTTTTGTGAGCTATAAATGAAATTAACCCATGAAATGTTTCAAGTCCCCCCCCCCTTCCCATGGCATCAATATGAAGAACAGGATCCATCCCAACACAAGCGTGGGGTCTTTTTGGTTGTTTGTTAATGTGCCTCGTTTAGAAGGTTAATATATTCAAAGCCCTTTTAGGCAGCTCTGGCCATACATCTGCTCCTCAAACCCACACAGATGTTTCAGAATCTGTAATCCTGACAAAGGACTTAGCAGCACTGGCTCAGGGCTAAGACCCAATTCAGTTTTAAATTATATCCTGCAGTTTCTGACGATAGGGACTGGGAGAAATTCTGACGATAGGGACTGGGCAACAAGCGGGCCCCAAGGCAATTGCTTGAACTCTCTCACGAGAAGCCCAGGTTTCACCTCTAGAAAGGTCCCTTTCCAGCTCTCGCAGCTGTCTGCAGAGAGAGGTTTTCATATGGTCATACCCTCCAGCTGTGACATCTCATCATTGGACAGTGAGCTCAGATGATCAGTTGTGTCTTACAAAATGACCTGTGGGGGCTTCCTGTAATTGTACTGCAGAACTCCCCAGGAACAATGTTTTGTGTCCAGGGTGTGCGCGCGCGCACGTGTGTGTGTGTGTTTGTGTGTGTGTGTGTGAAAGATAGTGGAACATTTTTGGGGGGGTTGTGTAACTTGCCTCCCTGCCTGACAAAAATATCTCCCATGTTGAACTGGCACGTTTCAATGTTGCAACTGAAATGCGTAAATGTTCACCTCCGCCCTGCTTGCACCATTTACGAAGTTTTCTCTGTGCATTCTGTGTGATGAACTCCAACGGGCCTATAGCTCAGTGGCAGAGCCATGCAGAGGCGTCGCTCCGGTAGGGGCGGGGCTGTAAGTTTTGCTCGGTTGGAGTCCCGTTTACCGAACGAGCAGGAGGCGGCCCAGCCCCCTCACTGTCAGAGCCATTCCCCTGCGGAGAAAGCAGCAGGCAAGAGACCCTGCCTGCTGCTTTCTCCGCAGGGGAATGGCTCTGACAGTGAGGGGGCGGGGCCGCCTCCTGCTCGTTCAGTAAACGGGACTCCGACCGAGCAAAACTTACAGCCCCACCCCTACCGGAGCGACGCCTCTGGAGCCATGTTTGCTTTGCATGCTGAAGAAGGCTCCCAGCTCTTCAGTCCCAAGAGCAGCATCTCCAGGTGCAGCTGGGAAAGCACCTCCACTGCCTGAAGCCCCGGAGAGCTGCTGCCAGTCAGGGCAGATCATTCTGAATTTGATGGACCCATCAATGGTCTGACCCAGCTGAAGGCAACTTCATGTAGAAACAATCTCAGGTTTTCATGACTCGTCCATATCACAGAATTAAAAACATTCATGATTTCCAGGAATTCCGTCGTTTAATAAATAGCTAAAAAACTATTTTATGCTTTAGTTTTTTAGCTATTTATTAAACGACGGAATTCCCGGAAATCATGAATGTTTTTAATTCTGCAACTTCATGTGTTCAGCCCAGGTAAAGCTTTTCAAATAGTTATGCATATTGTGATCACAGACTGGCAGCCATGCATTAAAACAGGGGTGGGGAACCTCCGGCCCGCGGGCCGAATCCGGCCCACGGGACGATCCAGTACGGCCTGCACTGGACCGGCCCGATCCGGCCCGCGACCGGAGGCTCCACCACCGCCCGCCGCTGCCGCCGCCTTCCCACACCGCTTCCTTTTAAAATTGCCCTTCCTGGACCTGCGCAGAGCGCGATGCCGGCCAAGAGGGCAATCTTGGCCTCAGCTGCGCTCTGCGCAGGTCCAGGAAGGCCGATTTTAAAAGGAGGAGGCGCCGAGGTGATGCGTCACCTCGGCGCCTACTCCTTCTGAAAGTGGCCTTTCTATACCTGCGCAGATCGCCGCTGAGCCCAGCGACGATCTGCGCATGTACAGAAAGGCCGTTTTGAAAAGGAGGCAGCGCGGGAAGGCGGCGGCGGCGGCGGCCCGGAGCCCGGTAAGTTGGAGAGTGGAGGGAGGGGGCTCTGGGAGTGGTAGGGGGCTGGGAGAGTGAGAGAGTGCGAGCGGTGGGTGGGTGGGTGGGTGGGCGAGTGAGCGGTGGGTGGGTGCTGTAAATTCGCCGGGGGGGTCAAATTTGCGGTGGGGGGGCAAAAATTTTGGGCGGCCTTACGGCCGGCCTGCAGCCAATTTTCCCCATGGGAAAATGTCCCTCCACCCCCAAAAGGTTCCCCACCCCTGCATTAAAATATAAAATTAAAGTTGAACCTGCAGTTTGCAAGATAGCTGCTAATTGCCCTGCAAACAGCTGAGCTCCTGCAATTTGCAAGCTTGTGTAAATACAGGGAGATAAATGTTTGACCATCTTTTTTCTGGTGTTTCTCCCCCCCCCCCCAGTTTGTCAATGACAAGTAGTGGGGCAGGTGAAGGCTGGGCCACATAACTAAGCAGCCCTTCAAGCCTTGAGGCTATTCGTTAGGGCTGCCTCATTATGAGAAATGGATTGACTTTTTTTTGCAAATAAATAAAATATTGCCTGTAAATAAATAAATAAAAATATTATTTCTTCCTGGTTCACCTTTTTTTAAAGTCTCACAAAGTTAGGTGGGTCCCGCTTGAGTGTTGTTTTAAAAAGTGGGTCCCATCCCAGTGCTAAAATGTTTTGCAAGCACTGCTTTAGCAAATAGTCCAAGTGGTGGGGGGTGAGGGATGAGGGAGGGACAGGAGGGGGCAATTGCCTGGAGGAGCTGGCCACGGAAGCACTGAAACTTCAGCCCCTCCCCGCAGAAGCTCTGATCAGCTGGACTGGAGAGAGGTCCCACAGATTCTCAGCAGGGCCATCCTTGCTCTGCTTAGCTTCAGTACCAGCCTGACTGCAGCTGCAGGCCGTTGCTCTTTGGTCTTTCGCGGCTTGCCTGTAACCACCAACTTCTTTCACCTTCCACAATGAAATGCAAGAGGCTCTGCAGAAAAACGCACCATTTCCTACCCTCCTCTAAAAAGGACCTCACTTTCTTCACTGGCCTCCCATAATTGAACCAGTCCATGTAAATCACCAAAAAGAATTGCTCAGTCCCCCCTTGGGAGGGGGGGGGCTGCTGCTGAATTTTGTGCTGAAAGGCACAAGCTCTTGTGGCCTTAATTAAAAACTTTAATTAAAAACTTGGGAGCTTTATTAGAGCTGGTAATTGATTTAATTTTCTCCTTGCATTCTATTAAGTACGTCAACGTTATATGAGATGGGCAGGCCAATCTGAGTATCGGCGGCTGCTGTGTGTGGGTTTGTTCTACAATCTGCTGCATGCCCAACAGCATCATAGCATGAAGAGGAGACTGTGCAGCAATACCCAGCACTTAAGTCTGTAGCAACTCCCTTCCTGGCCACCTACCCATTGTTACAACCATGGGCTTGCATTAGCCATGCCTGGAAAGCTTCACTCAACATGGTACAGTTGCCTTGAGCCGTGGACCCAGTAATCCTGCCAAGGCCACCTCCCTTCCCCACACAAAGAAATGCAGAAGTTGCCAAGAGAAACCAACAGCACTTGGTTTGTCAGAGGCCTCTATCTATAGTTAGTACAGTGGGGAGAAGGGAAGGGTAGCTACAGATGGCCTCAGCAACATGCTCTTGAGGCAGACAAGGATCCAAATGCACTGACAGCCCAACAACAAAGCCAACATCAGCCACCACTAGCCCTTCGGCCAAGGAATAAGACCGGGCTGGGCATGTGGAAGGAAGGAAGGAAGGAAGGAAGGAAGGAAGGAAGGAAGGAAGGAGTGCCATTTCAATCACAACAGGCAGCCAAGCCCATAGATTTCTGCAGTGGGTAGGGGTAGGCCTGTATGCCCCAGGCAAACATGAGCAGGGCTTGCTCCACAGGCACTCCACACAAGCTGGTCAACCCCTGAGGCAGTGAGGGCCTGTTGCAGCAAACACTGCTCCCCACCATCACCTGGGGAGCCAACCAGGGTCCAATGGGGAGGCTTCTCGCGAGGCATTGGGGAGCAGGCAACAGCAGGAATACAAGGTTCCTTCATGCCATCATTTGTGAAGGAGGACTGTCACTCATCCATTGCCCAGCTAGCTTGCCCAGCTGGGCATCATAAGCAGTGCCCAGCTGGGACAGTTAACGGGGAACCAGGCAGTGGCCAGGTGAGAGTCCCTCTTCACTGCTGCTTTTGCAGCTGATGCTGGTGGCACAAAGGAGGGCCCAAGACTTTCTGCTGCTGGTTCCAGGGGTTGCTGACATGGGAGACCTTCAGAGGGGTTTTGACCCGGGCTCCCCCAAAGCTAGAGCCACCACTGTAGACTGGGCACTGAAGGTCTGTATGAAACTGAGAGAGTGGAGCATGCTTACCACTGTACCTGTTGGGTGGCTGCCTGGTTTGCCTGTGGAGAGATGGGAGTGGTGATATTTTAGACTGTGAACTCTTTAGGTTCAGGGAACCACTTTTTTTGTTTGTTTATGTTTAGCTATGTCAGTGGTGGCCAACCTTTCAACATGAATGCTGGCCCTTTAAATGGTTGCATAGGTGAGGGCATTTCAGCAGGTGCAGCTGCTTTAGCAGCACCATCAGCACTTGCAGCTGCCAAGATTCTGTCTTCTACACTACTCTTAAGAACACAGTAGCCCCAATGGTGGAAGGTTGGCCACCCCTGAGCTATGTAAACTGCTTTGTTGAAAAGCAGTACTGTATATAAATCTTCTTCTTCATCATCATCATCATCATCAACAACAACAACAACAACAACAACAACAACAACGGCAGACTACCTGCTACAACAGACAGTTCCAGAGACCAGGAGATTGTGAGAGCTGTTTGGGAGTAACTGCAAAAAAAATGTGCCACCAGTTAAATACATTCCCTCTTCTCCTCCTCCTCAAGAACCATCCATTTTTCAGTCATTCCATGCAAGCACTTGAAAAGCTGTGTGGGTTGTTGTAGAAGTCCTAAGGGATGACTGCAAAACCCAGCTGGTGAACATTCCCTTTCCCTGCCCGCCTGCCCAAGTGTTACCTTTCTGCTCTGGTGTAGCAGAGCGGTGACGAGACTGGGCTGTGAGCATCAGCATCAGTGGTGCTGCTATGGTGGGTGATACCCAAGGTATAGTCCAAGTGGTAGTCCAAGTCACCCCCATGGATCTCCTCCTGTACCAGCCGCGGCCAGAAAAGTCTCCAGAGCCCAGGTCTACTGGGCTTCCCAAGGTGGAGCCCAGGTCCGCCCACCCAGTAGAACTGGCCTCGTGGAGAGCAAAAGACAGAGGCTTGGTCAACTGTGAGACCAGGTCTACCGGCTGGGTAAACCTGGGCTCTGGACCTCCCTCTCTCTCTCTCTCTCTCTCTCTCTCTCTCTCTCTAATGTGTGTGTGTGTGTGTGTGTGTGTGTGTGTGTGTGTGTGGCTGCTGGGCCAAGCCCTGCCTTGCCTCACCTCCCTCACCTGATGTTTGTGGTCGGTTGTCAGAGCATGTTGATCTCCAGTGGCAGCCACAGCAGCTGGCGCTGTTGCTGCTGCTGCGTGGGCCAGCAGCTGGAAGAGCTCCTCCCTGCTTCTCCTTCAGCGCCAGCTGCAACAAGAGCATGGAGGAGTCGTTGCCGTCTGTGTGTTACATTGCCGGTCATTGCCGGTTGTGAAAAGTTCTCAGCGCTCCTCTTCGGAAAGCTGTTCGGAATGACACAAAAAGCTCGAAGAACATGAAGTGACGACAAGGCCACCCGCAGTGGGCCGCCAAGGACTTTTTGAGTTCTGAAGTGGAGGCCAGCTGGAGGCCAGCTGTTGGATTGCCCCTCCTTGAAAAATCTCATTCAAAAGGCAAACGAAGGACCAGGATGGAGGAGGGGGAAGCCTAGCAGCAGTGGCCTGGTCTAGCGCTTCTGATGCATCACATTCATAAGATGCAGGCATCTAAGCAACCGCAGCCACTGGACACACAGAGGGCTGTCCCTGAAAATGAATGCATTCATAAATAACTCACCAAGGCGGCTATAAAGCCTCGGGCAGGGGGGTTAATGTCATGCAAAGGAAATCTCCTGTTTTACTCTCCTACGTGCAGCACAATCCTGTTAGCAGGCAACGGTTCCCTTCATGCCACGCGTGTTGCTCCTCCGATAATCGGACTTGCTAACCATTTCCTTGCTGGGGCTGTAATTGACTGCTTGATTGACTGCTTGATTGATGACCTTTCTTCATATCCCCTTTAAGGCACTTGCTTACGCTGCCCCAGAGCCTTCCGCTTGCGTTTCCTGGATGCCCGTCCACAATGCCATAAGAACATAACATAAGAACATAAGAAGAGCCCTGCTGGATCAGGCCAAAAGCCCATCTAGTCCAGCTTCCTGTGTCACACAGTGGCCCCACCAGATGCCTCAGGGAGCACAAGACAACAAGATAACCTGTTTCCCGTTGACACTCCCTTGCACCTGGCACAGAGAAAACCCAAAGCCATGGTGGTGGGTGGCCAGTTGCAGGTTGTACTGTGGTACTTTGTGTTGAGAGCTGCCTCCCTGGATAGCTTTGTCCCAGGAGCAGGCCGCAGATCTGTGCTTCTCCCACGTCACCCTCCCAGCAACTCTGCAGTCTCTGGGAGTCTGAGGAGAGGGGAAGGAAGTGAGCTGATTTGTCTCAAAGGTAAGTTTCATGGCTGATTAAAGATTTTGACCAGCATCACTACTCCCCAAGGTTGGCTGTGTTTTGCACTGCAGACTGACTACACACTAGGAAGTCAGTGAGGGACCCACTTGTCAGCAAAGTGCTCCAGATTGCACTGTGAATGTCTTTTACTCAGTGCCCTAGAAGAACGGTGGGCAGCAGCCACACCAACCAAAAGCATCTCTGGAACATGTTTCTCAGCACAGGTGTGGTGCCATCTCCTTGGAACAGAAGTGGCATTTTCTGTGTGGGAGGGAGCATCCTGCACAGAGACAATTAACCCCGCAATAAGGCTCCTGGTCTTGTCATGCACAGGACTCGTTGTTTCCCAACAGGCTACATAGTTGAGCCATTTGTGCGGATGCAGACACAAGGGCAGCTCCCTAGTAGTCACCCATAAGCGCAAACATTATAACAGAGGCGTCACTAGAGGGGTGGGGGGGCCCTGGGCCCCAGGGTGCAGGGTGCCGAAGCTGGGGGTGGGGCGCAAGCCTCCTCTGGGTTCGTTTTTTTTTCTTTTTTCCCCATTTCTACGTAAATATTATGACGGAAAAGGCACTCACATAGTGGCACTAGCCTGCCTTGCAGTGTAGGGCTAGGGTGTGCACATGCATGCAATGCATGCTCACACATATGCTCAGCACTTGAGCCCTTACAGGTTAGACACCGCAGACAGAACTTTCCTGTGGCTTTTTTTGGAGCATTTTGAACACACTGCTCAAGGGGAACACCCCCCCCCCCCAATGTTTTTCGCCCTCCTTGAAAGCAGCTCCTGGGATGGATTGTACTCTTGTCAAGTGCTCCCCCTCATGGCCAAATATTGGAATTATTTCAAATCAAGAATTCCTGCAAGCAGCAAGATAATAGTAGTTATGCAGTCAGCCACTTTTATCTCCTTATTCTAGGATCAAAAAAACCCCTTCTCTTCAAGAGAAAAGGAGATGACAGATTCACTCATGTACCAAAAAGCATGGGCATTGCAAGTGTTTTCTAAAAACAATCTTGAAACTATTTCTTATACAAGCTGTAAAATAAGGGGCCTGCCTTAACTTCTGCACCATGTAAACAGTTAACACAATAGTCTGATCCAGTTAACACAACTGATCCTCCAGGTACTCACACTTTCCCTTGCTCTTTCAGCCCCGAACCTCTTTCTCTGCAGGTTTTTAAGCTGCAAACATGGGACACCTGCCTTCAACTCAGCCTTTTCATGATGAGAACATTGTGAAATTTCTAGCTCACCACTCTCCTCTCCTCCACATTTCCTCTTCCACTCTGTCCCCCTCTTCCTGTTCTAATCCAAGGAGTGTGTGGGGGGGAGCAGAGCAGGGCAGTGGGTGGGTGGAAGGGGTGGGGGTGCCCCCTCCCAATCTGCTGCCTGAGGCAATTGTATCAGTCAGCCTCCTGAATGGGCTGGCCCTTTTTCACAATAAAGAAAAAAAGAACAGCAGCCCCAAAAGAAATTATCTTTTACTGATGTTCCCAAAGCATTACAATTCTTTCTCGAGGGAATATTCTCTTCCAGAACAGTTGATTCAAAGGTATGCAGCGAACTGTTCTGGAGGAGAATATTTCCAGGAGAAAGATACCTCGATCCCAGGGTCTGACTGGCTTGCCTACAGCAGGAGCTGTGCCTTGTCCTTGTACATTTGGCCTGTGTGGCAGTGGCACATCTGAAGAAAGGCGCCGCATGAATCCTTTTTCTGAACCACTTGCCCCATTTGTAACACACTATGGTTACCGTGGTTGAGGGGGGACATGATTGAGACGTATAAAATTATGCATGGGATAGAGAGTGGAGAGAGGGAAATTCTTCTCCCTCTCGCACAACACCAGAACCAGGGGACATGCACTAAAATTGAGTGGAGGGAGAGTTAGAACGGACAAAAGAAAATATTTCTTCACCCAGCGTGTAATTAATCTGTGGAAGTCCTTGCCACAGGATGTGGTGATGGCACCTCGCCTAGATGCCTTTAAAAGGGGTTTGGATAGATTCGGAGGAAAAGACTATCACAGGTTACAAGCCATAGCAACCTCCTGGCTTTAGAAGTAGGTTTTCTCTGTGCCAGGTGCAAGGGAGTGACAACAGGAAACAGGTTATCTTGTTGGCTGTGTGCTCTCAGAGGCATCTGGTGGGGCCACTGTGAAATACAGGAAGCTGGACTAGATGGGCCTTTGGCCTGATCCAGCAAGGCTCTTCTTAGGTTCTTATGTGGTTTAGGTTGCATGAGTTGATATGTGGGATGGGTGTGTGCACAGATGTTTCTGTCTCATACCAAAGGGTGGGGCCAGAAGAGAACACCAAGACTGCTTCCTGCCTCAGACCCAGCTGGCCCATCAAGCAGAAGAGATATTGATTCTAGCAGTGGCTGACCCTCCCATCTGCACCGCAGCCCAGAAAAAAGCGGCTTAAGCTCTGCTGATCGGCAGAGCTCAAGCCACTTTATTCCAGGCTGTGGCGCGGGCTCCATGGTGGAGGCCATCTTGGTTGCCGGGAGACCGCGTACCACCAGCTTGTAGTCTGCGTACCACCAGTGGTCCGCATAACACAAGTTGGGAAACACTGCTCTAGGACAGAGGTTCCCCGTGATCGGGGAAGAGAAGCCGAAGACGCAGGTGCTCCAGTCTGCCAGCGTCTGTGTCTTCGGCTTCTCTTCCCTGATCACGAAGAAGGTAAGCTGAAGATAAGCTGAAGACACAGCTGCTGGCACACTAGGGCGCCGGGTCTTCGGCTTCTCTTCCACTCTATTGGGGAAGCGAATCCGAAGATGCGGCCACCGGCAGACTGCCCCTCCAACGTCATCGGCACGTTCTTCCGGTGGTATGCTGGCGGCCGGAGGCCCGCGTAGGTGGTACACAGGCCTCCAAAGGTTGGGAACCTCTGCTCTAAGAGGATTTCCTGTTACAGGCAGGGGAATGGACTAAATCAGGGGTTCCCAACCTGTGGTACTAGTATCACCAGCTGGTGGTACTCGGACCACTGGAACCCCACTCCGACGCGGTGCTTTTGGTGGTGCATTTTTGCTCCCAAGAAGCTCCTGCCTTTGACCGAGCCTCTCAGGAATGCTGATAAGGGCCTTCCCACCTGCCCAGAGCCTCCTCCCTGCATTTTTTGGCCTCTGAAAACCCGGAATTAACTGATGATGTCATCGCCAGTCACTTCCGGTGGTACTCAGAGGGAGAGTGGCGCCGGAGGTGGTACTTGGCCGGGAAGGGAACCCCTGGACTAGATGACCTTGTGTATCCCTTGTGTATCCCAATGCTATAATTCTAGGATAAGGTAAAGGTGTAAAGGTGACCCCTGACAATTGTCCAGTCGTGTCCGACTCTAGGGTGTGGTGCTCATCCCCATTTCAAAGCCGAAGAGCCAGCGTTCTCCGAAGACGCCTCCGTGGTCATGTGGCCAGCATGACTCTCCTTGCCACAGCACGTAGCATGCGGCTGGAACACGGAGCGCTGTTTACCTTCCCGCAAGCGGTACCTATTTATCTACTCACATTAACATGCTTTGGAACTGCTAGGTTGGCAGGAGCTGGCCAAGCAATGAGAGCTCACCCCGTCGCGGATTTGAACTGCCGACCTTTCGATCGACAGCTCATGGTTCAGCGGTTTAACCCACTGTCACCTGTCACATGGAACTGGGCAAAGTTTTGTTCTCTGATGCTCCAGAGAGTAGGACTAGATCTAACAGGCTTAAGCTGAAGAAGGGGAGATTTCAGTTGAATATCAGGAGAAATTTCTGAATAAGAGCAGTTTGGCAATGGAACTGATGACCACAGGAAATGGTGGGTTCTCCCTCAATGGAGGTCTTCAGGCAGAGATCCGACAGGGGATGCTCTAGTCTAGAGAGTTTTCCTGCTTCAAGTAGGAAGGCTCCCTCCTCCAACTCTATGATTACACCACACTTTGGGGACACTGCAGACTGACCTTCCTCCCTTTGCCCCTCCGATTTCTATCTTGTTCTGTTGTGTTGGGCATACACCTTCCCAAAAAGACAGAACAGTAGTGTCGACAACAGGCCACAGGTGAGGCCAATGAGATTCTGTAGTGCTATTCTCTTTACTAATGGCTTTTCTCTGTGAATAAATGGTATGATTTAAATTTTAAGCTCAGGGAAAATACTGGAGAACCACATATGGGTGACAATATCATGTGAACCCCTCATAAAGACTGACAGTCCCAGACTAAACACCCCATTGGACATACCTTCAAAGTGCCAGGAAAGATCTTGCCCCAGCCCCAACCCAACAAGCTGCAAGAAGTTTCTTTCTTGTCTCACTTCCCACCCTGCAGAACCCTGCAGTAATTCATCATTCCTAGGGACCCAAGTTATTCTACTGTTGATTAAATTAGTAAATGCAATCACAATCTGAAATGATTTAATTGAGAGAATTTATTTGGACCTGACAGTTTTATGCATGTTTGATTAAGTATTATAAGGTTTGCTTTTGATTTTGCATAATTTAACTTTAAATTCTGTACAGGAGGGGGATCCACCAACTATTAATGACCAAAATACACTTTTAAGATGCACACAGTTATAATTTATTTCAAAGCTCAAGTTCCTCCACAGGTTTTTGTTGTTGTTCTATCTATTGCCAAAGTGACAAATATGTTGAAAGTAATATTTTGAGCTCTTTAGCTGCTGCTATAAATCTTCTGAGATGCATACAATTTATTAAAAGTTTTGAAAGGAGTACAAGTTACCATTTATATGGCAACAAGTGACAAATAAATGTGCGTGTTTGTCTTCTCAGCACACCAGTGGAGACAACATCTCTCACCAGCTGCTTTGATTTGTACCAATGGGTCACACTTGTTGTGGTGATCCGTTTTGCCACAAATCTTCAGCCTTGTCAACACAAACCCTCTTCAATCAACAGGAATATGAGTTGTGTCATTAGTAAAATTAGCACGAAGCTCAGTTCAAAAGCACAACTGGGGACACAGCAACTCACATCACATGTAGCAAAATATCCACTGAACAATTAAATTTAATATTTTGTTCCATTCAATAAAATGATTTGCTATTACTTTTTACATTTTATAATGACTGAAAGCACTTTCCAAACAACTTGCTGGTCCCAGTATCATTGTTAGTTGGACTCAGAAGCAGTTAAGTGGCAATTATACTGAGAACAATCCTATGCATGTCTACTCAGAAGTAAATTCCAGTGAATTCAATGGGGCTTACTCCAAGAAAGTGTGCACAGGGTTGTGCTGTAACTGTCATTCATCCCAGCACAGTATCCCAGTGGCTGTTGCTGGTGCTTCTTGAATTTCTTTTTAGATGGATGGTTTCTTGTCCCAACGGGAACTACTTCCCATTCCTTTTGCGAGCGTGGAAGGCGAATGCCAGAGATAAGCTAGACCATGAAGGTCACCATCTGGAATAAAGACGTTCTATGGAAGATTAGAACTTTGTACTGTAAACCCCCCTTCGGGGGGGGGGGATAGAATTGCCTGCCCATGTACATTGCCTTGAATTAAAGTCAGAGGAGAAATCCGATGACCAAGAAAGGCGGTAGATAAATACCATTTATTATTATTATTATTATTATTATTATTATTATTATTATTATTATTATTATTATTATTATTATTATATAAACTACTTTGAAAACTCGTTGTTGTTGTTGTTGAAAAGCAGTACATCAGTGTTCTTAATTATTATTGGTCTCATTTCATCTTCTACTTTATGAATGAATGCAGAAAATAAATGCATGCCCTGGGCATGCAACCACTGAGAGGTTTTGCACACTTACTGCTGGTTGCTCACATGCCTTCCCCTCCACCAATTACTACTGGATGAGCTTGGGTCAGCTGTGGTCTTGATACTTCCACAAATGAATTGCCATATCTGGAGTACTTGCCTCAGTGACCCTCTACATTACAAGGAAGATGCGAGGCCGAGGTGAGCATGTGATAGAAGCATTCAAACCCATCACCAGCATGTGGAAGGACTGCATCCATCCTCCCACTCACTGGCACAGGTCAAATGGAAGGCAATGTGCCTATGGTTGCCTTAATTCTAGAAACCAGCAAGTGTCCTATTCCAGCCTCTTAGTGCCAGAAAGGGTGAGTTCCATCAAACAACCGACTGTCAGCATTCTGCTCAAGTTCTCATGAACTAACAGTTTAGGAGGAGAGGCCTAGACTTCTCTCCAAGGAAAGGTATACAACTCGGGTGTTTCCTCTGGAACCCAAAGCCAGATGACGACTGCTGAAGAATTCCTTAGAAGGCAAAATTAAAGGGAAATGGAAAGCCTGTCCCTGCTTGGGAAGCAACCTACAACTAGGTGGCTTCTCTTCCCAAATCTCTTGAACCCCTCCCAAATAGTAGGGCAAGAAGCCAACAGAGGACAGTGGCGGGCAAAAGTGTGTTCACTGGCTTTTTACACAGCCAATGAAACATCCTGGAAGGGAGGCCAGTTAGTGGTACTTGATCAGCAGAGCAAACCAGACACTGGAGAAAAGGGCATTTGGGAGGGACACTGATTTGACTGTGGTTGACCAAAGGTGTACAGTAGGCCAGAGAGGTGTCCAAATGCATTGACTTGACTCTATAGTCAGTTGAATTCTCCTACCAAAGGATGCTGTGCAATCGTTGCTTCAAAATATTCCACTTCTACAACCAGAAAAAACACATTTTGTGTTTAGATGGCAAAAATCTGGATGTTCTTAAACCTACTTGGTGATGAATCTGCCACCAGCCAGAGTTGTTGGGGGCCAGGAGCTGTGCTGTGGGGTAATCTCTGTCTCTCTCTGCTTCCTCCAAACCATTTGGGATTTCGTGACCCAGGATATTTTCATTCTGGACAAACCCCCCTCGGTTGGGCATGGCTGATCCAGGATGCAAACAGCTAGCCCACTCTTATCCTGCTCCCTTCACAATCCTATGCATGCCTACTTGGAAGTAAGCCCCAATGGTAGGGAATGGTAGGGAGTCCAAAGGAGCTTACTCCCTGGTAAGTGTGCATATAGGATTGCAGCCTCAGTGGAGTTGAATCCAACCGACCCTGATCATAGTCCCGTAAGAATTTTGAGGTGGACGAGTTCTCTCTTCAGATCCTGTTAGGGCATGCCTGAAGGAAGAGCAAAATCTTGGGTAGACATCTGGCAACACAGGCACAAGTTTTATAGGATGCCGTTTAGTTTTTGTATTTGCAACAGCTGTCTACAGGATGCTGATAAAATGTTGTTTCGTGTACATGAAACAAGGTTTTTGCGGCATTGGCATCGTGTGTGAGTGACAGCTGTTGCAAGTACAAAAACTAAACTGCGTCCTATAAAACTTGTGCCCGTGTTGCCAGATGTCTACCCAAGATTTTGCTCTTCCTTCAGGCATGCCCTAACAGGATCTGAAGAGAGAACTCGTCCACCTCAAAATTCCTATGGGGCTTCCAGCCCCGCCCCCCATCGGTCGCCCTACAGCGGGACGGCCCAAGCGCGTCTTCTTGGACCAAAGCAAACCCCTCGAAGCCGGTGGAACTTCCTGCCAGGGAGCCCAGCAGAACCGCACTGCCTGCAGCTTCCGGCGAACATGTAGTCTTCTGGGAAGCACCAAGTGCTGCTGCGTCACGAGGAGAGGGAGAGCCACCCGCAGCAGCGACTAAGGACCACCCAGTGAGAAGGAGCTAGCGAGGGCCGGGCCCCGCCCCTCGCCATGCCTGCTCTTCCGCACTCCGGAGCCAATCAAGGCATGCGGGCCTCCTATTGCCGCTTTCGCGAGGCCGGCCTCTTCCTTGGCAGGGCCCCTTGAGGGCGGGCTCCACCGAACTCTCCGCCGCCAGCCAGCGGAAGGGACTGCGCCTGCGCTCCCCCGTTGCTAGGCAACGGCTTCCCGGCTCGCGCTCCGGCCCAAGACATGGAAGGCGGAGGCCGGGCGGGGGCGCCGCGTGATGACGCCACCAGCCCGCGCGGCCCTTGCCTCAGCGCCAGCCACAGCCCGAAGGGGGGAGACGGGAGGAACACCCGCGACGCCGCCTCCTCCTCCTCCTCGCCATGGCCGGCCTCAGCCACCGGCGTCGCCGCCGCCGCCCGGTGAGTCCCCCGGCTGGGGCAGGGGGGAGGCGCGGTAGGGATCGGGGCCGGCCCCCCCGATAGGGAGGGAGTGGAGCGGACAGCCTGGCCTTCTGGGGCTCTTCACGCCTTTCACGAGTGCGGTGCTGACGGACGGTGCCCCCCGGCCGAAAGCGACTCGGGGGACTGACCGGGCTAAACCTCGCGTGGTGGGGAGCGGAGGGTTGCTGCCTCTTCCTGGCTCGGGGCTTCCCGCTGCAAGTGCCCGGAAGGGTGTTGGGGCGTCCCACAGACGTCGGGGGCCAAGTCCTGCGTGTTTCCTGGAGAGATCTGTGCGGCTGAAGCGAGGGACGGTTTGTCTAGCGAGTGTGCATGTTACCGCCCTTTAGACCTTCAGTCCTGGAACAACAACTGCCATGAAAAACCGCTTGCCTTATATGATTAAACACTAAATGTTTAGGATGGCGTTGTGCTGAAATTATCGACTTCCATATACAGTATAAATTATGAAATGGAATCTTACCAGTTGCCTATATTTCTTATTGCAAGTGGCAGATTGGAGCTGTTTAGCCATTTTGCGATGTTCTCTGTCGTGGTACCCCCAAAATATGAGGTGCTCATTATTTTAAGTGGCACTGTGATGTCTGGAAGGAGTACGGTACTGTCGTTCTGAAATGAAAGGTGTTGACTTCACTGGTGGTTAATAAAATAAAGTGTTTCAATTGATTAAACAGAGAAATAATGTATTGTTTACTATTTGAGTCACAAATGCAGTTGGCTTACAGCAATGTTGATACCAAACCTTTTCCAACCAGAAATTGCCACTAATGGGATCCCAGTGCTGTGGTTGTGTTCAAAATGCAAGACCCGCAATGCCCTGTATCTGTAATGTGCCTTGCTTCTGTTTGGGTAATTTTGCTTTGGATATTAGTTTTTCCAAACTCCATTTCCTGAGGCAGCCATTCTTCATTATGGCCAGAGCTGTGTGGGGTGTACGCAAAGCACAAGGAAGAGGCTCGTGGTACTGTCCTAATGCATTGTGAAGTTGTGAGTAGTAGCAAGTATACTGTGCCACTCCCCTGAGTCCCCAGTGCAGCCTGTGCAGGAGGGTCTCCTTTTGGCTGAAGAGTGCTGTTTAGGGAGATCACACAGTGCTGAAAAAGCACCAACAACGTCAAGCTTTCCCTCTGCAGGAACCCCATTAGGGTTATTTCGATTTTTTTAAGTGGCCTTGTGATGCCTGGAAGCTGTGTGGGACATGCAAGTCCCACAGCTTGAAGGCACTGTGTGTAGGACACCTGAAGCTGCATTCTGTGGAGTCCTTGTCCAACTGTGGTGTTTTTGTCTTTGTCTATCTCACCACCACCACCACCAGCAGCTCTGGCAGGATTTCAGACAGATCTTTCTCAACTGTGCCTGAAGATGCTGCCAGGAACGGAACCTTGGACTTTCTACATGCAAAGGAGGGATGGTTGTACCGCTGAGCTACAGTCTCTCCTCACGCATTGAAATGCAGGAAAAACATACTAGGCAAAGAGGACGCTTAGCAGTAGGCACTATTAAAACTTTAAGTGATGATGAGGGTGTCTTGTGCATGGGTTTTCTTTACACCTGTGTAGGATAAAATTTAACACATTGAAGTGGACCTTAAGAAACCACCTTTTGCAGGGAACGCACCTCCCGTGCTTGCTCAGCCCCCCCTGTCCTTTGCTGTCCCTTTCCCTGCCAACTACACAGGGCCCTTTCTGGTCCTATGGGCACTCCACGGCTTTCTCCCATCCAGACTATCTTGCTTTTCTCATCAAAGCTGCACTGTGTGTTGACCTTCTGTTGCTAGCACTGTGCCTTCAAGCATACAGTTTGAATGTCACATTCAGAAACGACATCACAGCAGCTCAGCCACAGTCTGAGAACTTAGAGGAGATGGCCAGTTTTTAGATTACTGTCTGGTGCTGGAAGTATGGATAAACTATGTATCTCCCCTCTTCTACTTAGATTTCCATAGCTTTTCCTTCAGTGTTTGCATGTGTTCCATGTACTTATTAGCATGGTCATTTGCCGTGGCCAGGAACATTTTAGAGAGTGGGTTGGACCAGTTTGATCAGGAACAGCCTGGACTTACGTTGGAGTATTCATAGGTCAACACAACCTATCCAAATCCACACCAGTTGTTGTGATTGATTTCACCACACAGCAGATGGCTGTGTGACTCTGTGCTTGGCTGTCATCTGGGAAACAGTCTTGCAACACAAATGCCTCTGCACTTGGAATCCAGCTTGAAGTTGACTAACCCACTTGTGTCATCCTCCCACCTGCCTCCCTTTAGGGGCTTTTCTCAAACTGGCTTTCCTTCTGTTCCTTTCTACAGGCGACTTCTATCCTGGCAAGTCAGTCCCGTGTTTGCACTTCTGGGTCTCCGGCCTTCCCCCGCATCTTCATGGATGTTGTCTGGTCCATTCCCTTCAAACCTGCCACTCCGACTCTGTAGAAGGTGGGCTGCCTGATGCCTGTAATCCCCATCCCGCGGCGGGTCCGTTCTTTCCACGGCCCCCACACAACATGCCTGCACTCGGCCTGTGGGCCTGTCAGGACCACACACTTGGTGCGCACCAAGTACAACAACTTTGATATCTACCTGAAGTCCCGTTGGATGTATGGCTTCATCCGTTTCTTGCTGTACTTCAGTTGCAGCCTCTTTACCTCCATCCTGTGGGTGGCGCTGTCTATCTTGTTTTGCCTCCAGTACCTCAGCATCAGGGTCTTTCTACGTTTCCAGTACAAACTCTCCATTATCCTTCTCTTGCTGGGAAGGAGGCGGGTGGACTTCAGCCTCATAAATGAACTGCTCATCTACGGCATTCACGTCACCATGCTGCTGGTGGGAGGGCTGGGCTGGTGCTTCATGGTCTTTGTGGATATGTAAATAAAGCAGGTGCATGTGGGCCATGGAAGCATGGCTGACTTTAACCAGTGGGTGTGTGTGAATAGTTCCTCTGTTTTTTCAAATGTCTCATTTGCTACTGCCACTGTTGATCAGTTCATGGGTGTTTCTTTCAACCTGATGGGTGGGGGTTGGTTTGGAGTGAAAAAGTTGATGATGAAGATGATATAGCATCATCCACCCTCATGGCACTTTACAAGGACTCTGGGTACATGTCTCTGTGTCAAGGAACATGAAGCCTAGATATTGAGATAGGAAAATGGAGGCAGGGTAAACAGAGAAGAAGGTACTGTTGATTCAGTTGCATGGACTTCGGCTTGGGAGTGGAGGTGAATATTTATTTATTAGAATATATACGGTACATCCTGCCTTTCAACAAAAAGTTCTCAAAGCAGTTGACATAGTAAAAGCAGATAACAGTTAAGTGTTCTAAAACCTCTTCTATAGGTGTCACTAGACAGGTTTCATCTACACCCCGGCCTTTGAGTTTTGTAGGCCTCATCAGGTGCCAAGGGTATTGGCTTATGAAGTCAGTGGAGGACATTTTTCAGGTACTGGGGGATCCGTGATGTGAAAAGCCTGTTTGTTGCTGTAGTGGCCACAGGGAACAACCCCTTTGCCCTTGAAGTGCTAGGCCCAAATAACACAAGGTGTTGGTGGCCAGAGACGGCAGGGGGCTTTTCCTCATCTGCACAGATGCTATCAAATGTACACTTTTACTTTTGATGGCTCTTGGACAATACTTTTATGGAACAGAACTATTTCCCTCTGCTCCTGTTGCAGTCTTAACATTATATTAACAGGGATTGTGAGGAGCTCCAGAAGGATCTCTCCAAACTGGGAGAATGGGCAGCAAAATGGCAGATGCGCTTCAATGTAAGTGCAAAGTGATGCACATTGGGGCAAGAAACCAAAATTTCACATATACGCTAATGGGTTCTGAGTTGTCTGTGACGGATCAAGAGAGAGATCTTGGGGTGCTGGTGGACAGGTCGATGAAAGTGTTGACCCAGTGTGCGGCGGCTGTGAAGAAGGCCAATTCCATGCTCAGGATCATAAAAAAAGGGATTGAGAATAAAACGGCCAATATCATTATGCCTTTGTACAAATCGATGGTAAGGCCACATCAGGAGTATTGTGTCCAGTTCTGGTCACCACACCTCAAAAAGGATATATAGTAGTTGAATTGGAAAAGGTGCAGAAAAGAGTGACCAGAATGATTTGTGGGCTGGAGCACCTCCCTTACGAGGAAAGGCTACAGCGTCTGGGGCTTTTCAGCCTAGAAAAAAGGCGCCTGAGGGGGGACATGATTGAGACTTATAAAATTATGCATGGGATGGAGAGAGTGGATAGAGGGAAATTCTTCTCCCTCTCGCACAACACCAGAACCAGGGGACACGCACTAAAATTGAGTGGAGGGAGAGTTAGAACAGACAAAAGAAAATATTTCTTTACCCAGCGTGTGATTCATCTGTGGAACTCCTTGCCACAGGATGTGGTGATGGCACCTGGCCTAGATGCCTTTAAAAGGGGTTTGGACAAATTCATGGAGGAAAAGACCATCACAGGTTACAAGCCATAAGCAACCTCCTGGTTTTGAAGTAGGTTTTCTCTGTACCAGGTGCAGGGGAGTGGCAGCAGGAAACAGGTTATCTTGTTGGCTGTGTGCTCCCTGAGGCATGTGGTGGGGCCACTGTGTGATACAGGAAGCTGGACTAGATGGGCCTTTGGCCTGATCCAGCAGGACTCTTCTTATGTTCTTATATGTGACTAGCAACCCTCTTGAACAGTTCTCATTCGTGGGTTTGTCCCTTGTCGCCTCTGCTGCTCTTTTTGTTCCCATTAGAGAGTTGCCCCTTTTTTCTCAGGGTTGTGGTGGTTCTTTCAGGCATGCGCACTCCAATCTAAATGTACACTCCAATCTAATCTACCAGTATCTCAAATGCTTAATGCCAACACCTGTGCTTTAGTCACTTGGAAGTTTATATAAAACAGCAGAGGACTTTAGGATTCTATTGCTATTGCTTCTAAGACCTGCCCAAGTGCCCACAAGCATTGACCAACACCTGTCAAGGTTACAAATTAGAACTAGAGATTGTTGGAATTGTTGAGGCATAGTGGACACCAGAGACAGACTGGGCATACTCTTTGGGTGTCCCCGATTCAAACCTTGTCTTTGCCATGAACTCCAGAAAATCAGATGAGCCTGGTTGCTGGATCAGGCCCAAGGAGGGTTCACCTAGTTCTACATCCTGCTTCCCACAGTAGCCCATTACCTGCCTCTGGGAAGCCCACAAGCAGGAGAGAAAGGCATCCTCCCTCCCAACCATTGCTCCCCTGCAACTGGTATTCAGAGGTAGACTGTTGTAGAAGCTAGAGGTAGTGTAGTAGTCATTGTGACTAGTAGCCACTAATAGATCTCCATGAATTTGTCCAGTCCCCTTTTGAAACCATCCCACAGCCTAATTATGCACCATGTGAAGAAGCACTTCCTTTTGTCTGTTCTAGATCTCCCACGATCCAGTTTCATTGAATTACCTCTGGTTCTAGTATTGTGAGAGAGAGAAAAAACTCTCTAACGAAGTATGTAGATTTTCATGGCTCGTTACAATGTACAATGAGGTAATATTTATGGGTTTTTTTTCAGCCATGTACAATTAAAATGAAGCAATAAAGATGAGATTTCAAAAAACTTGCCTGGAGTAATTCCTCTTCAAAAGATCCAAAGTCCCAATGTAGACAAAACGAACTCCTCTTCAGGAATCCCAGTCCCAATATAGACAGACGTCTTTGAAAGGATTAACCAGAGCCAGACAAGCACCAACACTTTAAAACTTCCGCTTGACATTTCATCCCGTCCTCGGGATTTTCTCAAAAGCAAAACAGGGAGCAAACACAGCAGCACGCTGTTAGATGGTCTTAACCCTGTGAGACAAGTACCAGACTAAAATAGAAACAGGGTCAACAGAAATACTTGTCTCACAGGGTTAAGACCATCTAACAGCGTGCTGCTGTGTTTGCTCCCTGTTTTGCTTTTGAGAAAATCCCGAGGACGGGATGAAATGTCAAGCGGAAGTTTTAAAGTGTTGGTGCTTGTCTGGCTCTGGTTAATCCTTTCAAAGACGTCTGTCTATATTGGGACTGGGATTCCTGAAGAGGAGTTCGTTTTGTCTACATTGGGACTTTGGATCTTTTGAAGAGGAATTACTCCAGGCAAGTTTTTTGAAATCTCATCTTTATTGCTTCATTTTAATTGTACATGGCTGAAAAAAAAAACCATAAATATTACCTCATTGTACAAAAAAACTCTCTGTCAGAACCATGTATAATTTGGTAAGTCTCAATCATGTCCCCCTTAATCACCTTTTCCCCCCAAGCTTAACCCCCCCAATGCTTTTAGCCATCATAAGGAAGGTGCTCTATCGTTTTGACTTTGCACCTTTTCCAGGTCTGCAACATCCTTTTTGAGGTGTGACAACCAGAATTGTATACATGATTCCAAATATGGCCATGTGTAGATCTCTGTAGGAATAATAGCAGCCTTCTTCTCAGTCCCTTTCCTAATGACCCCAGCATGGAATTTGTCTCAGAGCTGCCATGCACTGGGTTGACATTTTCATTGAGCCCTCCGCCACAGTCCCAAGGTCTCTTTCCTGGCTCATCATCACTGAGAGCTCAGGCCTCCCCAGTGTCTATGTGAAGGGGCCATTTTGCACATTGACACTGAACCACATTTGCCAGATGGCCTCAGTAAAGCCACAGGTCTCCCAACTTCCCAGAAAATTGTGAATGTTGCCACAAATTTGTATGATGTATGAGAAGCACGTTGAACCCTCTGAGGTGTGTCAGCATTGTCGTAATCAGGGTGCCAAACTCTGTGGCAGGAACCAGCTTTGTCTCCCCTGCATAATCCTAGATGCGAGTAGGCCGACCTTTCTGGAGTCAGGGAGAGAATGTAGGAGAGGTTTGCTTGATTTTCCTTTTTAAAGCAAATGAGAGGTAGGGGGAGGCAGACGGCCACCTCTGCAATCGAGGGAGGTGTGGGTAAAGCCTCGGCATCCTGCAGAGGGTCCTGGGTCCCTTCAGTGTTGCTGTCCGTTCCTCTGCTTGACTCCTTCCTGCTGTGTTTGCTGTTGCCTTAGGGTGAGATTTGCCTCTGCTGCAGTGAATGTGTCCCTCGTAATTCAGCCAGTTGACTTCTGGAATTCTTCTAGATCTAAAATGAAACACAACCTGACAGCTTATTTCTTTGCCTTCCTTAGTCCTTTCTCTAAAAGGGCAGCCTTGGTATGCAGCTGGATTTTGGCGACTGGGTCCGTCAGTGTTGGTGACCCTCAGTAGTGAGAGAAGTCCAGTGTGTGTGTGACCCAGGCTACCAGAAGTGGGTAGCTACCTGGCTGCTTTTATCCTCCCTGGAGGCATCTGCTTGGCTGCCTTGGAGCTGGAACTCCAAGCTAGAGAGATCGTGGCTCAGAGAGCATTACCCAGTTTTATTCACGGGAGCCACATGCCATCTCTTGTGGTGTGATCACAACCAGCTTCTGGTTCCCAGAGTCCCTTGCTATCTTCCACACAGCGTCTTTGCTTCCTAGGGGAGACAAGCTGAAGATAGGCGCATATTCTGGGTTGTGAGTATGCAGTGCTGAAAAAAGAAATGCAGCCATTCATACAGACCTATCTCTGCAGGTCCTTGCAGCGGCTGGACTGGAGTGATGGGTGCTATTAATCAGCAGCTGTTTGCTGAGACACAACTGTGAGATGTCCAGGTCTGCAGTCCTGCAATGGCAATGCTCTGCTGCAACATAGCAGGCTCTGGGAGGTGCCCCCTGTCCTGTATGTATGCAGGACTGGCCAAGGAGCACATACAGCCTCAAAAGGTCTCATGCTCCTTGGGAGCCTCCCTATGTTGTGGTGGGGAAAAGGTCAAGCAAGAGGTGGTGTGATCAGCTCCCTCCATGTATTAGATTGAAGGTGTATGTGAGAGTGGTTTGGCTCAGGGTTGCAGTGCTGTAGAAGGGCCCAAACTGCTTTTAGCTGCAGCAAAGAAAGGTCAGGCATCATATGTGTCTCTTCCCCCCCCCCCCCACGCTAATACTGTGGGAAAAGGAATTTCATAATCAAGGAAATGGCTGGGGTGGTGGTGTCGCCCAATTGCATATGTCTAGTTTGGCTTGTGAGCTGAGCAGATGAAGGTAGGTAGGTAGGTGAGACAGACAGTCAGACAGACAGAAGGCTTCCAAGGTGATTCTCTGAAATAAAACTACAATACATTCCACAACGATTAAAAATCAACCACAGCCTCACACAAAGGAGCAGCAAGAGAAGGGAAGGGAGTGAGGCCTTGTCACCAAGAGCATCGAGGGAGCAACATTCCAATATTAAAGACCCTGTGAGCAAGACTCTTTTTACACTCTCCCTGAAAACTGGCCAGGAAGAGCCGCTGGCGCCTTGAGTGCTCCATTTACTTGGAGGGAAAGGCATGATATAAATCATTTAAGAAGTTAAGTAAATAAATGAGAGGAAGACACTGGTTCTTGCTTCAAGGGAAGGTAGGGAAGGCGCCAAAGGAGCTGATATTGAAGGGTCACAAAGAGAGGCTGAGGTCTGGCAAGCCGTCGCAGTAAAGAAACGGTGGGTTGCTAAAGTTGAACTGCAACAACGCAGTGAGATGTGCCCAGAGGAGTGTGTGACGTTAAATATTTAATGCCAATGTCAAGTGTTGAGGAATTTGGGATTTGAGTCACCATAGAGCTCTAAGTCATGTTGGGAATATCAAAGCTGCTAACTTCCATCTTTCTGCTGAAATTTCCTTCACAAAATTAGATGCTTGCCAGCATTCAGACCCTGGTGTCCTGAGTCTGTCTGGGCGCATGTAGGCGATGAGTGCCCCTGAGCATGGGCTGTGGGCCTTTACCGCTGGGTTAGCCACATCCAACCCCCAGAGGTGCAAGAGACAGGAGATGGGGCTTTCAGGGTTCACAGTGACAATGTCCAGACACACTGGAGCTCTGTATGTCTTACGTGCAAACTAAATGGTTTTATTTGAAATGTCTGACTTTCAGTTCCCTCCAGGTTCAGGGGCAGAATGCCTGCATTCCAGATGCCTGGGGGGGGGGCAGTGGTGTGAAAGGGCAGCTACCCATCTCCTGCTTGTGGATGTCTCTTTGGGGCAGCTGATGGACTACTGTGGAAAACAGGACAACCTTGGACGAGATTAACCTTGGAATTGATCCAGCAGCTGGACTTTCCTGATGTTCAGTTTTTCAAAACAGGTGTGTTGGATAATTTTTGTTTTAAAAGGGCAAAAAATAGATGCAGTGATTCACAGGTCAGGCTAGTTCATTAGCTATGATAGGATTTTAAACAGCACTTCTTTTAAACAGGGGAATTAAGTCCTGTTGGAGAAGGAATTCTAAACGGCGCTGATCAAACAAGCCTGTTAAGAGTTCTTCATAAAACAAATTTATCTGAGCTTAGATTACATAATGGATAAAACTGAGTGTCCAATTTGATAAAAACCATGGCTGGAATCATGATTCCACCCTGTAAACCCTCTCTGGGCACCATCTTTCACTGGCAAAAACTTTGTTAAACCTGAGCAGGTAGCACGAATTCAGCACCTTTAAAATCTTCTGCCACCTGCTCTGCTACATGGGGAGCATGTTGCCTGTGGTAGCTGGGGCCTTGTGCAAGTTACAGGGGACTTTTGGTCAGGCACTTGAAGAGTCCTTTGTAACTTGCGTATTCTTATTCAGTAGATGTATGCTACCTTAGCTAGTTTTGTTTAATACCCATTTCTGCCCAGCCCACAGGTGTACGCATTTAATTCCGGATGCATATATACACCCTTGGCAAAAGGAGATCTTAAGGAGATCAGAAGAAGCTGCCCTTTAGTTTGTGGTAAGAAGACCTGCAGGTTGGTGTGTGTGTGTGTGTGTGTGTGTGTGTGTGTGTGTGTGTGTGTTTCCCTCAATGCTCTTGTCTGATGATGGAGTTGGAAGAGGGAGAGAGACTAGAAATGAACAAAGTTTTGTTTCTGCCTCTTGTTTAGTGTCAAACAGTTTCTGTAGCTCTTAGAGTGAATGGGAAGGAGAATAAAGCCTTCCTTTCATTTCTTCACCTGCCAGCTGTGTGCCTTGGTGTCATCCCCCCACCGTGTCCTTTGAAGCAAAAGATCATGCCCAGAAAATGTCACTTGCAGACACAGTTTTTGTTCAGCAATTGTCAAAAATGTCTTTGGGTAGTTTGTGATACTTTTGAGAGTGATGACAGTAAAGGTTCCTGGAGAGCAGGCAAACCCTGCCCTGCTTCCTTGATATGAAAGGTGCATATCTGTCTCAAGCCCTGTCTACCTTGATAGAGTTTAAATTGATGATGATGATGATGATGATAATAAATAACCAGTATTTATATACCGCCTTTTCTTTGGTCATTGGATTTCTCCTTTGACTTTAATTCAAAGGCGGTTTACACAGGCAGGCTTTCTAAACCCCAAGGGGTTTTTACAATGCAATATGTTCCAGTCTTTCATAGAACCCTTGGTTTCTTTCAGTCCAGCTTCTCACTGGTGTCTGTCTCATCACGCTTCAACTGACAGGCAACCTTGACTCCCACTCAAGGTGCCAGCTGCAGCTTCTCTCCCTCACAGAGGCTCTGCAGCTTATCAGTGGCATGCCGACAGCTCTCCGACAGACTTCCAGCCATCCAGAACTGTCGTCCTTGAGATCTTCAGGCATATGAGACAGCTGCTCTACCAACTGAGCCAGACCTCCTACCTAACAGTGCTGATCTACCGAGTTAGATGATGGATCAGAACAGTCTAGCTGCTAAATCTAGGCCCGAGGATCTTATCCAATTTTTCCCTGCTTTCTACAGGGGCCCACTGGGAAGCCCACAAGTAGCAGGAGAACTGAACTCAGAGTTGTAGTGCACAGCCATTATGACTGGCAAACATTGATAGACCCATCTTCTGTGAATGTGTTTCCTGGAAATTGAAATCGGGGCACGGATTAGGAGTCCCTTGGGACACATTTAGGACTTGAGATGAGTGTAATATCTGTGATAACACAATCGCAAGACCATCTTGGCTACCAGCAAGAGACAGGCGGTTCTTGTGATGACAGTGGGGGAGAAAACGACGAATGGGATACATGGGTGAGGGGGAAATACTTGTGTGGGGTGAAGTGACAGAGCAGGGCAGAGGAAATGCAGAAGCATCTGGCAGCTGGGAACCACCTGGCTCCAACTCTTACAGGCCAATCTTACAGGCCACCTGGCTCCAATCTTACAGGCCAACTCTTACAGGCCAATCTACAGGCCACATGTCTCCTCAATGGTAAGTTCCACTGAGTTCAAGTACTCCCAGGTAAGTGTGTATAGGATTGTAGCCTTAGATTCCTGAAGTTTTTTCCTCCCTTATGAATGCTTTGTTTGCATGTTTAGCCGCTCATCTACAGACTGCAGCCTTCCCAGAGCTTCCTCGTCCCATCTGTCTCCACCCAACAACATTCACCCCTCTCACTTTTACATGTTCTAGCAATGGCATATTAACTCATGCAAATATCACCCTGAGCAATGATATCAAAGAGGAAATAAAACCAGGAAACAAAAGAAAAAGATGAAAAGAGGTGTCATAGTGGTGGCAGAGAGAAAGTGCCCTTGGTGTTTCTGTAACAAGGAACTTGTGCCCTTCTGTCTCTAGAGAAGACAACAAAGTGGCCCGATTGGAAAGGACAGTTTGACTTTTGCCAATTCTCTCTTAAAATACCCAAGGACACAAGGCAAGTGCGTTATTTCTGCGAGCCAGTTGGTCTGTGAATAGCTGAAGTGTTGAGTAGTTCCTTTCTTTGCTATGACCTGGGAGAGAGACCACGTGGCTGCATATTCTCTGTGGAGGTCTTCCAGTGCAGGGGCTGGTGAGAACTGAGAAGGTGAAGTTGCACATCTTCCCTGTGTGTCCTTCTCCAGGAATTCCTACTGAGCAATGGAGTGGCAAGAATTTGGCTGCTGGCTGTTAGTGCACTGGCTCTACAGACAGCAGGAGGGAGGGTGGCACGGCTTCATGGACCGAATTGCATGAATTAAGGAAGTGCCGCCCCATGAGTGTTCTCCTCCTTGCTCTGAAAGAGGGCCTGTTAGCAACTGTTTGGCTACTGGACTCGTCTAGCCTTTGGCAATATTAAGGGAACTGCACTGACATTATTTCCCTTTTTGAATCGGCTCCTTCTGTAGAGCAGGGGGGGCTTGTGGAACTGCAGGATCAGAACAAGGCAGGTCGATCTAGTTTAGCATCTTCTTTCCAATGGGGGGTGTCAGGGAAAGGGACTCCCAGGAGAAGGCTGGCTGACCAAGGCGAGTAGCAACTAGTGGTTTGTGCGTATCACCATCCTAGGCAGAAGAGGGCTGTCCCAGGAGAGCATTGAACCCTAGAGCAGCAGCTCCCTTCCACCTCTTTCCCCCCCCCCCCCACCGAAGCTGGTATTTGGGAGCATACAGTCCCCTGGCCCTGGCTAATGTCTGTGGATAGACAAAGAGAACTAATTTCCTTTTCAGGCCATCCAACTTGGGGTCCTTCATCACATTTTGTGACAATACATTCCCTAAGTCGATTGTGTGAAGAAGTACTTCTCTTGCAGTGTCTCCTGCCTGTCAGCTTCATTGGCTGCCCTCTGGTGTTGAGAGAAGGCAAAACATTTCTCTCCACACCATAATTTTAGAAGCCTTACCCCCTCTTTAGTCACCTTTTTTCTAAACAACGAAGTCCCAAGTGCTGTGGTCTGTCCTTGCAGGGAAGGGGCTCCAACCCCTGGGCCACTTTGGTTGCCCTTCTCAGCCCCTATTCCAGCACCCTTTCTGAGGCGAGACCACGTGAGCAGTACCTGGTGTTCCAAATGTGGCTGCTCCATCAAAGCATTTTGATACTGGTCATCTTATTGTTATGTGCTCATGGCCCACTTTTTTGAGAGGTGAGAAGCTCCAGGAGCTGCTACACAGCCCAGGTTCAGGCTTCATTTGGAGGAGAAATGGAGGCGTTTTTATTTATTTTACAGGCTTGGGTGTTGGGTGGAGTAATCGGGCTGCAGCAGCTACATGGGTGTTCTGAAAATGTTAGCTGCCACCCCTTCCTCTTGGCCCGCATTCCAGTATCTATTCTGCTGGATCAAATCCTAACTTTCTGACCACCTGTTCCAGAATCTGCATGCAGTCTTTGTTTTCATTCGCTACCAAGACAGGGAGGGATCTTCTAATGCCGGCCTTGGCACCATCCTGATGGAGGGTCCTATTGAAGGAGTTTCCTGGGTCATTTGTTGGTGCCTTTTGGCGCATTCCAGGCAGTTGGCTAAGCTGTGCCCTTGGGCGTGGCTTAATGTCATACTCATTCACAACATCAAATCCCAATCTCATCACATTATTTTCAGTTCTTTTCCTAATAATTCCTATCCTGCAATTGGCCTTTTTAACTCCTACCACACTCTCACCATGACCCCAAGATTGCTTCCCTGGTCAGCCACCACCAACTCAGACCCCATTAGTATCCCTGTGAAATTCGGTTTTGTTGCCCCAGTGGCTGTCTCTTTACACTTATCTGTACTGAACCACATTTACCATTTTGGTGCTCATTCATCCAATTTGGAGAAATCTATCTGGAGCACTTCATGATCAGTTTTGGTTTTTACCATCCTAAGTAATGTGGTGCTCTTTGCAGATTTGGCCGTCCCACTGCTTGCCTCAGACCTTCCAGAACTTCCTCAACCACCATGAGAATTATCTACTGACTCCCAGTCTTTCCTTTCTATTCTTTCATCAGAACAGAAACATTTTGACCTGTCCTTTTATCCCGTGAGTGCACAGTTTAGTTGGGAGTAAACGCTTAGGTGAGGGCAGGGCCAGCTGCAGGTTTTTGTGAGCCCTTGAGTAGCAAGAGTTATAGGCCCTCTTTTGCCTGCCCCTTCGGCACTGCCCCTTCATCCTCTCACTAATCTCAATCCTCATTCCTAAAAAACTCAAAAAGTCGCGTGCAACATAATACACAATCCAAAAAGATGACTTTTTAAAAAAAAAATGGAGCACTGTACTTTCTTTGAACCATCTAAGTGTAGAAAATGTTGTAGTTGTGAGAAGCGCTATACTCCAGCAGCCGTCCCCCCAACCCTGTCAACAAAAATCAGTATAAACTTCATTGTTGCCTTTTATAATTTTTGCAAAAAATATAATTTAAATATAAGGAAGTAAGCAAGAACAAGCCAAGCTAATTCGTTCTTTGATTTAGACAAGTGAAAAAGTATACAGTTGCAAGAAAAAGTATGTGAACCCCTTGGGATTACGTGGAGTTTTGCATGAATTGGTCATAAAATGTGCTCTGAACTTCATCTAAGTCACAACAATAGGAAAAACACAGTCTGCGTAAAATAATACTACATAAATATTAATCAGTGGTTCCCAAACTGGGAGGCGTGGCTCCCAGGGGAGCCGCTGATACCCACCAGGGGAGCCGCGGAGGGCCACGGAATCCTCTCGGAATACAGTGCAGTACCAATTGGCAGGCATCAACATAATGTAATGGGGAGCCGCGGCCAAGTGTCGCCAATGGTCAAGGGAGTCGTTGGTCGAAAAAGTTTGGGAAACACTGCATTAGATGTTGCCATGGTTTAACTGAACATAACATGTAAACATTCACAGTGTGGGGAGGAAAAAGTATGTGAACCTTTGGACTTAATAACTGGTTGACCCTCCTTTGGCAGCAATAACCTCAACCAAACGTTTCCTGTAGTTGCAGATCAGACCTGCACAACGATCTGGAGTAATTTTGGACCACTCCTCTTCACAAAACTGTTTCAGTGTAGCAATATTCTTGGGATGTCTGGTGTGAATCGCTCTCTTAAGGTCATGCCACAGCATTTCAGTCGGGTTGAAGTCAGGACTCTGATTGGGCCACTCCAGAAGGTGTATTCTGTGCTGTTGAAGCCATTTTTTTTGTTGAATTACTTGTATGCTTTGGGGCATTGTCCTGTTGCATCACCCATCCTCTGCGGAGCTTCAGTTGGCGGACAGATGGTCGTACGTTTTCCTGCAAAATGTCTTGATAAACTCGGGAATTCATTTTCCCATCAATGACAACAATCCGTCCAGTCCCTGAGGCAGCAAAGCAGCCCCAAACCATGATGCTCCCTCCGCCATATTTTACAGTGGGGATGAGGTTTTGATGTTGGTGTGCTGTGCCTTTTTTTCTCCACACATAGTGTTGTGTGTTCTTCCCAAACAACTCAATTTTGGTTTCATCTGTCCACAGTATATTTTGCCAGTAGTGCTGTGGAACATCCAGGTGCCCTTTTGCAAACTTCAAATGTGCTGCAATATTTTTTTTGGACAGCAATGGCTTCCTCCGTGGTGTCCTCCCATGTACTCCATTCTTGTTTAATGTTTTCCTTATTGTAGATGTGTCAACAAAAATGTTAGCATGTGCCAGAGATTTCTGTAGGTCTTTAGCTGACACTCTAGGATTCTTCTTTACCTCATGAAGCATTCTGCACTGTGCTCTTGCAGTCATTTTTACAGGACGACCACGCCTAGGGAGAGTAGCAACAGTGCTAAACTTCCTCCATTTGTAGACAGTCTGTCTTACCATGGACACATGAACATCAAGGCTTTTGGAGATACTTTTGTAACCCTTTCCAGCTTCATGCAAGTCAACAATTCTTGATTGTAGGTCTTCTGAGAGCTCTTTTCTGTGAGGCATGGTTCACATCAGACAGTGCTTCTTGAAACCAGTAAACCCAAAACAGGTGTGTGTTTTTAAAGGGCAGGACAGCTGTCAGCAACACATCCAATATCATCACACTGATTGGAGTCGAAGTTGGCTCACTCCTGGCTCCAGTTAGCTCTTGGAGACGTCATTAGGCTAGGGGCTCACATACTTTTTCCTCCCTGCACTGTGAATGTTTACATGTTATGTTCAATTAAACCATGGCAACATCTAATGTTTGTGTAGTATTATTTTACGCAGACTGTGTTTTTCTATTGTTGTGACTTAGATGAAGTTCAGAGCACATTTTATGACCAATTCATGCAAAACTCCACATAATCCCAAGGGGTTCACATACTTTTTCTTGCAACTGTACTTCCCTGATTTTTGGGGGGGGGGATTGAGAGGGACTGGGTCAAAAAGATCCTTCCAGAAAGGAGACACATGCCCTCAAGAAGTGGCTGAGACATAATCTGCATTTTGCCATGAATCTGATTTCAAGCCAAACAGTGGAAGGTAAGAGCCCAGAAACAAAGGGCCAGGCTAGCAATTGTGACTTGCATGAAGTTGCACCTGTGCTCCAAACCAGCCCAAGTAGTGGGTTTTGAAAAGCCCCTTCCCTAAGATCCATGTTAATTATTGTCTTTTGGATGCTCTCCCAGCAATTATTTTGACATAATGTTGTGCCTGCTTACTCACAAATAAATTAATACAGCATTTATAAGAGCGCCTTCCCCAATGTGTATGGGGACAGAACAAGGTGGAATATTGGGCCCAGATTCTGATACAAGCATGTCCTGTTTTCATCCATAATAAAATGTTGTAAATGATGTTATCCCACCCAACAGCACAAATGGTGGTAGCGCACTTTTCACCATGCAATAACTACAGTCATGAATGGTTATTGACTTCAAAAAGGATAGTTGTGGTGGAGGAGGGCTGACTGTAGCCTGCATTTGCTGTGGAGTCGTATACAAATCTTAGCCCATCTTAGTCCTCTCAGCCTAGCCTTCCTCCCTGGGGGGCTTGTGAAGATGCAAATTGGCATCTCTCATTTTTAACAATACCCTGTGCACAGTGCATTGTATGTAAAAAGCCAACCTAGAGCCATTTTGAAAAAGAATGCTGAATGAAAGCTCCAGCCCCGCTTTCTTAACCCCGGCCCCATCTTCAGAAAAGCAGCCAAGAACGTTTTTGTGCCTGTGCTGGATTTCAGCAGAGCTGGAGGGTTTCCACCTGCATTGTCAGTAAATTTAAAAACAGTTGCGTCTCAGACCTGCCCAGTTCCTTGGCTGAATCTAGCCTGTGCAAGGAGCAGGAACAGCACTTGTTTGGGGGGAAAACACTCCGTGAGTGATGACTCTGAACCAAGGGAGAGTTGGAGGGTCTTTAAAAATTGCCATGCCTTTTCTGTTCCTCCTTTGTGGGTGAGATAGGGGACAAGCAGCCTGATCCTATACATATTTGTGCAAAAGTTCAATGGGCTTACTCTCCAGTAAGTACCCATAGAATTGTAACCTTGACTTGAAAAAAGAGAGATGTAGGAAAGAAGGCAGGAGTGCAAGGAGAGCAGCTGCTCAGCACCAGGAAGGAGCGAAGAAGACAAGAGGGGGAAGCTGGAGTGAAGAGTGAGGCTGGGCTGCCTGCCTCCTTCCAGGATCCACCTGAGCTGATGCCTTTCCCTCCATCTTCTCCTACAGAACAATCCTGGTGCGTCTGACACATTTGCTGGACCGGCAGTTACAGCAGGAACAGGGAGCCTCAACAAGTGCCGGCCTTCAGCAGGCTGGGAAAGTATTATTATCAAAGGAGCCTGCAAGGAGATGATGATGATTTAATGTATATTAATATATAGTGTATATTAATACACACACACAGAGTATATAATGTCCTACATTTTTCTTGAATGTCCTCCATTTTGAGGTGCCTTGTCTTCCTTTGCGTTTATGACATCTGTTCACCCTGGCCATATCCCCGTCTCCCACTGGGCTGGCTCGGCTGTTAGACGACCTCCTCTTACTTCCGCCAGCTACACTGGGGGAAGGGGATGTCCCCTTTCCCCAAGTAGATCTATGGGCCGCTGCGGATATTACATAGGATTGAGCTGTAAGAAAGAGAGATTCAATTAAGTGATCCCCATTTTATTGTAAAATAATAGTAATAAACGTACACAAAAATATCATTTTCACCCCAAAGAATTCATTATGAAATATTGCTATGCCCTAACCATTGTGTAATATGTTCCTACCTAACCTATAGGGATGAATGTGTGTAATAGAGTATTTGGTCCATCTGAAGAAATAAGAAAAGGGGTAACTTTAAGGGAAGGAGTTTCTGGAATCCTGACTTTTTCACCCCAGTCCCTAAAGCTGAGGAGAGGAGAGACAGAGGGGAGGGGTGGGAGAGAGGTAAAGAGGAGGAGTTCAAAAGCTCAGTGACAGCTACATGAGTTCCTAAAGAAGGTTGGAGTGCCTTGCAGGGATGTGGAAGTTCTGGGCAGCTTGGAGACTCTGGCATGCCACAACACACACGGAGGGCTGAACCCTACACGGGCTCAGATTTGCACTGGCCATTTTGCCAGCGCACATCCGAGGAGACCAGCTGCACCAGCTCTGGCCCGATCCTGGATAGGATCCAGCACAGCATGCTTTTGCACAGATTGGGCTGGACAGGATTGGGCAGTTAGTCTAATTTCTGGTGGGTTTGAATAAACTGGAAGCTTCTGTATGGGTGTGCAAAGGTGTGACTAGGTGGGTGAACAGGAGTTTGCTGATAGGAACCCTCCTGGCATACAGTGTGAGGGAAGACAGTTCTATACAGAGAAAACCTTAATAAGCTTATCCTAAGGAGGCTGCTGAGTGTGCTGATCCGGGATGCTCCCGTAAAAATAGGTGAAATGCAGATGTGACACCAAACGTGTAAAAACACAAGGCACATGTCTCAATGGGTCTAGGATATAGGCACGAGGCAGTGACTACACTGAAAGCTTGAGACAGCCAATGCAGGTTGACAGTTGCAGGCAGGGTCGCCACCGCCTGCTTCTACCCTCTTCCCAAAGGAAGTGACCAGTGGAGGCATCTTATGTTGCCTGTCAAACTCTGGGCTCTTTTACAGTGCAGTATTGATGTTTTGGTGACCTTGACGATCTCCTGTCCCTGGTAGCGCATGATCTGTGGGGAAAAAGAAGGGCCTGGCAGCAGATCAAAATGTTTGTTCAGCGTTTGCTGCAAGAGGAAGCTTCTTTCAATTGGCTAGAAAGGCCGTGGAATATGTTGGCGACTGTTGTTTAGCTCTCTTGGAGGTATGCCAGGCGCTGGGTGTTGGGAGCATCTCTTTGCACTTGGCTGTGTTAATTCCAGTGGGCCTTGGAACTGTACATCTTGCTCGGTTAGATTCCTAGGCCACCATTTCCTGAAGACTCAGGATAGATAGTAAGGCTTGGCGTTCCTAGCAGCACCCTCGGCACTCCCAGCTTCATGCCCTGCTATGATCCCTGGCACTCTCTTTTCCTTTCCCTCCAAGCAAAAGAATTGTTTGATTTGGAGGGGGCTGACTGCATTCTGTAGTTGCCAGGGGAAGCCAGGGCATTCTGGCAGTGGAGGTCTCGTGCTCCTTTCATTTGGACAGTGTTGGCTTAATAAATGCATCTTTGTTTTTCAGGCCTCTTCCCTCATGGATCTTTGAGGACTCCTTGCAAACTCATAGCGCTCGACTCTTCCCTCCCCCCAGTGCCCCACTTCTTTCAGGGTGTAGCATGCAGGCAGGCAGATGCTACAAATGTGCCTGAACTGCTCTGTATTACTCCCAATCAGGAGGCAGCCGCCCCGCCCCTCACACACATGCGACATGAGAATTCAAATCCATTTCAGCAGTGGTGAAGTCTGGCCCCTTGCAGGAAGATCTCCATGGCCTGGCTTTTCTCACTGTTCTACCTTTTCATAAAGCCTGAACAGTCTCTTCATCATATATACACCAAAATGTTTTCTCTGAGTCCTGCCATTCTGAAATGTGGCATGGAGAATCTACTTGGTGGGGATACAGTCTGACCAGGTTTCAGAGACATCTTGTGAAGAAAGACTGGCTTGTAGGGCCAGTCTTTGCATCAAGGTGCATTGCAGTGAGGTGCAAGAGTCCCCCTTGCAACCTTCTCCCCCTGCCCAAAACGTAGCTTAACTCTTTTGTTTTGTTTTGGCTGTTTACATGGTGTCAAAAGTTCAAGGGTATTGCAGGAGTTTCCCCTTTGTGGGTTTGGTGACAATCTGTTGTTTCACTGTTGGGGGCTTGAACATTGCCGCCCTGCTCGGTAGCCAGAGGACTGTCTTTGGGTTGCACAATGTGCAGATGCAGTTCATGCATTATTGTTGTTGGGGCCAGCTGGGGGAATGGAGGAGGAGGACCTGTCCTGCCTGCCTGCCACTTTCAGTCGAAGCAGGCTGCAGCTGCCAGCAGATGGGAGGACGCAGGTGTGCAGGGTTGGGGCCAGCATTCTGTCGGTACTGGTGCTGGTGCTGATGTCTTTTCATCTCCCAACTCAAGACAGGCTCATCTGCTAGGAGGTGGCTCTTGGGGCATCCGTGTCCAAGGACCTTTTGGGGCTTTCAGGCAACAGAACCGGCCCATTCAATTGAGCCCAGAGCTGAGCTAGGAGCTCGTAAAGGTGATGCGCTAATCATACATGTGACATTGGCAGAGCACTTCACTGGCAGGGGGGCTCTGACAGAATCCGGACAGCAGTCTTGCAAGGTCTGTGGTTTCCTTGGCCATATTGCAGCCTAGGCTGAGAGGGAACGGCTTGCCTAAGTTCACCTGTTGAATCCACGGCAGACAGGGACTCCTTAACTCCCGCTCAGCCATTGTGCAGCACTAGCTCTGATGTGCTCTGATCCCTTGAGTCTGGGGGGTGTTTCTAGACGTCCTTCAAAGGCGGTTCTGTGTGGAGTGTCGGAGGCATCTACTTTGGTGTCATAAAGCATGAATGACTTGGGCCCAAGCCCTGAATGACCCCCCCCCCAGTGTTATGCGCAGCCCAAAGAGAAAGAGGAGTGCAGCTGAAAGGCCAAAGGGGACTGGGCTGCATGGGGGCTCAGCTCTAGGCAAGCACAGCCTCCACGGTTTCCAGGGCTTTCAGTTTCGGTGCTTTTTGGTAAGGGCCTGAAATTGTTGTCCTAAAATGCTGTTTTGCTCCTGTATGATGCGGGCTGGTAAAGGAAGGGCAGATTGATCTGCTTTGAGTTTTTTTTTTAAAAAAAGATTCTGTATCTGTGCCCCCAGATGTGAGGCCACAGTGCCATCTGATCCTTTCTCCCAAGGGGGGGGGGGAGAAGGCCACAGCTAAGCTACAACCCTGACACAGCTGAACTGTCCTGCTTTTCTCTTCCTGTCATTCTGGGAAGTGCAGTTCAGTAGTGTACCAAGGGCGGTGGGGGGGGAGGGCCTGCCCCAGGTGTCAAATCCTCCTGGGGTGTCAACTGTGCCACTGAGCAGCTGCTGGTAGACATGGCCTCCCCCAGGGATCTGGAGGTGGAGGCCAGGTCTACCCGTGGCTTTGAGTGGCCTGCCCTGGGTGTCAAAATCCCTAGGTATGCCACTGGTGCAGTTGCTCAAGGCAGTGATTTCTCAGCACACCCGGACCCGCACCCCTGCCCCATTCCCAGGGCTTGATGCAGGGGAGAGGGAGCCTCAGCAGTGGCAGGGTCTGTTAAGCCCCCGAAGAGGGAGTCCGAGCTGTCCCGAGAAAGCAGTTTACGATTTGGGGAGCCCTGTTCACTCAGACCTAGCACCAAATTCCCTTCCTGAGCACAACAGGAAAAGGCGGCCATTGCGTTGTTCAGTCAGATGCCAGCTTGGGCTTAATTTCTTGCTCCCTCTTTGTCATCCAACCCACCTGTCTGCTGCTGCTGCTTCCCCCCTTTGTTTCTAATAATAGCATTGGACTTGGCTATGGATGTCTTTTGAAATATTTCCTGTCATGTCATCAATCAGATACATATTTACAATCATTCATTAAATCAGAGTGTACATTTCATCCTTCCTCCTTGGAATATTAATGTTGCTGAAATCCTGCGTGAATATTCATGAAGGGGAAAAATCAATCTCTGTGCCAGCAGTGATGTCACTTCGAGCTGTAATCAAGCAGGCTATAAAAAACCGATCAGCTCTGCAAAATCAAATGTATATTGATCCCTGGGGGGACGGAAGGGGGCCTGCCTGAGTGTGACTTTGGCCTTGCTCTTTAGGAGTCAAGACCAATGCTTAGGGTTGTGTCTGGAGCAGAGGAAGCTGCCTGCTGTTCAGTCCACATATTGCAGGGGCAGCAGCTCTTCAGGCTCAGGGGGTTTGCCCTAACTAGCTGGAAGCGGGGGTCTTCCACAGAGCTATGGCCCCACTCCCATTTGTGAAGCCTGGCAATGGGCAATAAGGCCAAGGAGCATGTGCAGACCAAACCCCTGGACTCTGTCTTTCTGGAACAGGGTGACTTTCAGGGCCGCTCACGAGGGCCGGTTTCCTGCTGAGCACAGCACTGCAGGTTGGCTTTGGATTTGTATATGAAAAAGCCAACAGTGGCTCCACGAGCCAACAGTGGAGGCTAGTTAGGCCCAGCCCAGGGAATGGCTTCTCACCTTTGACTGTCACTCTTGTCAGCTTGGAGCACCATCACCTGCCAGCATTGCCAGGGCTTGCTGGCCTCCCTCCCTCCATTTCTTTCACACTTAATTTGTACCCATCTGCCACAGACACATTATGCATGACTGCTGCTCCTTAATACAAGATTCTGTCTGTTCCCCCTTATTTCCTTGGCACTTTGCATTGAATGTATTGGGGTCCTTGAGTGCAAATTGGGAGCTTCTTAATGAAAAGGACTCCCAGGGCCTCCTTGTTCAGCAGAGGACGAGGAAGCCTGTGTGTCGGACTGGTGCTGGGACATGGAGTGCTGTTCTGGGCCCCACTCGCTATACAGGGTCGTATGCTAGGATTCAGAAGGCACTTTTGGCTGTCATCGTGAATCCAGGACATGCTTCCAATATACATGTAAATATAACATCTTTAAAAAAATATTATTTTGCAGTGCATTTATTTTGACTCCACACTGTTTTTCTAAATACTAGGTGTTAATGAAATTCCGAAGCCTTGGGTGGTTCTGGAGCACCCAGCGCTGCCTTCTTGTCAAATGTCTTCCTTGCACAGTTTTGAAAATGCAAACACCCCCAGAACTCCAGAGGAGGAGGGGCCTGGCGAGCCATCCTGGCTGTCTTCCTATACATGGTAAAAATTCTCTCTTTCCCATAGCTGGGTCTCTTGTCATTGGAGGATTTCAGGGTGCCCTCAAACAGCAAGTTGTCTCTGCCCAAGTCACCTTAAAGGTGCAGGAGTTGAGGGGGTGGGAAGGAAGAGGTCACCTGGGCTGCTTCCTCTCACAAGAGCACCTGTCTGGTTTGAGTCATGGCATAATCCTAGGTACAGCATCGGACTTGGAGGTGGTGTGGTGATTGGACCCTTCCTGGGCAATCTTTCCCCCCTTCGGTTGTTGCCTAGTGTGGAAGGAGGGCTGCCTCCCGATCCGAGGTCTCAATCCCAAAACGTCTTAGTGGACTAAGTAAGGATGGGGACTTCAGCCTGCCTAAGTCCAAACGTGAATGGAACCACAACCACAGTTCTGAAGAAGATAGCATTTTCCCTTTGTTCCTAGAGGAAGTGGTAGCAGGTGCCTGTTCTCTCCCTGAGGGCAGGAAGAAGGGCTTTTTGAGGTGGCCCCCGCGGACACCCTTGGCTTTTGCAGGTCTGCGTCTTAGTCTTTTTAAAAGCTAAAAATTAATTGGAATTAATTGCCTTTCCAATTGATCTGGCTGATCATCCCCTACAGCCCCAGGGAAGCGGTCAGCCCTTGGGTAGGGGGAACTGCTAAGGGATGCACCTCCTGGAGGGAGTAAATGGGCCTTGGCTTTGGGTCTCTCCCTAGGCGTGGTTCTGCCCAGGGAAGATGGTCCAAAACGACTCTGTGTGTAAATAGTGCTGCTGGCTACTTAGATGCAAGCACCTGATGGAGCGAGGCCTGAGAAACACGTCTTCAAGTTCCGGTCAGCTCGCTGGGTGGCTTTGGGTGAGCCTTTCCCTCGAGTCTGCTCTCTTCTTAGCTCCCCCACCTACTGCACTGGAGGAGGGTCTAGCAGGCCGAGGGAGAGGTGCTGCTAGGCAGGTTGAAGGGAACTGGATGGGTGCAGGCAAGGATCAGCCCCCGCCCTGGAGGAGATGCTGCTGCGTCGCGTCCTGCTGCTCCAGTAGCAAGAGGCCAAGAGCTAATATACGGATTAGCCGCGGCCCGCGGAGAAAGACCAGCGCCTCGCTTGTCCATGTCTTTGGCTGCAATCCTAGGCACTTTCCTGGGAGTAAGCCCCATTGAACATAATGGAATTTACATTCGAGTAGACACGCCTAGGATTGTGCGCAGTTCGAAAATGCCGCCACCACTGCACAGCCCCCTTCCCAGTGCACGAAATGAGCGACGGGGCAGGGGCTGCACGCCGCCCCCTCCCGCCGCTCCTCCTCCATCGCAATAATCACTTCCTGCCGCCGCTGGCAGCCGGGAGGAGCCAGGACAGAGCGAGGGAGGTCGCCCGGCCTGACGGGGCAGCCGCCGCCGAAGCAGCAAGAGAAGGAAGAGGTAACGAGGCCGCCACTTCCCCCTAGCTTGGCCTGGCGGGGGGCGCGCCTGGGCTGCTGGGGAGGGGGCGCCGCTGGCCACGTGCTCGGGAGGCACGCCCCGCCCGAGGGGGCTGCTGCTCCCCCCAGGGCCAGGAAGGGGCCCGGCTCAGCAGCAGGGGCAGGGCGGACCGTGTTCACGCCCCCCCGCATCTAACACGCGCGGAGCTGCCCACGTGGCCCCCCAGAAGCATCCCCCCGTTGCCTCCTGAGGCCCCCCCCGCCTCCACCCTCCCAGCAGGGTTCCAGAGGTCCCAGTGGGGCGGGTCAGGCCTGGTCCTGCGGGGGGGGGGGGCTGAGCTCCCTCTTTCGAGGCCTTCTAAATGAGTCGGTAAAACCCCAAAGGTCCTGGGCAAGCCTCCTCGGAAGTAGGCCCCGTTGAGTTCAGTGGGACTGGGGCTCACTCCCAGGGCAGTGTGGATAGCCTACTCCCCCCCTCTTTTTTTTAATTGGAACAGTTTAATTAATTTTTATTTTCAAAGCCAAGGAACAGCCCCCCACCCCAATAATTGCCAGGAGAAGAGTCTGAACTGTCCACAACTCAGCAGACATGGATGGGGGCCTCTTCCCCTTTTACTTGTCTTGACCATTGGGGGGGGGGAAGACCCCTGTGCTGCCCTAGTGTGTGAGCATTTGGGCATGCCCTAATAATGTGGCGGGGTGGGGGACAGGGCGGACAGGTGGTCTCTTCTCTCCAGCCAGATTTTGACAGAAGCCTGAAGCACCTTCTGCCAAGGGTGGGGGCAACTTGTCTGTTCAGGAGCTGTTCATGAAGTCGGAGCAACAGATTCTGAGCGACTACTAGCCTGTCTGTGGGGCTGAGTTTCCTTTCTTGCCTTTCTCAATATTTAATGTGTGGAAGGATTCCTCTGTTTTTCATGTGGGGACTGTGGCAGAACTAGCGGGTTTCCCCTTCCTTACTGAGAAGAGGCCTTGTCAGCTGCCCCGTTGGGCTTTGGCGTGGCAGTGGGCTCCCAGGAGGTGCGACCATTACTCCTCCTTGCGGCTGCTGGTGTATTTGGCGGTGGGGCTGTTGCGTTCTGGGGAGCTGACTGTGGAGTGCCTCTTCCCAGCCCTGGCTGGCGTGTTACTGATCTGCTGTGCTTGGAAATGCATTTGGTGCCTCCAAGGAGTTCTCTGAACGAGCAGCTCTGCTTCTGCTGCAGGTTCGGGAGGACACTCTGCACTCCAGGACGTGAGTGGCTGTGGCTGTGCAGCGGCAGCAAAGTACAGGAGCACTTAAAAATGACGTCTCCATTACATGCTGCTTCGTTAATTGGGATCTTGCTTGTGCGCTCGCTCCTTTTCCAAAGGCCTTTGGCGAGGCTGGGCCAATTGATGCCCGGGCGGCTGGCCAAGGGTTTGTCTTGTGACCTGAGTAATTGATGAGCTGGTACATGGCTCTACCTTGCTAACTGAAATATTAAGAGCAGTTGAAGTTGAATTTGGTAAACAGAATGGAATTTATGGCGGTTCTCTTCCTGTCAGAGCTGCTCTTAGGAATTAGTATTCCAGGGCTGGAACAAAAGATTTTCCTGTCATGCAGTCTCTGGGCCTCTCTCTCTCTCTCCTCCCCTGTGCTTCTGACGACTTTGCAGTTTTGTCCAAGTGCCGTGTGTGTTTGTGTGTGTGTGTGTCTGAAGGGTGCAGCCTGTATCTCAGTCCTCGCTGCAGGTTTCGGCTTTTTAGGTGGAAGCAGCTTTGCTACGTTGGTGCTGTGGCGATAACTTGGTTGGGACTCGCTTCCAAGGAGGCTCCACCTGCAAGTGAGACGAGCAAGTCGAAGAGAGTGATCCCCAGAGGTTTGTGCAGTGGTCACAGGAGAGAGGCAGCGCTGACTACTCTTTTCCTTTACCCATCGCCGCCGAATGGCCATGGAAATAAAGAGATCAAACGTCCTGCCCCCCCCCCCGCAGCAAGCTGCCTCCCCACTTGATGGGGGCTGGTGTGCCCCAACAGTCCACACCCAGCAGAGGGGGAGCAAACATCCAAGTGTTCTGGGGCAGGGGCAGCCTCTGGCGTATGTGGGGCCTAAGGTACTTAGGACCAGAGCCAGCTCTGCTCTGTCCAGCAAACGGTAGGGATGCCAGGGGAACGTTGCCGATGTCCCAGTGCCCTCCGCAGTAGGGAGGCGGAGGGCCAGGTCCTGTGCCAGTTGGAGCTTCTAAGAGTCTGCAGTGGCAGCTCACAGACAGCGCCTGGCACTGACTCTGCAAAACCTTGTTTGGAAGGAGCAGGCAGCTCCAGCTCAGGAAAGGGGTAGGAGACCCTGGAGGAGCTGCTGTGTTCCCTCCAGGTCAGGCGGACTCTCTCTAAATGGTTTCAGAAATCCGAAGCAGGGTACAGGAGCAGCAGCAGCTGGCTGCTGAGAGACTGGTGCGCTTCTGCAAGTGCCGTCCCTGCAACTCTGCTGGTGCCTCTGATGCCAGTGGAGAGATTCCTGGGTGAATCGCTGCCGTAACTTTTCCCCGGTTTCTGTTTAGGGGGACTTTGCCAGCTGCACTGGGGGAAACCATTGCCAGTGTCGATGCAGCACGATGTCCAGTAATTGGGAAGTACTGGCGAAGCATGGGGAGTGGGGAGGTGCCTGACCGGCGTTGTGCCTTTTTGTGGCAAATTGCGTTTTTTCTTTGCAGGGAGTGCATTTGCAAAATATGTTTCTCGGCTTGCTTCAGGCATATTTCATCATGTCACTCACCATTGTGTATTTGCGAGGAACTGTGATTCATTAGCCAGGGGTCTGCGTGCCTTCTGAAAAAAACGGTTTCAAAGGGAAGAAACCAAACAAATACATCTTTGAAGGAGCCAGTGCAGGATTCTTAAAAAATTGTTTAATTACCCATGTCATTTTGTTCCAGCACACTTCTTGTGTGTGTGTGTGTGTGTGTGTGTGTGTGTGTGTGTGTGTGTGTGTGTGTGTTTTAAGGCAGGGATTTACCTTGGAGAGGAATTTGTGTCTGTTTTCAAGTCACAATTGGTCAATGCTTTTTGGGATATGTGATCTGGACAGTAGTCGAGACCAAGGACCGGGGCAGTTCTGCCAGGCAGCCTTTGACTGTTTGTTGAACAATGGGGGTGGTGGGTGTCATTGCCTCTGAATTGTGGCTGTCCCACAAGCAGAGACGAATAGGATATTATTTTTGGAGAATGGGAAATCTGAACAGAATCTTTCTAGGTCAACCTTCTGTTTATTTATTCATACAGATTGTCTTCCACATCCAGAGGGTTGAAAGCTTTGGAAAACACACACAAATAAAATACGGTATCTAAGATTACCGGTACTTATTTTGTATTAAAATTTGTATTCTTCTCTACTCTAAAGCCTTGGGACAGGGAAGGAAATCCTGAAAAATAACATGTTGTAGCGGGTGTGAACAGTTTCATGCTCCCTTGGGCCTCGAGGAGACTCCTTGTTCTGGATGGAAGCGAGATGTCTTGGATGGTGCCAGGCGATTGCATGGAGGAGAGCAGTCTGTCGATGGTCTCGGTCGGAGTGGCTGGTGAGGGCTCCCAGGTTTGCCCAAAACGATCCTGTTTTCCAGCTTGTGTGTTTTCTTTCTTGGGTTGATGAGTAGCAATCTTGGGTCAGTTTTTGACTGCTGCTGGATCCCACGCCAGTACCAAATCTCCCCCCTCCCCATTTTTCAGTGGTTGGCAGTCATTTGACATCTCTAGGCCCCAACTCAGAAATCTCAGGTGTTTGAATGTGCTCATCCTCAAGCACCCACTATTTTATGGCATCTTGTGTTTCTCTGTTTTGTTGTGAAGGAAGCTTGTTCGGGGCACCTGGCGTTGCTGCCTGGGCTCAGGCCTGAAGGGAAGCCCCTCGCTGCCTTTAGATGGTCTGTTGTGTGTGACGTGCCATCAGTGCTGGGAGATTGCCGTGTAAATCATGTTTGGCTTCCACAGGAGCTGGGAATTTGACTTCTTTGCCTGTGGTCAAGCCTAGTAGACAGAAGGGGCCACGTGGTGAGAGGAGCCCACCTGCCCGGGCTCTGCTCCTTGAGAGGGAAGCTGAAGAGGCCAATCCACTGCCAAGAGGAGAGAATTGCATTCTCTCCCCACTGCACAAAGGGTTTCTAGTTGTCGCCCAGGAACCGGCAAAGGGGTAGTGGAAATTTTAAGACAGCTCCCAAATGCTGATGTATGAGCCTGTTTTGATTCTTTCTTGAGACTGTTGACTTCTCCTGTGTCACAGTTCAAAGTGAAGACCTGCCCTGGTGAACGAGGGCGGGAGCGGTCTTCACTGTGTGCGCCATGGCCTTCCTTCTGGGCGTTTAACTTGCCCTAACCTTGTGCCTTTGCTCTGCACCCCAGAGAGCTGTGATCTTCTGCCGCATATAAATACACAACATGCTGTTGTAACAATAACAACAATAATAAAGACCCGTCTCTTTAGCAGGAACTAACTGCTCTGGATCACGTAGGAGATCTTTATTTCGGCAGAAGCTTGCATGGGTGGCAGACCACCATGCATCTGAAGCAGGCTGTGCGCCATGGAAACCTCTACTGGACTAAATTGGCTTAGCCTTCCAGGTGCTATAATGCGCTTGGCTGCGTTGCTGCAACAGGCAGACGTGGCTGCCCCCCCTCTGGAAGATGTGCTCAGTGGCGAGGCCACTCAGCAGCAGCATAGGACTTGAGGACATCAGCAGCATAGTCATCAGCAGCAGCATAGGACTTTTCTGTGTGGCAAAAGGTTAAAAGTCTGTTGTGGAGCTGATGTGCTGAGTGCTGGACAAGGATTGGAGCCATGAAGCTCACTTGGGTGGCTTTGGGCCAGTTGCTACCTCTTGGCCTGGCCTGCCTCCCACGGCTGTTGTGAGGATACAGTGGGGGTGAGGGGGAGAGAGGGAACCTTGCATGCTGGGATAGAAATGTAGCCATCACTTACGACGATGATAGGCATTTATTGAACGGATGTATATCCTGCCTCTCCTGACCGTAGTCCTCCGTAGAAGGCTTCTGTAGATGGCAGCGTGGCATGCCGTGGGCGTTCCCTTTCTCCAACAACTCTACAAAGTAGTGACTGGCCTAAGGTAAACCTCAGAAGTTGCCCGATCCCAAGCCAGACTCTTGGTCCACCAACCTCTGTCGCCAACCACCAACAGCAGCAGCAGCACTCCAAGGGGGCCTTTTCCAGCCTTGCCTGGAAGGGAGGGGGTGAACTTACTGCCAGCTGAGCAGAGGGAGCTCTACCACTGAGCCACAGCCCCTCCTCTGCCAGGGCTTGAATGCATCTCTGCAAGAGGGCAGAGTTAAGGATACAACCTTAAAACTGTATTTCCTGACATGTGCAGAAACGCTAGTCTCCCCTCTTAATGTGCTGTAGATGACTGTGTTTATTTCAGTTCTCATTACTGAACTAAGTTGTCTGTTAAATGTTGGATTCGCTCTTTTTTTTGTTCTCAGCAGTTTTTCTTTTTTGAAGACTGTAAAGTCATTAGCGTGAAAGAAGATTAAAAAGATACATAACAATTAAAATGTTAATGCCATCTGCATCACCCAACTTTTGAAGTTGCTCAGCCATTCATCTTTGAGCAGCTCTCCCCTTTGCATTGGCAATTCTTCTTTTGTGCTGACCCCTGCTGAGCCAGTTGTGCGATAATGGAATGGGGGGGGCAGCAGGCGAAGGCAGGAACCTTTTGAAGAAAGGAGAAGCCAGTGGTGGGCTTGGAATGTGCTGCATTGGTGAAGCTGTAAAACTGTGAAAGACTGGAGTGGTTGGTGCAAGGTCAGACGTTGGGGGATTATGCTGTGAGGTTTCAAGGAGCTTTTGGAGAGGTCATGTTTGTTTCGTCTTACTTTTATAAGCCACTTTTTTTCTACGAAAAGTTTCTAAATTGGTGTGTAAGCGATCGAAATCCTAAAACCATAGAAAGAAACTGAGACTACAGTTCAGAAAATGAACCACTATAAAGAGTAGCAAGAGAACACTGAACAAGATGCCAAAAGCCTGTTCAAAGGAGAATGTCTCAAGGAAAGAAAAGGGAGGAACTCTTCCACAGCAAAGGGGCCACTGCTGAGAAGGCCCTGCACCTGGTGCTTGGCAGGTCACTTGGCTCTGAATCCAAGCAAAGGGCTTGGGACAGATTCACACGGGCGAAGATAGGCCTTCCAATTCCTTGGTCCCAGACCATTTTGGCTCTCAAAGGTCAAGCAATTTGAAATGTAAAGGCTGCAGTTTACCCATTGTGGTGACCAGAGCTCTTCCAGCAGAGAACCCCAGCCTGAAGCTGGATTGGAAGAAATCCAATTAATTGGTCTCATCCAAGCTTTCTGGAGTTGCCTGACTACTCATCACTCAAGCATCTTCCCTAATTCATGACTGTAGCCTGTAGTAGTTGAACGTGTCCTCGGTGTCTGTGGGCAAATGGTGGGTAATGCGAGTGGCTCCGAGAAGATGGATCTGTTGAGAACTGGGGTTGGCCATGTGAGCCAAGCCAAAGTGGGAGGGGGCTCGGCGGGTGGCCGTTCAGATGGAGCGCCAGCTCCGGTAGCCTGGATGCTGGAAGCATGCGGAAAACCGGAGAATGCAGGATTTTCTGCATGAAACCGACTGACAGCTCCAAGGAGATTGGAGGCTGTGGAAAGCCTCTGGACTGGGCCACCTCCTCACTTGGGACAGGTACACGTTTGGCTAGGGAGAAGGTTGCCTTGTGCCACTCAGTGACTGCCCAGTTGTCAAACAGCATCCCTCAATACAGGAGCCACTTTGAGGCCTGTAGAATTAAGTGCTGGTTCGTTGCCAGTTCCCGTGATGTATGATGCCCCTCATCCCTCCCTGGATTTAAGATTCATGCTTTTTATCGGCTAGAGCTGGGGGGGGGGGGGGAATCCAGTTGAAAGACACAAATGAAATGTGCCAGTAAGCAGAAAAACTGTTACATCCTCCCCATGTAATTTTGTCAAAAGCTTCTGCACAATTTTTATTATTATTAGTTTTTGCCACGCTCTGCATTATGAAGGAAAATGTCTTTTTTGAAGAACTGGAGAAGGATTTGCATAATAGTCTCTGCAAGAATATCAGCCTCCGATAATGATCTCTGTATAACACAACCTTTGAAAAGGCTGTTGCAACACTAAAGTAATCATATTTTAAATTATATTTCCCTTTAAGGGAAGGTGTTACAAAAACACACAAACATAAAATCTGTCAGTTGGAGTCCTCAATGAACACCTGACCATCTTCCCACTCTTCTGCTGTTATAGATTGCAACACTGGCTCTTACACAACACATGACACTGCAACAATCTGGCTGCACACAAGAGAGAGTTGCTGTCTTCCTGCCACCCCCACCCCTGATTTCACAAGTGGCTCTTCCATGCACAAGGCCAGTGTAGAAAGAGCCCAGGTGCCAGCATGTCAGGCCTTAAGCCACTGGGAGGGAGCAAGACTCTCCTCTCTGCAGTGGGACGGGACCATAACTCAGTGGGAGAGCCCCCCCCCCGCTTTGTGAGCAGGTGGTCTCGGGTTCAAGCCCTGTCAGCTTCACCAGGGTGGGCAGAGAAGAATCCCTGCCTGAACCCCCAGCCAGCTGCTGCTGTCGGTGACAATGCAGAGGTTGATGGGCTGACTCCATGTCAGGCACTCCTACCCTGTTTTCCCGAAAATAAGACCTCCCCCCGAAAGTAAGACCTACCGTCATTTTTGCATGATTTTTGCTGGCACTTGTCAATATAAGTCCTCCCCGAAAATAAGACCTAGCTAGGATCATCAGCCAGACGGACGTGACCCCCTGCCCCCCCCAGCACTTACTTTGACCGATTTAAGCTTCATTCTTTCCCGAGGGTGCAAGGCTCTACAAGGCCTGGAAGGCCTGCACTTGACTCCTCCATTATATTGACTACGAGCTAGAGAGGCCAGCAAGGCCTGCAAGGAGGCTGCAACCTTGCAGAGCCTCTCTAGCACGTTGACTCTATAGTGGAGGACTCAAATGCAGGCCTTGCAGAGCCTTGCACCCTCGGGAAGGAATGAAGCTTTAATCGGTCAAAGTAAGTGCCGGGGGGGGGGGGGGTCACACCACAGGTTGGGAAAATAAGACCTCCTTGAAAATAAGACCTACTGTATTTTTTTGAGCCAAAATTAATATAAGACACTGTCTTATTTTCGGGGAAACACGGTATGATGGCAGCTCCTTCTTCGAGGGCTGCGTGTGTGTCTGAATGCTTTACCCACGCAAGCAGATCAAAGGCACTAACGCTTACACTTGAAGCTGAAGCTGTGGGGTCGTCCTTGAGTAATTTGCATGAATGATGCCCTCCCTGTGTCTGCATGCAGGGAATTCTTCCTGAAACCTTTCCATGGATGCAGAATGTTTACATCTGAACCAGCCGTCAAAGAACATTCATGTGTTCCGTTTTATGATTTGCTGTGGCAGAGGCACAGCTCAGCACCGTTGGGGCTTATGCGGCACCCATTTGGATGACTGTTCCTTGGCAGCTGGGCAGCCACTTAATGGTGTTCTGTAACCAGGTATTTGTTTTTGGCAGACCGTGTGTTGGGCTTGGTGTGTTGGGCTGTTCTGGCCACCTGGGTATGGAAGGGCTTCCTGTGGTTCCCTAGACAGATTGCAACATGGTGAGGTTTGGGCTTTCAGTGATCTCTCATCTGCACAGGGTTGGTGGGGGCACCCTCGGTATAAGGCGGTTTCTGGTGTCCCTGAAAGGCAGATCTGGCCAGGTGGCCAATCCTAGCTCTGAGCAAATTTTAGCATTTTAGCCAATTGTGTTCCCCGCTATTTCCCAGAACCCTCATTTAAAGAAAAGCACCATCCTTCATACCCTCCAAAACATTATTGGTATTGCATAAAAGAGAACAATTATTGAGGGGGGGGGCAATTACTGCCCCCCCCTCAACCCAGTCAAATGCAGGCCTCTCAATAAGCTTTGAGCCCCCAGAGAGTCTCCCCAGTGCTTGATCTCACACAAGCTACTATGAGCCAGGATGGTGCAGTGGTTCTGGTGTTGGACTTAGACCTGAAAGATACAGGTTCGAATCCCTGCTCAGCCATGAAGCTTCCTGGGTGACCTGCGGCCAGTCACCATCTCTCAACCTCACCTACCTCACAAGGTTGTTGTGAGGACAAAGGGAGGGAAGGAGCCATGTACACCACTCTGAGTTCCTTGGAGGAAGAGCGGTATAAAAATGTGAAAAATAAATATAAAGCCTCATTTGGCAGCTTTGCCAATCCAGAAAGGCCAAGAACTCTGTTGATGGCTCCTTTCTCCACAGCTTTTGCTCTCTTTTCTTCGCCCCCACTCCCTGATGTTTCATTTATATTGCAGCTGGAGAGAACCTCAAGATTGGCCAGGGGCCATTCTCAGCAGAAAGGGAGCTGATCTAGACCAGAGGGACAACACCCTCTCGGTTCCCAGGATTGGGTCCTGTTATCCAAAACAGATCTGCACATTGTGTCCTTGGGTAGAAAATGGCAGCCAGTTTGCTCTGGGGCTGGCTTGGCTTGCCTTGCCCCCTTCCCAGGGTCTTGCTGTTATTGTTGATGATGATGATGATAACAACAACAACAACAACAGTATTTATATACTGCTTTTCAACAAAAAGTTCACAAAGCAGTTTACAGACAAAATCAAATAATGAAATGGCTCCCTGTCCCCAAAGGGCTCACAACCTATAAAAGATGCAGAACACCACCAGCAAACAGCCACCAGAAAAGAGACTGTGCTGGGGTGAAGGGGGGGCAGTTACTCTCCCCCTGCTAAATATAAGAGGAGCACCAATTGAAAAAGTGCCTCTTGCCCAGTTAGCAGGCCAGTGACTGGCTTTGTCGTCCCCCACAGCACCCCTCATGCGGTGCTCTGTAAATATTCAGCAGAGCTGCTCAGTGAATGGCTGCAAAAAGGTTTTTTGTTCCTTTTGAGAAGGTGTTTTGTGGCAGAATGAATTAGAGTGGTGAGAGATTTTAATTCAAACACTTGCAGAAAAGGAATATTTTATCTTCTCAGTTTGCTTCTTACAGAGATGCTTTCTTTTATAGTGGAAACGACGTTGTGTAGAACATGTTTGGCTGAACTTGTAAACCTTTTCTGGTGAAAGTCAGGAAAATAATAACTGATTGTTCAGTGCTCAGGCTTGGTTCCCACTGGGGGCCCTTGACAACCCCCCTTCCTCCCCCCCCCAGTGCAGCCGTCTTCTGCCTGGGGATATTGTCTCTTCTCTTGGTAAGGCCTGGGGGGAAGCGTGGGGCTTTGTGAAAGGGCTGCTGTTGGGAGAGGTGCCAGTTCATCCTCTTTCTGAACCAGGCCAGTGGCTTTTGTCGGATACAGATGGGCAGCAAGAGTGAAAGTTGAGGCTGCCCAGCAAGGAGGGTACCCCAAGGACCACTTGCCCACGGCATGTCGTGTTCTCCTGATCTCTGCCAACGGTGGTGGGGTGGTTGTGTGGCATGCCTTTGTGGCGTGACTTTGCGCTTCCTGTGCATCTAGGCATTCATGTGGCCTTTTCTCCTAAGGAAGAACCTCCAAGCCCCCTTGTTGCTTCTTGCGAGTCACAATGTCCTTTTTAAAGGTACAGTGCAAAGGAACCCTTGACCTGATTCTGGCAGCTCTTGCTTCGTGTCTTGAAAGATCTGGATAGGATTTTGTTGACTCCAGAGGGCTCTGTGTGCTGCCGAGGGACCTTAGTGTGAAAGTGCTTGTGGGGACCTGCTAAATACTCATCACCGTGTACAAAGCCTGTACGCCAGAGAAGTCATCTGCATATGCAGCTGTGGCAAAAAGCTGCTACTCTTCTTGCATGGCCATCTTGATTCTCGGCCGGCTTAAAGTCTTTCTCGCTCTTGCTCCATCTGGCCTTGCGTGCCCACGGCATGGATGTTGGTGGATTATTTATTTATTTAAAGAATTTATACCCCGCCTTTCTCCCGAGGGCACTCAAGGCGGCTTACAACACAATATTAAAATACATATGCACACATTAAAATCATTAATTAAAACAATTAAAAATAAACAACCCAGTGGGTCACCTGAATTTACATATGTTAAAAGCCATTTGTTAAAAGGTCAGCCCACCATGTCAGACATCAAAAGCTGTCCTAAATAAAAACGTCTTAAGGCCCCGCCGAAAGGTCTCTAAAGAGGGAGTCGTTCTTAATTCCAGGGGGAGGGAATTCCATAATTGGGGCGCCACAGCCGAGAAGGCCCTATTCCGTGCCGCCATCCCCCTCACTTCCGTCAATGGTGGCACGGTTAACAGGGCTCCCTGTATCAACTGTACATGGTCACAAGACAGCTGGCAACCTGAGGCAGGTGCTGGAGGTGCGTCCCTGAAGATCAGGGGAGGTTGCACACCTCTGTCGTGCCCTCTGTGCTCCGCTCTAGTCCTGACTCCTCTGCAAATGGGTGCTGCCTCCATGCCCATGATGCTAAGGGGTTCGCCCCAGTTTGCAGAGGGACTCCCCCGAAGGCCTAGTGCTGTCCCCTGGCCATGGGAAGTTCTTCTCCCACTGGGTTATCCTAACGCAGAACAGGAGACCAGTCTCTGCCTCCCTGAGGCTGACTGGATAAGCCACCTGCCCCTTGCCTTTCCTTGAGCCAGGACTCGGGCTTTTCCTGCAGTCCTGATTGGTAAAAGACAAGACATCCAAGACAGGTAAGGTCACGTCCAGACTGCAAAGTTATTCTCTCTCTCCCCTCGGCCAATGGCTGTTTCTCCCTCTGGGTTGGGAATCGCAGAAGGGGATGGTTCTCGTTCAGGTGGACGGTCATTCCGTTAACAAAGCCAAAGGCAGTGTGGAGGCTTCTCACAGACCTCACTGCGGGCCTCTTTGTTTTTGGAGGCCTCCTTTTGGGCTGCTGAGCAGATGTCCTTGTCTTATTGAATGCCTTTGTTCGAGCGGCTGCAGGGCAGGGTTGGGGAGGAAGGGGTAAAGCCAGGCTTCCATAATTCCGGTTGATGCCCTTGCCCTGCAAGTGGGCTGGTGCCCTCTGGCGATGGTGATGACCGAGTGTTGGTTGTGCTCAGTGGAGGCACCCAGGCAACTCTGCTAGGTGCAGCCATCCTCTGTGTTTTTTTCCTCTCCTGCTCCAGAGCAGGAGAGGGAAGATGGGCAGGGCTGGCTTCTTTGTGGAGGCAATCCCAGTTGTGGTTGGGTGACCAGAAGCCACCCAGTGATTGTGGAATGTTGGTTAAGCCATCTGCTATGATCCCAATAGGGAGGCAATCTGGCTCCTATTAACTAAAGACAAACAGCCCATTGGAGTTAATTGCTCTTTAAACATCACGTAGAACTTGTCCTTTCCTGACTCAGGTTCCAGGTCTAGATCTGCTGAGAGTTGGTGCAAGGCAGTTGTGCCTTTTGTCCCCTTCCTAGCTGGGTACCACATTAGGAGTAATGCTAATATTTCAGTGAGTGGATAGCTAAATTTCTTTCTTTCTTTTTTGCGGAGACTTCTGTCTCATTGTCTTCGAACAGTAGAATCCTCCATCCCACCAAGACTTCTAAGTGGCTGCAGTATCCTTGATCCCTGAATCTGAAGAGTTAAAATCCTGTTCACATCTACATTGACACGTTTTAAATGATTTTTTTTCTCATGCAAAAAGGGGAAAGTAACAGCCAGAATCTCAATTGGTTATGTAAATTCAGACCAGGAGATGTGATTATTCCAACATAGATTAATTGGTGTGTGTGTGGTGCGGTGCGCGCTAAGGTTGGTGCAGGTTGTGCTGAATGAATAACTGGCAGTGCCTCCACTTCTTCCTAGGCTTTTTGGAAAGGCTGTATGTGCTGTGGAGTGCACCCCCTGTTGCTGCACCCCTTTTAAAATTTAACGGAAGGAGAGGGAGAGGGAGAGGGAGGAAGGGAGGGAGTATGTACGTACCAGTTTTATTTCAGAAGAATTGGCATTAAGAGTGATTATATTTCCACAAGGTGCTAGGGCCTTTACAAGGCTGGCTGTTGCCCAGAGGGGAGGTGGTGAAGGGGACGGACGTCCGTTGGCAGAGGACCGTGGTCTCTGATGGGTGAGGAGACATTGTCAGAATATGTGATAGGATCTAGGGAGGGAACAGAAGTTGCAAGGAACCTGGGGATGTGGATTCTAGATAGAACCGGAAAGGTGAAATATGGGGGGAAAGAGTCTTCTTAGCTTGCTTTTTTTTTTTTAATGCTTCCGTTCTCCTGCCTCCTCTTGCTCCATTGACCCCAGCAAGGGTGCCTGGGACTGAAGGCCTCAACACCATGTACAGTACTTTTTTATTCATTGATAAAATCCCTGCTTTCCACCTTGGTTGCTCCTAAAGCAGCTAATGGCACAACACCACCACTAACATCATTGGATCTGTAGCTGGCTGTTGGACCATCCTGAGAGTGCTTGTCAGTGGCTCTTTGTTGACCACCTGGAATATTGTGTCCAGTTCTGGGTGCTGCAGTTTAAGTACAGTATATTGACAAACTGGGGCAGGTCCAGATGAGGGTGACTATGATGGTGATGGGTTGGAGACCACGTGGCCTATGAGGACAGGTTGAAGGAGTTGGGCATGCTTAGTTTGGAGAAGACATACTGGTTAAGAGATGACATGATAACTACCTATACATATCTGAGGGGCTGTCATGTTGAAGATGGAGCGGATTTGTTCTCTGTTGCCCCGGAGGGCAAGACCAGAACAAATGGGTTTAAATTGCAACAAGGGAGGTTCTGATTAAACTTTAGGAAGAACCTCCTGACATTATGAACTGTTTGGCAGGTGGAACAATCTGTCTTGGAAGGTGGTCGACTCTTTATTGTTGGAAGTCTTTAACCAGAGACTGGAGAGCCATCTGTCAGGGATGTTGTAGTTGTAGACTGCCTGGATTGGCAGGGGTGGTTGGACTAGATGATCTTGTAGGTCCTTTCCAACACTATCATTCTCTGATCAAGTATCCCAACACAGACCTAAGTACAGCCTCCCTGAAAGGAAATGTCTGACTTAGAGTCCTAGAATCATAGAATTTGAAGGCACTTTGAAATCTGTCCCCTGCCAGTCTGTAGCATGCAGTGCTCCTGACAGAGCGTGCACTGCGCACTGCATGTTATGGGGGGTGGGGGTGACCAGATGGCCTGAGAGAGGTAAGGAAAAATACTTGTTACTTACCTCCTGGTAGGCTGCCTGGTTGCCAGTGCTCTCTGTGATCCCATGCCGGCCATTTTGCTGGTGTAAATCCAAAGAGAGGCAAGGGGCACGTCAGGCCAGGAAAACAGGGATAACATCCCGGCATGAGCTGCTGCTGGTTAGATCTCCCCTCTCCCCTTGAAATGCCCCCTGCCTGTCCCGCTCCCCATCCTGCTCCTTCCCGCTCATCCCCCTCTTGCCCTTGAAATGCCCCTGCTGTCACCTTACCTGCACTGGCAGGGCGCTTTACAGCGCTGCAGTGGCACTTAACAGCATTCCGCCACCGCAAGTGCCCCAGAGGGTTGGGCTGTTAGTCCATTTTGAAAGCCATCTGACCCAATGGCTAATGAACCTGTGGGAGCCTTTCTGTACTGTGCTGGGCATTGGTTCAGCCGAACCAGTGCAACCACCACTTCTGCTGGAGGTCTGGCTTAGTTGGTAGAGTTGCCGCCTTGTAAGCCTGAAGATCAGTAAACGGCCAGTTCGAGACATGCCGCTGACAAAAAGCTGTGGAAGCCTCTGTGAGGAGAGATAAGAGCTGCCAGCTGCGTCGGCCGAGCGTGGGAGGCGACGGCCAGGGAGAGGCCAGACTGCAAAGGATACTATCTGGAATGCAGTTATTCATGAAAGATGGAACACTTACAGTATATATATGATTGTAAAAAAACCCATTAGGGGGTTTGGGAAAGCCTGCCCATGTAAATCGCCTTGGATTAAAGTCAGAGGGGAAATCCAATGACCAAGAAAGGCAGTATATAAATACTGTATATTACTATTACGCGCCCCTCGGATAAGGAGCTGCTGACGAGGGTACATCGAACACTGTGGGGTGTGAAGAGGGGTGGCTGTTGCATCTGGGCCGACAGAGGGGCCTTCCAGGCGTTGTGGTTTCTGGCCACAGATTGATGGCGTGTCCAGGCTGCCTTGGCAACCACTCACGGACTGGAAGAGGGCCAGCCTGAGACCTGCATTGCGTGGCATGAAGTACCTTCCTTTTTTTTTTTTTCCTAGGAAAGTAAATCCGTAGTACGAGCTGTGGTAGCCTGTGAATATTTTGTGTGGGAATGAGAATCATGAAAAAGAAGTGGAGGAAACCCCCCCCCCCGAGCCTCACCGTTAAAATCCGTCCTAGCTGAAAGTGTTTTTTTTTCCTGAAAAGGTGCATCTGGGCAGCATCCTGCTGCAGGGAGTTCAGCCTCGGTCTAATGCTTGGAAGAGCTCCGTGTTTGCTTCTTAAATTCTAGGCAGCAGCAGGAACTGTTGCTGCTGCAGCTTTGTTTTGGAGGATTTGGTGTGGTGTGGTGTTTTTTTTTTTTTTATCCTGTCTTTTTGCTTCCTTCGCTTTGTGGTATCTGGTCTGCCAAGCTCCGAGAATCCCACCCCCTTTGTCGCCAGTCCGGATAGTGCAATTGAGCCCCTTGGTGTTTGCAGGATTGAAAGTGTGTGTTGTCATGGCTATTATTTATTATTATTAGGTTTTTATCCCGCTTTTCTCCCCCATAGGGGGACCCAAAGCGGCAATCCCTGGAAGGTCATGAAAAAACTCCCTGATGCTGTTTGTTACCTTTCCTGGGAGACTCTTGTTGTTGGTGAACTTCTGCCAAAACAAAAGAGAACAATGAATGGGCCACTTGTGTGTCACAGAGTTTGCAGCCCTCTCCATGCAGGATCTGCTTCAGGCCTGATCAGGTGGTCCCTGGGAAGGTTCTTGCTCTTTCTCTGCTGGGATGGGGCCACCTTGGATCGTGTTGGGTCCGGTCCGGTCCCATGCAGCTGGCCGGAGAAACAGGCAGAGAGCAAAACAGGGTGAGGAAGGTCCTGCCTGCAACCGGCATCTTTGAGAGCAGTGATGGTCCTTGGGCCGGCTCCACCGAGCCCCAGAGCAGACAGTGCCCTCCCCCAGTGCAAGTCTTTAGGCCTGCTGCATGAGTCCTGGCTTCTCTGCTTAGGCTCTAGATCAGTGTTTCCTAACCTTTCTGGCCCGTGTACCACCTCCGGCCGGCCGCATACCACCGGAAGTAAGTGCCACTGACATCATCGGCATTTACTTCCAGGTCCGCGGCTGCTCTGGAGCTCGGAAAGGCAAGGTAGCACACGGGAGAGTGGGAGGGCCATTCCCTGCACTTAGAGCCTGTGTACTCGAGCTCGGGAGAGCTCGAGGCACCACTTTTTGGGCTCCGAAGCAACGCTGTGCGCCCAAGATGGCGGCCGCCATCTTGGCCACCAGCAGCCCATGTACCACCAGCCTGTGGTCCGCGTACCACCAGTACCACAAGTTGGGAACCTCTGCTCTAGATGATCCCTGAGGTGATGATGACTGGCCTTTTGGCTTAATGACCTCCCTGCACTCTCCCTCCTTGGGTCTTCCACTTTCGTCTTGACCTGGGAAGGGATCGTCCATGTTGGGATGCCTGCTGTGCCCCTCAGGACCCAGGCACTTCTTCTCCCTGCCCCTTTTTCTCCAGGGCCAGGTATCACTGTGGTCCACAGGCAGCCAGCATCAGTGGGATTAGCTCCACCCCACCCTGCATGAGGAGATGCTGTTGTGCCCTGGTGATGAGAGGCTGGGCGTGACTCGCATGGAGTCTTGGTCCACCATGCAGTGAGTAATCGCATCGTGGGCTTTGGATGCTGGCAAAACTATGTCTCCATTGCTCTGTCAGTCTCAGTTGCTCTTTGCGTTATCCTGTGATTGACTAATCTGCAAATAACAACGTATGAGAAAGCCAGGTGCCCAGATCTCCGCTGTGCTTTCTTCCAGTGCGTTCCTTGGTACTCCTTAGGAACTCCTTAGTGGGAGTGGGGTTCAGTCCTGGGCCAGGAAGTATTTGCTCCCACAAAGGTCTTTGTTATAGTTGAGGGGGAAATCTCAATTACTTTCATATTAGCAAGTATGTCTAATGGCTTAGAAGTTATTGCAACCATAAAATATACAGTCTCATTTCTTTCTTGTTCTGAAAACTTGACGCAATTCATATAGTCAGCATGAAATCTTAGTCATAAAGCCATCCATAAGTGCTGGTAAAATTAGCTGTAGCAGTGGTCTGCGTAGGGAAAGCAGCTCTCCTCTTCCTCGTCCCTGCGAACCTGCTACCTTTTAGGGAGGGGAAAGACCTCTGGGAACGGCCTGAGAATTAGGCTTGTACAGATGTGCCGGTTTCATCTTTTGCTGGAAAGCGAGAGGGAGAGAACACATGCGCTTAAGCTCTGTGATTTATGGCACAGCCTGGGGCACCAGTGGGTTTTTACAGTTGCACCCGTCTTCTCCCAATAGGGGGATTATGCAAATGTTTATGCTGGTTCATTGGTTGGAGGGGGGAATGTCTGTGGCCCCACAAGAGTCCCATGAATGGGAACGGGCAGGACTACAGGTTAGGATTGACAGAGAGCTGGCTAAAAACTACCTAAATGTCATGTAGACCAGACGAGTACATCCTAGAGTACTGAAAGAAGCTGCTGATGTACTCTCAGAATCTCTGTCAACTATCTGTGAGAAGTCCTGGAAGACAGGTAAAAGGTAAAGGTGACCCCTGACAATTAAGTCCAGTCGTGTCCGACTCTAGGGTGTGGTGCTCATCCCCATTTCAAAGCCGAAGAGCCAGCGTTGTCCGAAGACGCCTCCGTGGTCATGTGGCCGGCATGACTCTCCTTGCCGCAGCGCGTAGCATGCAGCTGGAACACGGAGCGCTGTTTACCATCCCGCAAGTGGTACCTATTTATCTACTCACATTAACATGGTTTGGAACTGCTAGGTTGGCAGGAGCTGGCCAAGCGACGAGAGCTCACCCCGTTGCGGATTCGAACTGCCGACCTTTCGATCGACACCTCATGGTTCAGCGGTTTAACCCACTGCGCCACCCGCTGGCCTCTGGAAGACAGAGGGGAGCCACAAGAGTGGAGATGGGCTAATATTGTCCTGATCTTCAAAAAGGGGGGAAAGGAGGAACCAGAAAATTACAGACCAGTCAGTCAGACTTCAACACCAGGAAAGATATTAGAAGAAATTATAAAAGCCGATCTGTACACATCTGGATAACAACTCTGTGATTAATATAAGCTAACATGGATTTGTCAAAAAAAAAAAATCTTGCCCGACAAAGTTCATCTCTTATTTTAATTGGATTTGGTAACAGTGGATGGTGGGAATGCTGTTGGATGTTGTTTATCTTGATTTCAGTAAAGCCTTCTACAAGGTTTCCTACAGCATCTTGATTAGCAGGCTAGCAAATGATGGGATAGACAATAGAGCACACAACCGTCAGATTCACAACTGGTTGGACAATGTACACAACTGGTTGTGTACCAACCAACACAACTGCACCTCCCTTATGAGGAAAGGCTACAGCGTTTGGGGCTTTTCAATCTAGAAAAAAGACGCCTGAGTGCCTCGCCGAGGTTCGCGCAGCTCCGGGCTGGCTCTTGCCGGCCTAGTACTGACCCGGCCGCCGCCTCCATGTTGAATGGAGGAACGTGGCTGGGCGCCGGCATCATGCCCTCACGAGATTTGGGCTCCCAAATCTTGGATCTCGTGAGATTTCTGAGATTTCAAGATGGCAGCGCCCAGGTAAGTTTCTCAATTTTTAACATGGAGGTGGCGGTGGCGGCGAACTTACCATTCGCCCCGGAAAACCTTCCCGGGACGTTCCCGGTAAATGGAGCCCATTTTCCGGGACATCCCGGTTTTTCCGGTACAGATGGTAAGCCTAATTAAGATGTATAAAATTATGCATGGGATGGAGAGAGTGGATAGAGGGAAATTCTTCTCCCTCTCGCGCACCACAAGAACCAGGGGACATGCACTAAAATTGAGTGGAGGGAGAGTTAGAACGGACAAAAGAAAATATTTCATTACCCAGCGTGTACTTTATCTGTGGAACTCCTTGCCACAGGATGTGGTGATGGCACCTAGCCTAGATGCCTTTAAAAGGGGTTTGGACAGATTCATGGAGGAAAAGACCATCACAGGTTACAAGCCATAAGCAACCTCCTGGTTGTAGGAGTAGGTTTTCTCTGTGCCAGGTGCAGGAAACAGGTTATCTTGTTGGCTGTGTGCTCCTTGAGGCATCTGGTGGGGCCACTGTGTGATTCGGGAAGCTGGACTAGATGGGCCTTTGGCCTGATCCAGCAGGGCTCTTCTTATGTTCTTATGAGGGATATTGACAAACTGGAACAGGTACAGAGGAGCACGACTAGGACGGTGACTGGGCAGGAAACCATGACCTATGAAGACTGATTGAAAGAGTTGGGCATATTTCATTTGGAGATTTAGGGATATGATAACTATAAGTATCTGAGGGGTTGTCATGTATGGAGCGGATTTGTTTTCAGTTGCGCCAGAGGGTAAGACCAGGGCAAATGGATTTAAGTTTGGGAGCACAACAAGGCAGTTTTCAATTGAAATGTTAGGAAGAACTTCCTGATGAAGTGTTTGGCAGGGGAACGTTCTGCCTCAGAAGGTGGTTGACTCTCCATTGCTGGAGATTTTTAAGCAGAGGCTGGAGCAGGGACATCTAGCGGGGATGTTGTAGTTGTGGACGGACTGGATCAGCAGGGGGTTGGATTTGATGATCCTGAAGGTTCCTTTCCAACTCTGATTTCCATGGTTCCCCTCAAGGGTGGGTAGGATGCAGTTCGCCCACTGTGAAGAAATCTATTGCAGTAAGTCCAACGTTTGTTTCTCTCACAGTGGAGGTGGTTATCCTCAGAGAGGATTTCCAACAGCGACCTCCCGGTCAGGAGAGCAAAGGAGGACCTTTTCCATCTTATACATGCACCACTTGTCACAAGACACATCTGTTTACACACAGGGGCACCATCTGCAACGGTGGATAAATAGAGCCAATGAGGCCCACATGGCTGCTCTGCCATGGTGCTTTTGTGCCAAACAAGCTGGGATTCCCTGCTTCGAAACTATGAGCAACAGAGCCTCCTAGGCTGGGGCAATACACCCCTTAATCCATCTGGCCAATGTGTCCTTAGAAGCCTTTTTCTCCATCTGATCAAGTTGGTACACAAAGCGCTCATCAATGGCTCTTCATCAGTCTGGAGGACAGTTTCGAGTGGAGTACCCCCGGCGGGGCTCTGTCTTGGGCCCAGTTCTCTTCAACTTCCTTATCAATGACTTGGATGAAGGGATAAAAGGAATCCTTATCTAATTTGCAGATGACACTAAACTAGGGGGAATAGTTAGCACTGCAGAGGATGGTAGAAGCATTCCGGAGGACCTTGACAGGATGGAATATTGGGCTGAAACGAATGAAATGAAGTTCATTAGAGACAAATGCAAAGTTCTGCGTCTAGGCAAGAAACAGCAAAGGCCCAGGTGCAGAATGCCAGGCTCGGCAGCACAAAGTGGGACAGGGATCTTGGTGCTGCAGTGGATCATAAGTGGAACATGAGTCAGCAGTGCGATGTGGCTGCAAAGAAGGCTAATGCGATTTTATGTTGAATTAGCAGAACCATAGCTTCCAAGTCAGGAGACCTAGCGGCCCCACTTTACTTGGTGCTGGTCAGACCTCATCGAGAGTTCTGTATCCTGTTCTGGGTGCCACATTTTAAGAAAGATGCAGCCAAACTGGAGCAGTGTCAGAGAAGGGCAATGAGGATGGTCAAGGGACCTGGAAAACAAGTCCTATGAGGAAAGGTTGAGGGAATTCTGTATGTTTAACCTGGAGAAGGCTGATAATGCTCCTCAAATACCTGTAGGGCTGTCACATGGAAGAGGGCAAAGATTTGTTCCCTGGTGCCCCGGAGGGCAGAACTAGATCCAGTGGGCTTAAGCTGCAGGAGGGGAGGTTTCATTTGGATATCAGGAAGAAATTCCTGACGGTAAGAGGGGTTCAGTAATGGAACGGATTATCGAGGGAAGTGGTGGGTTCTCCCTCGCTGGAGATCTTCAAGGCTTGACAGGCACCTTTTGGAGATGCTCTGGAGACTGTTTTCCTGCTGGTGGCGGCATCTGTGTGCTCGCTTCATGTTGGGAGCCTGACTTGCTGCTCCTGGCAATGGCAGTTAGTGTCTGTGGAAGACGAAGCCATCCGGTATTCCCCTGCTTGCATAAGAGAGGCCATCTGCTTAATCGAAAATGCTTGCAGCAGGGATGGGGACTTGTCACTCCCCGAACGAACTTGGCTCGGGAAGAATTGGGGCTTCTTGGCCAGGTTTGGGGGGAAAAACCAGAGTACTGTCGCTGGCTCTTAGAAGCCTGGCCGGGCTGAGCCAGGACTATGGGTTGACCTCCTTGGCTTGCATTTCTGCGTCTCCTGCCTCCTGCAAAGGAAACGGCTCTCTGCCTGGAAATCTACACTCCCCCAATCCAACGAAGAAGCGAACATGGATCAGCAGGTTTCCTATGACACTCTCTCCCCCACCCCAAGCTGTCAGTACTGGGAGTGGGGTAGATGCCCCCTTTGGAGAGCGTGCCCACCTCGCCCCCTCCTTTTGGTTGTCACCGAGGATGATGAAAGCGGTGTGGATGGACACTCCCCCCGGGTGCTGGTGAGGGAAGTGTCCATCCATCCACCCCCTGGGAATGCGGGCCTTCTCCTCCTGTCCTTTGCATCTGTGAATTGGGCTTTCTAGTAGGTCAGGCTGATGAGAAAGCCCGTTTGCGATTAGAGAGAGCAGGAGAGGGAAGGGATGTCATGATTGCAAACTGGAAGGAAAAGCCACTTGGCCAAGCGCATCACTTGCCACTGCCCCACATCAGGGGGGGGCACGGGGGGGTTCAGGGGGGGCCAGTTGGGCTCTAACACCAACCGGTGTGTGAGGGTATAGATGCTTGTCATTTCAGTCTGTGCAAATTGGAAACTCTTGATCTTTCAGAAACTGATCCTGGGGGGAGGAGAAACCTGGAGATGGTTGTGTTTACAAAGATAGTTATGATTAATGATGTGTTATGGGTATGATGTCTACTGTTTTTTCTATGCTTAATGCGTGTGGTGGTGATGCAGTTCTGAAGCAATTCACTGTTCATGTTTTGACTTGATGATCACACTCAACTCAAAATCCAGATGTGCTGTGATAGTCCTGTGATCTGGAGGGCCGAGAGGCGGAAGGAGGGATCATTGCTCATGGTGAGCGTGGACGTTGCATCCATTTTCCTGCCGTGTCTGCTAAATGGGCATGATGGGCAGTTTCTGGATAATGCTGACTGTGTGGGGAGGAGGAGCCTTTTCTGAAGTCTGGATTGTAACTACCTTTTGTTAACACAGTATGGATGTTATTTTCTAATTTCTTACTGCTCCATTTCTGGGTATATTTGTAATAATCGTTTGAATAACATCAGGGTTGCACTCGCCTGCAAGTGAGTTCCGTTGCTCAGTAGGACTTACTTCTGAATAGACATGTAAAAGATGCACTGCATAGAATGTACACATCCAAATTTTCTAATGTGTAATTTTTTCATGCAATTATACATAAAATTAATTTTATGTTAAAATAGAAACACAAGTTAATTTTGTTTTATTTATTTAATGAATTTATACCCGCCTTTCCCAAGCCAAAGCAAATGGCCAAGGCGGCTTACCTGAATCCCATAATAAAATGTACAATGTATACAAACAATGAGTAAAATTATTAATAAAAACAATAAAACCATGGGGGGGGGAGCTATTTGGTCCAGAAAGAGGCAGCAGAAGCAAAGCACTATTACAGAGACACAGAGGGCAGACATCAGTAATAGTTCAGCTCACAGCTTAATAGAGTGTGAGTTTTACATATATGTTCCCGTTCCCCCCCCCCCCCAAACATCATTGCTTCACAAAAACCTCCGCCAATTTTTCCCCATGGCTTCAGAATGTCCTCTGGTCGATGCTGGAGGCATTTCTAGGGCTGCCCATCTGGCTGCGCAAGTGTGCCACAGTCGGTGACTCCTGAAGGGCGAGGAGTGGGTGGCTGCCCCCCCCCCGCCTCCCCCAGGAGTGCAGAGATTCTAGGCCAGGAAACAACCAGGAGTGGTGCATTGCATAAGCAATCGAAGCCTCTTGAGCAAGAGGCTCATGGACGGATGAGAAGTGCCATTCCGAGTTCCAAAGGAGCGGATGTTCATCTCTCTGTTGTTGTATGTGCAGCATGTGTCGGAAACAGGCATGACCTTTGTAGGTATTCTTGTTTAGATTGAGACATCTCTCTTCCCTCCCTAGAATGGCGGTCACTCCAGGATCCACCCCATCCCAGGGGTCCGTGGTACAGAGCTTGGTGCATGCAAGTTACAATGAGCTGAAGATTTTGCTTGTTCATCATGAGCCAGTCTCAACAGAAAAGTTTCCTGTGCAAAACATTTGGAGCTGCTTTGGCAACAACCAATTTTGCTAAGTCAACTCTGTTGAGTATTTTCAGCGGTGATGCCAATCCCTGGCATTTAATTCATATGGCAAAATGACCTTGGTCCTTGTTCAGAACCCCAAGAGGCACGAGCTCTTGGAAGTCTGGCTGGATCTGCATCCCAAATTTGCTCTGTCCAGTGCATAAATGTCTTGCTGATGCTGCTGTAATGAGCCAAAAGCAGCTCTGCCTCCACATCTTGAATGTCACAAGAATAGAATTCAGGTGTTCTCAGGAGAACCACCAACATATTTGAGTCTTCAGAGTGCTGTATCAGAAGCTGCGGGTGACGATGCAGTTGGGTTCTCTCTCGGCTCCTTCTCCATAACATCTCCTCTTACAGCCTCTGCTTCTTTGTCAAAAACGAACTCGTTGGCCATTGTGTTTTCCCCACTTGAGAGAAGGATTTGGATGTGTTCTGTCTAGGGCTGCTGAACTTTAGTTATAGGCAAAAATTGGCCCTTCCCCTGAGTAGGTTGACAGAACTGACCGTAAGTTGAGTCTGCAGGACTCTGGAAGGGTTTTCATTCTCCTGGTGTCTGCTTGCAGTGGAAGGAGCCTCCAGTGGCTTTTCCTTCCAGTTTAGACCCAAAGCTAGCAGGTAGCTTCTGCCTCCTCTGGCTAATTCCAGTGAAAACCACTGACGGCTCTGTCCCAGTGCTGGATGGAGATCAATTCCCCCCCCCCCCCCCGGTCTTTGGACTTCTGTCTTCTGCAGACCTTGCCTGTGTTAATTTCTGACACCGTGTTATGTGTGGCAGGTTAACTGTGTTTTGTTTCAGAATATTTCACATTCTGAAACTTGATTTTGAAAAATCGGAGATGGACTTCCCTTCTCACAATGCAGTGTCACTCTTGTTTGTAGAAGGATGTCTCATGCTCAAAAGAAGGGGGTGGTGCCTCCGTGATGTTTTGCAATATGAAACGTAAACAGTGATTTTGGCTGCAGTCCAGTTAACTGACTCAAAATCCTTAAGTAGTTGAACAGCCCTGGTGCTCAGGGGCTTCCTTGCAGGCTCAGTTCCTCCTCATGTGAGAATACTTTCCCCTGTAATATCAATACTGAGTTTCTGCCCTGGTTGTGGCATGAGTCTCTGCGGGTCCAGAGGGAGTCTCTGCCCTGGGAAATATGGCAGTCTCTGCTGTCCTTGTGAATATTTTAATTTAATTTTTAAAAGTTTTTACCCTACCTTTCTTGTCAAGGGAACCAGAGCAGCTAGCAAACAAAACAGCAAAAGTGGTGTTGAAAGCATGATAAAAATGAACAAAATAACCAAATGAGTTAGTGCCGGGATAGAAAATGCGGGCTCCAGTGCCATCTTTCTTTCCTTCTTTGAGGGCTTGTTACCTGCCCCCTTGAAAAAGGAAGTTGGCTGCAGGACCCTCTGAAATGTAGCTGCTATGGTATAACCTTCATATCGCATCACTAAATCACCGTTAATCTTACAAGATGCGCCATATTATTGCTTACTCAGAAGCAGTTGCTTTCAAGGCTCTGTAAGATTCCACTTGCTGAATAGGAGACACTGAAATGCGTTCATAGTTGTAACACTTGGTCATGTGAACAAATAGTGTGCTGTTTTTTTCCCCTCCAAATCATGATGGAGTCAAATCAACATACAGTATTTACTTCCAGTGTCCCCAGGAGCAGCATTAAAACGAAAAGTCCAAAATGGTCTCGCACTTGGCTCTGCAACAGCAGGATCAGCGACCCCATCCTCTCTCTCCGTTGATTTTGGCTTAAACTGCTGAAGCCTCCAGGCTCTTCCACAGCTGCCCTCCAGGTGAGGTGAGGGCAGGAAGGTGTATGGCAATAAATGGGCGTGGCTGTGGCTGTGGCTGCAGTTAAGTGAAGAACCACAGAAGTGCTTCACTTGGGCAAGTGAAGAACCACAGAAACCTGCAGTCCAACGTGGAAGCTCTTCAGCATCCTGCTTGCGCCCAGGGCAGGGAGCACTGCGAGCTCCATCGTAGGATTTGCCTTGAGCAGAGCAGGCTTAGTAGGTATGCTTTTTCTGGGTGAGCAGCTTGCTCTCTTGGCAGAATTGCAGGGGTGGGCGGGCATGAGACTGGTGAGTGAAGGACTCACTCCAGGCCTACCGGAGGTCCTGGCATCATTTGCTTTGTGTCCAGCATGACCCGTTTACTTGGGTATTCAGAAGGTTGGGCAATGAAGCAACAGAAGTTTGTACATGTGAAATTTCGTAGGAATGACCCAGTGCGGCACCCTTAGTGCAGGGGGCAGACACAAAAGCCCCAAAACAGCTTGGCCTAGAGTGCTGTACCCAGCCAGGCAAGCCCCACAGAAGTGAGCGGCTGTTGCCCCACCCAAGCGCGTCGGGCTGCCCCACCTCTGCTCTGCTCGGCCATTGTTCCTTGACCTGAGCTGACCCTAGTCAACCTGAAAGCTATTTCAGCAAATGTTTGTTTCTTCAGAAGTGAGCAGACACCACAGGGAGAACTGTGTGGTCCCTTCTCTCTTTTCTTCCACCCTTCTCCCCCGAGAAAGAAACAAAACAGCCTTATCTGAGCTTGGCTGGCTGCCTTCTGACCGCTACTGAGTCTGGCTGCAAAATTTCCTGTATTTCTCAATTATGATGGGTTTTTGGGCTTCAGCATCCAGAAGGTACGTTTTTCAAGACTCTCTCATTTGAAAGACCCGTCGCAGTTCTTCCTCTTGCTGTGATTCTGAACCTCTCGGGTAAAGGTGCTCTGGGCATCAGCACCTGGTCCTGTCTGTTCGCTTCTGGACAGCCACCAAGTGTCGCTTTCAGTGCTTGCCTTGATGATGTCCTCTGTGGACAGTTCAAGCCTAGTAGTTGCATGTGGCCAGCCAGGATTGAACCTGCTTTTGCAAGAAAGGATGCAACAGGATGATTGGCAGCACTGTGTGTGTGGGGGGGGGGCAGGCCAGAACAGCACCTGAGTCTGACTCCCACGCTCCTGGCAGGAGGCCCTTTTTCCAGTGGTAGCTCTTCCCTTGCAGAATCCAACCCATGGAGGCTATTTTATGACCAACACTGGAGCAATCATGCACCGCTGCTGTAGAGTATGGTCGTTACTGGTTGCTGCCATTCAAGATCATCTGCTTTCTCTGCTAAGTTCCATCCAGACATGTCGATCTCCTCCTGAGCAACACGGCAGCAGCCAGCCAAGGTGTGAGGGCTGCAGAAGCCAGGCGAGGGGCTTGTTGGGGAGGATTTGGTCTTGTCCAGCAGAGAACGAGGAATTGTGCTGTGCATTTGAACCATTAAGGAAGTGCAATGCTCAGAAACGAGCTGCTTTGGTGGTAGCTAGTCTGAGATGGAAAAGTGGATTGTAGATGTTTCCTCAGAACATTGAAGCATTTCGAAACACCGGTGACTGGATGTGTGCAGAACTTGACTGGTTATTGGCTGCCTGGCCTTGGTGGAGCTGCAAGACACTCAGAAGCATGCTTGCAATTTGCCCAGCACTCTCCACCGGGACTTTGTACCCAGCTCCCCAGCATACCTTGGGGGTTTATCTTGCTCCTGAAATAAATAATGGCAGAATTCACACCCAGGAGCTCAAGTTTTAGTTTTTTTGTCCAGGTTGCATCATGGTGGCCTAGTTACAGATTGCAGGTTGTATCGCTGGCCTGCGTGGAGGTTTATTCAGCTGTTTAAACTTGCTAATGAGATTCAGCTTCAGAAGTGACATAAAGCAGGCGAAGTGGACTTGGCTTTATAAACGTAGCATTTGAATATTGTCAAAGACAAGCCAGGAAAAATGTATTGATCCTGGAGCAGCTCCCAAGATCCTGGGCTGATTTGCAAACCTGGCGACGTTTTTCACTTCTGCATAGCTGTGTGTATTTTTCTTGAAGGAAGTTTTGTGCACATGTGATTAGAGGAGACTGGTAGTTTATCATGCATTGTAGCTAGGGGTGTCCTGCAAAGTACAGGGACAGTCAGGTGGCTGCATTTGCACCAGACTCGGACAAGAACTGCAGTATGAATGTTGTTGTTTAAAAGCTTTTAAAAGAATGTTAAAGAATCGGAAGGAGTCATTGAATCATAGAGTTGAAAGGGGACCTACAAGGTAATCAAGTCCAACCCGCTGCCAACGCAGGCAGCCCACAGCTACACTATCCCCACTAGGTGGCTCTCCAGCCTCTGCCTCAAGAGGCACAGGGTGATAAATATCCAAGGTGGCAGAGAAGTCATGGAGGAAAAGGGCAGAGCAGAGCGCTGTTTACTATTGACTGTCAAAAGAATGACATTCATTTGTGATCTTGGCAAGGATGATTCAACAAGAAGTGCGGAGGGTGGAGGCCAGCTGGAATTAGAATCCAGGGCCTGCTCAAGTGGTGGTCACCTGCCCTCCCCAAGAAGTGGGTACTTGTCCCTGACCTGTGGTTTTGTCTTCAGGCACTTTCTCCAAACACCCCTGTTCCTCCTTGCTTGTCCTTACTGACTTCCCTTCCCATTTTATTTTATTTATTTACAGTATTTTTACCTCGCCTTTCTCCCCGAAGGGACCCAAGGCGGCTTGCAACATAAAAAATACAATACAATACAGAACGCAATCACATTTTAAAACAGTAAAAAAATAATTAACAAAACTAATAAAAACATCTAAAAATTGATTTTAAAAAGATTACATTTAAAACAATGTGTCGTTCTGTCTTTGTCCTTTGATTGTCAGCTGGTAGGCAGGGCCCGTTGTGTTGCGTGTGAGTGTTTGTACAGCACTGAGACATTTTGGATGCTTTAATGAGAAATAATATATATGGATGGAGTCAGAGGTGGGGCAGGCAGCGGAGCCTTTGTTTCTGGTTGGTCAGGAGACTGAGAGCTAGTCACGTGGGGGGGGGCATTCATAAGATGCTAGTCTCCAGTGGCCGTCTACTGGGGACAAATGGGTGCAGGCCAAGTCTTTGCACGGGATGCTGGATGAGAGGGGCGTTGCCATTCTGGTGCCTTTGGCTATTGCCTCACCCGCTCACCGCGTACGTATCCACGGGAAGAGCAGCGTCCACCTTCTTGCTGGAAACCGTCGTGTCCTGTGTGTGGGAAGTGCTGCCCCCCCCAGTCTCCACCAGGGAGCTCTCCTGCACACTCTTGCGCTCCCTCATTGCCATAATTGCTGCTTGCCATTTGGCTTAAGGGCCCATTTGGCCTCAGTTGTGCCGTCTGCCTCCTTCCTTGTAATCCTGTCATGAATCAAAGCAAATTTTAACAAAACCAGATCCTCTCATGGTTGCAAAAGAGCTTTGGGGAAATCTGGGTTTTGCGGTTCAGGGTCTTACGCTGATGCACAAGGAAAATTATGTTTAGCTTTTATTTGGCCCAAAGGATTCTTACAACATTATCTGTATTTCCTTTAATTTGTGGGATTTCTAGTAAATGGGTTTAAAATTATGTCTGGGCACAATGCCAGAGAACAACTGAATGGTACAAAGCTAAAAGAAAACAAATGGTGCATTTGGAAGGCTTTGTTTTCACCTCTCTCTGGGTGCTGTCAGGATTAACTTGAGGAGGAGGAAAGAAACTTTGCACTCAGCCAGTTGGGGAGTGCCCTCACCCCCACCGTTTAGTTCCTGCCTACAACCACCCTGTTCCCTCAGGAGTGCCTTCCTCGGGGTTTGCAGAGCGAAAGTGTGCTGAATCACTGAAGATGCATGAATCGCTTGGTGCTCTTGCAAATCAGGTGTGGTGCAATGGGTGCCAGATGTGCTGCAGCTGGACATCTGCTGCTGGCTTAGTTGGGAATGATGACCCCTCCGCTCCCAGGAGCTCTGAACCCACCAGCTGCCCTGGCAGGCAGAGCCCTCGCTGCTGGGTAAATTTCCCCTGCCTGCCCCATGTGGAGAACAGCAAATTGTTCTCTAAGCATGTCTTTTAAAAGAGAAATGGTTCTGAAATCCTGCTTATTTATTTTTATTTTATTTTTCACATTTTTATACCACCCTTCCTCCAAGGAGCTCAGAGTGGTGTACATATTTCCTCCCCTCCTTTTTGTCCTCACAACAACCCTGTGAGGTAGGTGGGGCTGAGAGATAGTGACTGGCCCAAGGTCACCCAGGAAGCTTCGTGGCTGAGTGGGGATTTGAACCTGGATCAGCTGACTTAGTGGCCCAGTTGGGCTTCCTGATAAAGCAAGAAAATTAAAGGGGGGGGGAGACATCCCTGGAATCCACGCCCAGCTGACTTTAGTTCTTCTCTCAGCAGCAACAGCAGGGGAAAAAAGATAAGGCAAAAAAAAGCAAGTGAAAGACCTCTTTGAGGAAACCAGAAATTCCTGGTCTTTTTCTTCTCTGGCTTCAAAATTCCTGGTCTTTTTCTTAAAGAGCTGGTTTGAACGGGAGGGGGATCTCTTCCCTCCCCCCCCCCAAGTCTTTCTGATCAGTACATTTCAGCATTGCCAGTGGATACAGACATTTGAGGTTTGCTTGATAGGAAAGGCATCCCTTGTCCCTCTTGTAAAGAGGTGGTAGATAAACCTTTAAAAGAGAAGGGGTTCTGTGGACTTCAGGATTATGACGCTTCTCCTGACCATTGGGGCCGTCCGGACCCCAAGTGGGAAGCAGCAGCAGGACTCCATCAGAAAGGCAGCTGTCATTTCAGGGGACTCCACCGCATGAGCGAACGTACATCCCAGGGACTGACTGTGTGACCGGGGTGGGCAGCGGTCAAGACCTGGCCATGGAGCTACAAGAGAGGCTGAGCTCTGGGATGCCACATCACTGCAGGGTCTCCCTTAGAAAGTGAAGGGGGGGAGGGGGCAGATGACACCACCCTTGGGGACTGTTCCTAAGGGGGAAACTGGCCTGTGAGTACAATGGTGGAATGTCTGAGGAGTAGGGAAAGAGGCCTTTGAAAGCCTGGGTTCTGGGTCCTGTTCCAGAATGACAGGGCTGCTTCTTGGGAATCGCTGGCCGGCAGGACATCTTTCGGACAGACCTTTCCAGGTCTTCTGCAAAAGGGGCTGGGTTTAGAACCAGTCGTGTGTGTGTGTGTGTGTGTGTGTGTGTGTGTGTGTGTGTGTGTGTGTGTGTGTGTGTGTGTGTGTGTGTGTGTGTGTGTGTGTGTGTGTGTGTGTGTGTGTGTGTGTGTGTGTGAGAAGAGGGAAAAGCATCATGTGTGCAGCTCCACAAGGGAGTGGCTACTCATTCCCTGTACAATGGCTTAGTACTTAACCATCTATAAACGTGAAAAGGAACCATTAATTATGCCCCAGGGAGAGCCATAAGCAGCTCAGTGGAAAGGCTGGTGATCCTTGGAAGGGGAAAGTGCCTTGCCGCAGGCCTTGCAGGGATGCTTCCAGGAAGGCTTTGGTGAAAGAAACAGACAAGGGAGGCTCTTCTCCTTCTAATCAGTCCAGACTGGCTTTTTGGTAGCTGACACTCCAGTGGTTTACACCGTTGTAAGCAGGCTGAGTTGTCTCGGCACCAGGAACAGCCAGAGAAAGTGAAATGCATTTAAATTCTCTTGAATTCATTTTCCTGTGTGCCAGAGTTCTCTCGGCCGTCCAGGCAACTGAAGGGCTCTTCTCTCTCTGGGGTCATCTTGACCCCAAGCACAAAGTAGCAGTGGGTCTCCATCAGAAAGGCAGCTGGCATTTCAGGTGACTCAACTGCATGAGCATCTTTCAGCTTGAGCACACTGAAGTTCCTCTGAAACCTTGCGCTGCACACTGTCCTCTCTCCACCATCGCTGCCTCTTGCTTGCTCTACGCACAGCTGCCTTTCATTTATGTTGCCCTGAAGGCACACGCTCCTTTGTGAGCAGAATGACAATGTCTGACTTGGGTTCCAGCAGCACAGGTGAAGGCTTCATTTATGATCCTCAGAACACCCTGCGTGGCTCTTTTCTTTGGGGATCCGAACAGGCGGCCTGCTGTCGCCATATGCATTAAGGAAACTTGGCAAGGGCTCCAGCCATGAGATTTGTATGGCTCTGTTGAGCCTTGACGGAGCTGCTGCTGGCTGCCTGTCTCCACCTGCGGGAAGCAATCTGGAGATGAGCCACGAACCTTGTCAGTGGAGCTGGATACAGGTAGCGACAGGATTGCGCCGCCTGTGGTCCCCCCAGCAGCCCTTTGCCAAAGGAATCGGAAATGGGCCCAGGTAATGGCCTGCAGGAGGTCAGTGGGTGGCGCAGTGGGTTAAACCGCTGAACCATGAGCTGTTGATTGAAAGGTCGGCAGTTCGAATCCGCGACGGGGTGAGCGCTCGTTGCTTGGCCAGTTCCTGCCAATCTAGCAGTTCCAAAGCATGTTAATGTGAGTAGATAGATAGGTACTGCTTGCAGGAAGGTAAACAGTGCTCTGTGTTCCAGCTGCATGCTACGCGCTGCAGCAAGGAGAGTCATGCCGGCCACATGACCACGGAAGCGTCTTCGGACAACGCTGGCTCTTCGGCTTTGAAATGGGGATGAGCACCACACCCTAGAGTCGGACACGACTGGACTTAATTGTCAGGGGTCACCTTTACCTTTAATGGCCTGCAGACCTCATGAGCTCAGATGGCAACAGAACCATGGAGCAGAGCCAGTTTTCATCACTTGCCGTGGAAAAAGTGTTTATATCAACTTAACGTTAATTCCTTTGACAGCTTTCAGATATAAATTAAATAATTTGATTTATTTAACCAATTTCCCGTATGTGCTGCACATGACAGTTTTTGAGTGCAAACCCGCCGTGTGCAAATGAGTCAAGCTTATTCTGTGATCATCTTTTAAGGTTGTCTACAGTGGGAAAACCTTGAGCCAATGGCTGCCCTCATGGCAGTCATGTGACTTGATTTTTGTTTAGAAAATGAAGCTCCTTACTTTTCGCATAGAGCTTCAAAGTGCAATAAATGTGACTTGAGACTGGGGAATGCTTCCTAGTTCTCTGTTGGTGCTCTGTTGAGGGTTTTCTTCTTCCGGGGACTCTGCTGTCAGGTACATATTGGGTTTGGTTTGAGTTCCTTCTGTACCAGCATTACCGCTGCCCTTTGCAGGTGGAGTTCCAGTGGCTACTTGGGAACTGGGCAGAGTGGGGGCAGACAGTTGTGGAAGCCCCAGACAGGTGGGTAGAGAGCTAGAGACAGGCAGTTCTCCCCCCCCCCCCATCCCCCTTGAGGCTGAGAGAGACTTGGTGCCTAACTGTTTTCCTCAGCAGCTGCAGAAGGGCCACCTGGGGAGGTTCTGCTCTGGAGTCTGTCTTGGCAGAGCTGTTATCTGGCAAGGAACTGTTATCTAGCAAGGAGCTGTTATCTGCAAGGAACAAGGCCTGCTCAGCAATGGCACCCCGCTTGTGGACTGCTCCCTCTAGGACAGTGGTTCCCAACCTGGGGGTTGGGACCCCCAAGGGGGTTGTGAAGCTGTTTCTGGGGGGTCGTGGGATGTTGCCTGAATGGCCACACCCAAGATGGCCGTTCATTCCCCCCCCCTCCACTGCATAAAAAGAAGTGCCTGATACTCTCTTTAGGCATGTTTGCTCAACTTTTTATTAAACAGTGCAATTTATTAAAACAATAACATCACATCCTGCTTACTTACATCACTTCTGGCCCTGCCAACACTTCCTGCTTAATGACTTCACTTCCAGTCCTAATTTTTTTTTTTTTGGGGGGGGGTCCTGCCAGATTGTCCTTCTACAAAAGGGGGTCCCGATGCTAAGAAGGTTGGGAACCCCTGCCCTAGGAGATGCTGTGCCTCCCACTTGGCCCTTGGAAAACAGGGGAAGACTTTTTTTTGTCGTTGGTGTTGTTCCATCAAGCCCTTGGGGATCAGAGCTTTTGGTCACCTGTTGTTTTGTATGTAAGGGAAGACCGCCTGGGCTCAGCCTTAGCACCTGGCACCCCTTCCCTGCTTCAATTGAGGGCAGACTGGGAAAGGTAGACTGGGAAGCTGGACAGGAGCAGGCCACTTGGGGACAACTTCCTTCCTGTTAGTGCTGAGAACCTGCAAAACTGGGGGCTCCCTTCAAACCACACAGTTGTGGAATGTGATGACCTGAGGGATGTGGCAACTGCTTCCTCCTGAGTACATTAAGACCAGGGGAAAGGCAGATTGATTTTAAAAGGTGGTAAAATTGGAAGCTATGGTGGCTTAGTGGTTAAGACACTGAACTGCAGACTGGAAGGCAGGGGCGTAGCTACACACCCAGCAGGGGGGCGGCGGCAGCGGTCGACGCAACAATCCCCATGTGATGTCACAAGCCCTGCCCCCTGGGGGTCATGCCTTCACTTTCGCGCCATCAAAATTCGGTGGCAAATGCGGCGCATTTCATCTGACCCTTCCAATTTTAGTAAGGGCGGTTCAGTGTCCTACAAAAAGAGACCAGAAGGGGAGTGGCAGGGGCGTAGCTACCTTGGGGTGGCCAGGTGGAAAATAAATAACCTCTGATGATTGAACGTTCTCAGGTTTTCACAGCCAGTACTAGAATTAAGAGTCCGAGGTCTCAGGCCATTTATTAGGGTTAAAATAGGACAAAATCATTCCTAATGTGCAAAATTGCTGTGCGAAACGTTAGGAATGACTCCGTCCTATTTTAACCCTAATAAACGGCTTGAGACCTCGGACTCTTTAATTTTTTAATTCTCTGATGATTGGTATGATTCCTACTTAGACAGTTCCAGGGTTCTGATCCTAGTTCCATCCTTGCAGCAAAGTGAGTGAGAGAAAAAACCGCCATGAAGCATCAGATGCTTCCAATGTTGGGCCTGGGCAAGAATGTGGGTGTGGGGGTGTGCATCGTCCTGGTTTTTATAACCTTTGGACATTAACTGGTTTCACCTGTGAGTCCTTTGTATCCTGAAGAAGGGGCTCAAATGCTGGAGTGCCAGCACAGGAGGGCAAACAGGGCTGCTGTCTTTGAATGACCCCTTCAGGCTGCTGAGGCCTCTGAGGCGAAAGAAAAGTCCCGGATGGCAAAAACCAGGGATTTCTACCACACTGTGTCCTGGGAGCTGCTTGGATCCAAATAGCCAAAGGAAGAAGAGGTTTTGGGTGGTATTCCGGTTGGATATTAGGAAAACATTCTTGACAGTAACAGCACAATCCTATCCTGCTCTTCCACCGGTGCAGCCAGCGGAAGAGGGCAGAATGGGAGGCTTTGGAGGGGAAAGGGGATTTCAACCCCCTTTGAGTCCCCCTTTAGGGAGGATTTGGATTCCCTTTTCCTTCCAGGGCCTCCAGTTAATAATAATAATAATAATAATATAAATAAACCAGTATTTATATACCGTCTTTTCTTTGGTCATTATTTTAATTCTTGATTTTAAATGTATTCATGTATTTTAATGTTTTTATTGTAAGCCGCCTTGGTTGCCCTGGTGGGAGAAAGGCGGGGTAAAAATTCTATAAATATAAATAAATAAAATAAATAAAATCGGATTTCTCCTCTGACTTTAATTCAAAGGCGGTTTACATAGGCAGGCTTTTCTAAACCCCAAAGGGTTTTTGCAATATACCGTATTGTCCCGAGTATAAGACACACCTGATTATAAGATGCACCCTTAAAGTTTGATTATAAGACGCACCCTTAAAGTTTGGTGCTATTAAAAAAATTTAATTAAATCACTGGCATTAAATTTCAACAGCCTGATTATAAGACGCACCCCTAGTTTAAAAACTTAAATTAGGAGAAAAAAGTGAGTCTTATACTCAGACCAATACGGTAATATGTTCTAATCTTTCGTAGAATCATTCTAGATGGTTTCTTTCACAGTCCAGCTCTCTCTCTGGTGTTCCACCTGACCTCACCACACTTCAGCTTACAGGCAACCTTGACTCACTCAAGTGCAGCTACAGCTTCTCTCCCCCACAGAGGCTCTGTAGCTTGTCAGCTCGACGTGCCGACAGCTCTCTGACAGACACTTCCGGCCATCCTGAACTGCCGTCCTTCAGATCTTCAGGCATATGAGACGGTTGCTCTACCAACTGAGCCAGACCTAATGGCTGCAAGATAGGATTGTGCTGTAAGGGTGGTTCGGCAGTGGAACAGATTGCCAAGGGAGGTGGTGGATCCTCCCTCACTGGAGATCTTCAAGAAGAGGCTCAACAGGCACTTGCTGGAGATGCTGTAGGAGGATTTCATGCTACAGGCAGGGGGTTGGACTAGGTGATCTTGTAGGTCCCTTCCAAGTCTGATTCCACTTTTGGGGGTCTTCCGATGCCTGATTCTGATTATCATCACATCCTGATGATCATCACATCCTTGCAGTTCCTCTTCCAGGAACATGGGAAAGGGGGACCCCCTTTCTGGTTTTCTTTTCACAGGCCAAGACAGCAAATGTAAATTCAAACCAGGGTGTGTGTGTGTGTGTGTGTGTGTGTGTGTGTGTGTGTGTGTGTGTGTGTGTTGATAATTAAGAATGCAAGTGGAGCATTTTGTATTTCACCTCATCCTCTGCTATTCATGGCACAGGATGCAAATAAAGCAAACCCTGCATAGGTAGCACAGAGAGCAAGTTAGAAAACTCTCCCTGCGTCTGCACAAGGGGTGAGATGGCCGCGGGCTGCGTTTTCATACGGCTGCAGCAACTTAACCTGGATGTACCATGACTCAACATGTGCAGAAGTAGTTGTGTTGCCCTGCGTGGCGAAAGAGGGGCCAGAGGACACCCTCCTGCTGAGATGGCTGCTTTTGTAGACGCTCTCTTTGGCTCTTGTGTGGGGCAGTCAGTTCCACGTGCTGCAGTGTTGCAGGTGGATTGAAGGAAATCAAAGGACCGGCGGCCCTTTGTGTGATTGGAAGAGGCCTTCTGGGGAGGACTTGTTCTTAGGCTGCTAGAGCTGCCTCGGAAGTGGGCCAGGGAGGAGGGGGCTCCTGGGAGGATTCAAACTGCCATGGAGTCAGCTGCCTGTGGGAAGCAAAGCATGTTGGAATCCCAGATGGTGGCGGCTCTGCTGCTGCATAAGTGGGCTCTTCCGCTGCATAAGTGGGCTCTTCCAGGAGGGCTTGCTCTTGCCCTGCAGACTCCCCCCCCCTGAGGGATCACTGGAGGGTTCCTTAAGTGAAAGGGAGGGGGATCTTGCTCTGTTCTAGAGGGGCAGATCTCCAGCAGGGCCACAGGATGACTTCCATGGGCCTTCGTTTGCCTTCTGCCTTCATGGGCCCCTCCCACTTATTATATCAGCAGTAAAAATTATTTTTGATATTTTTCTTCTTTTTTAGGCAGAATTTAATAGATTTTCATGGGTCCTAAAAGTTTCATTTTTCTCTGATGTGAGGGGGGAAAAAAATCAAACAATTTTCTTTGACCCTAAAAGTTCATTTTTTCCCCTTCCTATTTTAAAAGAAATTAAAACATTTTCACGGGCCCCTAAAAGTATCGTGGGCCTTAGGCCATGTGCCTAACAGATAAGTCGGCCCTGGTCTCCAGATGGCACTGACAGAAGCATGATTCAAACATGTTTGTCTGCCAAACTGAAAGCCTACATTGCAGAAAGGCGGGTTATAAATCTCTTAAATAGTAAAAGATTGAAGTTGCTTTTGGTAGAAATGGGGAGCACTTTGAGTAGGAACTGGGCCTGGCCCAAGACCCCCATCATACCATGTTGTTGCACTCAGCCAGTGCAGGGGCACTTTTAGACCCTGCTCCAGTGGTCACGGGGCAGCTCTTTCTCCCCCCCCCCCTATTTTTTTTTACTCTGTATGTTTGTGGCAGCTAAAGCTGGAGCCCAGAATAGGCATTGCAGAGAAGTGGGCTACCACAACGGTCTGGAAATGGATATATTTTTCATACTCATAGCCATGCAGTTACAGTGGTGCCAAAAACTCTTCCTTGTTGATGACATAACTAGAAATTATCACTGAAGCAAGCAGAGGAACTACAGACAATGGTGTCTTTGAATTGCAAGCTGCTGATGTTTATTCCCCTCTGAACCTGCCTCCCCAAAGCCTCAGCCTGTTGTGTCAATTAGGTGCTTGTAGTATTGGCAACTTGTTGCCCCTTCTCCTCCCCACCCTCCGAGGTGGCTCCGGAAAAACTGGATCATTGTGTGTCAGGGGAGACTGGAAGGCAGAAGATGCTTCTTTGCTGAAAGAAAGCCCCTGACCATTTTGCTTCTGGGCTGTGAGTGAGGAGACAGGAGACTGCAGTGGTGAGGGTACTCTGCACATGCTCCAAGGTAATTTTCTTCCCCCCTTTCCAGGAGTCAGACCTATTATTGAAAAGAGGGTCCAGAACTAAGCCTTAGTGACATTTTGACCCAAATGAAGTATTTGGGATTTTTTTGTAGGGTGTTCTTTTGAGAGAGAGAGAGAGAGAGAGAGAGAGAGAGAGAGAGAGAGAGAGAGAGAGAGAGAGCTTGCCTATAATAAGAGAGGGGAGGAGTTTGGGGGGAAAATAACCTTTTTGGGGAAGAGTTTCTGAGTGGAGGAGGAACAGCAACAACAAAGAATGGATTGTTGTGCAGAGAAAATGGAATGTGTGTTTGGCGGTGGTGGTTTGCCACTTGCCAGCAAAGGAGTGGAAGCTTAGAGAGAGGTGCTGCATCCTTAAATCTTTGGGGGGGGGGGGGAAATCAAACTGAAAGCCATACTTAATACTAACTGTGTGGGGAGGGGGATCCCTCTGTACCTCAGAGGCACTTCTCAGTATTAACTGGTTTGTTTCTCCTTAAGAATTCTGTGCCATGGCTTCTCTGACTGATCTTTGGCTAGTCAGTTATGGCTTTGGTGAAATGGGACCAGCATCCTCTCAGTGGTCGCAATGCAGTACAGAGATGTGTGCCTTGGACCTGCCTGGTAGCCTCTGGCTGGCAGCACAGCTTTTGTCACCTGCGCCAGTTCCTGCAAGGTGGCACCTTCCAAGCCTGGATGGGTTGGCCTTGCTGGCCATCCATGGGGCTGCCAGACTCTGCCCCACCCGCCCTGGAGTGCCCCTAACAAGCTGGTCTCCCAAGAGTTGTAGGGGGACAGAGAGTCCTGCCAAAGTTGGCATTGCCGAAGGGCCACACTCTGGTGCGTTAGCAGGGCTGGCACTAAGAGAGAAGCTAGAGAAGAGCTGGGCACCTCGCAGACTCAGCCAGTGGGCGGCAGGCAGGAGGCGGTGGCAATGGGGCGGTGTCAGGAGGCTCGTAAGCAGAAATTGGGAAAGAAACCAGCTCATCTCTTCATTAACCTTGTGAGGGATTTCGAGGCGATGATGGTTGCGGAGTGCTTGGGGCCTGCTGCATCGTTTAAAGGTAAAGGTGACCCCTGACAATTAAGTCCAGTCGTGTCCGACTCTAGGGTGTGGTGCTCATCCCCATTTCAAAGCCGAAGAGCCAGCGTTGTCCGAAGACGGCTCCGTGGTCATGTGGCCGGCATGACTCTCCTTGCTGCAGCGCGTAGCATGCAGCTGGAACACAGAGCGCTGTTTACCTTCCCGCAAGCAGTACCTATTTATCTACTCACATTAACATGCTTTGGAACTGCTAGGTTGGCAGGAACTGGCCAAGCAACAAGAGCTCACCCCGTCGCGGGAATCGAACTGCCGACCTTTCGATCGACAGCTCATGGTTCAGCGGTTTAACCCACTTTCAGGCAAAATGTTGGTGGTGCTGAGGTGGAGACAGCCAGAGTCAAAAGGTGTCATAATGGAGGCCTGTGAATTTCCGCCAGTGGATGAAGGACAGGGGACTCGCGTATTCCCCCTCGGCCGCAGTCAGGATCTGGTGCCAGGTGTTGACACCTAGCCATGCTGGGAATGGAAGCGGTGCTGAGGCTCCAGGCTGATCCCTTATAGACCTGTGCAGAGTGGGGGAATTTTCAGACTTGGAAGAGCAGCAGGAAGGCACTTTTCAGAAGGCTGGGTCTCAGCCCAGTCGGTCAGCAGCTTTTTCAGATCTTCCAAAGGAAGGCGCGTCAAGAGTCCCCAGCTTTGGTGCTGTGTATGTGATGTTTGTTTTATGGCTGCTGCGGCTGCTGCACCCAGGAGTTGTCATGCCAGGAAGGTGCAGTGCTGGGGGTGACATTTTCCATGCAACGGGGCACTGGGGTGTCACATCTGAAATGGCCCCAATTCACCCTATGGAAAGATATCCCACGACATTGTAGCCGCGTAGGCCGTTTCCACCAGGGGCTGCTTTGCCACTGGCGTTCCTGACCACAGTTTCAATATAGATGACTCGCTTATTGCTGCAAATGCCAAGACTCAGGAATGCCCCCCCCCCCCGAACTGGAATTCTCAAGTAAACTTTCTAGGGAGAACTGCCCCAGTGTCACCTTAACCAGCCCTCCCGTTACCCTGATTTTGTAACAGTTTCTGCTTAAAGAGCAAACCTTTGAAAAGTTGGGTGGTGCAAAATGAGACTTTGAACCCCAAAGGGCAGCAGCCTGAAGGGGGCGGCTACCAGGTCACCTGCAGCAGGGCAGGGCGTGTGTGGATCCCTGTTGCATGAGTGCTGCGGCGGCATCAGTAGCTCCCTGAGGCATCTGGTGGGGCCACTGTGTGATGCAGGAAGCTGGACTAGATGGGCCTTTGGCCTGATCCAGCAGGGCTCTTCTTCTGTTAGGTTCCTAGGTGCCCCTTGGGAGAGCCGCTTGACTTTCCTGCTTGAGGTTGCCAGTGAGGGCAGCTGACCTGGAGGGTCATCAAGATCAACTGTGTCCTTCAAACACTTTCATGTTTTTCTAGCTGATGCATCTTTAGGAGGAGACCCTCCCCCCTCCGCCCCGGCTTTGGAAATGGGGAAGGCCTGAAAACTCAACCTAGAGCTGAGGCAGCAGCTTCATTTCGGTTCCTGAGTTGAGCTTTGGTTGCTACTCGAAGCCTCACTTCTTATGGTTCTTAAAGCTTTCTGAACTCCATCTCCAGTTGCCTGCTTGCGCTGGGAAAGGCTGGGGAAGACGGGGATGAGGTTTGTGTAGCTCCCAAGGCAGTTGCTCTTGCAAGATGAATGCAGAGTGGACCGAGGCTCTGGCGCAAGGGTGGTGCAGTGGCCGCTGCAGACCTATTCCACTGTCGTGGAGGCATCGCGCCAGTGCGCCACAGCCAGGTCACTTGTAGGGACTGGGCTGGGATGGGGACCTGCCGTGAGGCCTGTCTGAACCATGGGGGTGCCTCATGCAAAACCAGCACTGTGTGTGCAAGGGGGTCTCTGCCACTGGCCTGGTTGCGCCTGTGATCTCAGAGCCTGACGTCTGCAGTCCTGCTGAGAGGCTTTGGCCAGAGCTGAAAAGAGGGTTGTTAATCTGAGCTGGGGCTGAAATCAGCTTGCACCTCTTTCTTGTCTTCTTTCCTGCCACTTCACGGTGGGGACAGGACCCTGTGCCCTGTGAGTGGTTGCCTCCTTCCCAGTCAGAGTATGCCTGCCTGCTGGTGCTGTGTTTTTTTTTTAAAGCCATCTCCATTGCATCAGAACTAGGCAGCGTTCCTGGTGTTCTCATGTGTGTTCCTGCTGACTCACAGAGGCCTCTCCACCATACTAGGCAATGAGCTGAAGTCAGAGGCAGAGCCGAGCAGCCTTCCCAGGCTCTGTAAGCTGTTCAGTCCCTGGATTTCCATTCTGCTGTTTTCGTTCTCTTCTGTTCGAGGCCACAGTTGTGAGAACCATGTCGGTTTCTCTAAATAATAATGATAATGATAATAATTAATAATACCGTAATATATAAATATACCGTAATATATAAATGTACTTTCCATCAGCTTGCGGCTTTTTGATGCATCCTTGTAAGGATGAATTCACAGCTCTGTTAAAATGTAGGGGTGGGAGGAGGGCAGTCTGTAGAAGTTCTGGCATGGGGGGGGGCTGACATCTCCTCTGGGGGCTTTTTAACCTTGGAGTGTGTCCGGTCTCAGGAGTTGCATTATTTCCTGCACTTGCATTATTGCAAGATCATAAAAATTGCATTGTTAACATAGCATATTAAAAGATGACATTTAAATGCAACTTTTTGACGCATCTGCGTGGAACTCCCTTGTAATGGAGGTGAGCTCTGAAAGAGTTCCATTCTCCAGGTTTGCTTTATTTCCTTTGCTTTCTACATGGCTCTGAGGATTTTAAATAATTAAGGTGCACCAAAAAAAAAAGCCACCACCTGCTTTCCTTTGACTATGCAGTTCTGCTGTTAGAGACCATCAAATCCGCTGTCAAAGAGGAAGGTGGGGGGGTTGTCTTCTACATTTTTGGCTATCTCATGGGCAACAACTGTTGTTGTTTTCCTTGTTGAGATTCTCTCTGTCCTCCCCCCCCCACATACACTGCCCCCACCTGCTTCCTGTTGCCTTGAGATTTGGGCGTGCAGTCTGAGTGGATATCTCTTGGCGGATGCTTTTTGGATCATGGACCTGGTCCTCTCTCCTCTGTATATCATGTCACTCTCCATCTTCTCCAAAGAACTTGACATGGGATCCTTGCAAGCCTTGTCTCAACACCTTTCTCCCCCTAATTCCTCCTCCTCCTCAATGTGGTGTATTTTAATATATCACAGTTCAGATTTCCCAACAAATCAGTAACCAACAAAAACCAGTGGCCAACTTGATGACATTCACATAACTGAATAAGAGTTCTAGTATTAGCTATGATACATGGAAATGAGAGCTGACTCCTACTAACACCTTAGTGGTTCCATGCTGTGTCATAACAGCACCTCATTGGCTTTCGGAACAATCAGTCTCATTGGTCAGTTTTGAGTTAAGGAAATCCATTTTTTGTTGCATAAGGCTGTTGTGTTTTCTTTTTTCGGTTATTTGGCCATAACGTTTGATAGAATACAGACAATTCAACACAGGTTGTTTTATTACATTCTGCATTAAATTACCTTTCTAATGATACATACCTTTATGGTATTATTCATAAATACAACATTTCCAAAAGGTTTCCACAATTTTGGCCACCAGTGGTGTCACCCGGGACTGTCTGCGCACTCCACACCCCCTAGTGCTGTTGCTCCTCTTGAACGCTACTGTGCTGCAGCGGGCCCTCCCCCCCCCCCCGCGGAACCACACACAGCTCCCTTCCAGCTTCTCTCTCTGTCTCAGCCAGTGTGTGCTTTTAAAATTAACCCTGCTTTGAGTTTCTGGGTGAGGAACCAACATTACATTCTACGGGCAGCACTTGCACTGTTCCATGTGGGTTGTTTTGGAGACAACCCCCCCCCCCAAGAAGCCAGTGACTTGCAAGGTGTCTGAGCTGGCCAAGGCAATGGCCTGGATAACGCTGTGCTACGTAGGTGGCTTCCTCCTTTTGGGTCATTCCGTGTCAAATGAACCAATAAAAAATACATTTTGGAACTTGATGTCACGGATTTTGTTCATTTTCGGTACATTTGTAGCTTACTATGAGATGTTTAAAAAAAAATTTTTCAGATTTTTTTGTCCATCCGTTTTTGAGATATTGAATGTTCAAAATTGCCAAAAAAGGCCAAAATCCACTTGTCACCATACATTCAAACGCCAGTTACAGGATAACAATGAATGCTACAGACATGGGACAGGTGTCGTTTTAAAGCGTATGACTAGGGCTTTCATTTGATATACAACATGACAAAATTGTAAATTTTCAAGAAATTCAAAAATATTCAAATATTATTAATTTTGAAATTTTGAAAAATCGAACTTTTTTAAAATTTTCAAAAAAATCACATTTAAAGGTATATGTCTTGTAGTCAATCAGTCAAAATTTCAAGATGGTATCTCAATGGTATCATACAAAAATTAAATTTTCTTGTTGGCAGTGACCAGGAATTAAACCCCTCAAGTCCATTTTTCTACAGTTTACATTGATAAAATTAGGTGGTAAACTGAAATGAATCCAAAAATTTATAACAGGACTTATAGAGATAGATTTATAGAGCATGAATTCACTTTCTATTCTTTTACAGGATCAGCTTTTTGGTAAAACTATCAAAATCATGAGCTTTTTACTTCTGTTCGTAGTTTTAAAATTTTCCTTTAGTTGCTGAATAATTTCTGAATCAGCACAGTGACATTTTTCCTCATCTAAATCATCTTCAGAAGTAAAAAAAATAATTCTTTGTAGGTCATCTTTTCTTTGCACTTTAGATACTTTCTTCTTGACTCACCAAGGGAGGTCAAAGAGGCATTTAAGTGGCTTAAAGCTGTATCAGGGTCCAAATACTCAGACTCCTTTATATGAATAAGCCCAGGAATCTCATAATTCTCAGGAGGAATTTCCTTTTCAAGTATATTGTTTTCCATCTGACAAGGCTTCTATTCATGTGTGGTTTGATTTCACTATTTAGTGAAATCATCCAATCAGTTACATTCCTCAAGTCTTTACTAACCCAGTGCCCCCCTTTTTTAAAAGGGCTGCAACAGTTTTTTGACCACTTATTCTCCATATTTCAAATCATGTAATTATCAAACAGTTAATGAATTAAACTTAATAAAGACTAATAAAGCAGCTTCACAACAAAAATGTCCTAGAAACCTTCACTAAAAACACACTGTCCAAACCCACTTAAATGCCTCTTTGACCTCCCTTGGTGAGTCTCCGGTGTGCAAGAAGAAATATCTAAAGTGCAAAGAAAAGATGGGGAAGATTAAAAGGACCTACAAAGAATTATTTTTTTTTACTTCTGAAGATGATTTAGATGAGGAAAAATGTCACTGTGCTGATTCAGAAATTATTCAGCAACTAAAGGAAAATTTTAAAACTACGAACAGAAGTAAAAAGCTCATGATTTTGATAGTTTTACCAAAAAGCTGATCCTGTAAAAGAATAGAAAGTGAATTCATGCTCTATAAATCTATCTCTATAAGTCCTGTTATAAATTTTTGGATTCATTTCAGTTTACCACCTAATTTTATCAATGTAAACTGTAGAAAAATGGACTTGAGGGGTTTAATTCCTGGTCACTGCCAACAAGAAAATTTAATTTTTGTATGATACCATTGAGATACCATCTTGAAATTTTGACTGATTGACTACAAGACATATACCTTTAAATGTGATTTTTTTGAAAATTTTAAAAAAGTTCGATTTTTCAAAATTTCAAAATTAATATTTGAATATTTTTGAATTTCTTGAAAATTTACAATTTTGTCATGTTGTATATCAAATGAAAGCCCTAGTCATACGCTTTAAAACGACACCTGTCCCATGTCTGTAGCATTCATTGTTATCCTGTAACTGGCGTTTGAATGTATGGTGACAAGTGGATTTTGGCCTTTTTTGGCAATTTTGAACATTCAATATCTCAAAAACGGATGGACAAAAAAATCTGAAAAAAATAATTTTTAAACATCTCATAGTAAGCTACAAATGTACCGAAAATGAACAAAATCCGTGACGTCAAGGATTTTTCATTGGTTGATTTGACACGGAATGACCCTTTTGAGAAAATGACGGCGCAATCCACTGTAAGGATCTGGCCGATGACCCAGGGCTGCCCGCCGGATCCTGTGCACTGGCGGCCAGGCTGCCGCCGGCTGGAGGTCTACTCGGGGAAGAGGACGCTTATCCCCTTCCCCAGGTGTAAATGCCGGCCGGCCCGACCAGCCTCCTCGGATTTCTGCCAGCGAAATCGCTGGCGGAAGTCGGAGGAGGCCGTGTAATGGCCCAGCCACCCGGCAGGGGTCGAGATATGGCCAAGGCCATCCCCCGCCCCCTCCCGGGCCGGCTGGGCCAATGGCCCCCCTCCCTCACCCACCGAAACCACCCCCGCCCACCGGATTTCTGCTTACCCGGTCCGACGGCCGCAGGGACACTCCGGCAACAGAGCAAGGGAGGCCGGCCTCTGCATCGGCCTTCCCTGCTCACGAGACTTCGCGAACGTGCTTTTTGGCACGCTCGCGAAGTCTCCCAGAGATGGAACGCTCGTCGCTGGCCCGCCTCCCAGGATTGCGCTGTGAGTCTCCTTTCTCCTCTTGCAGAGAAGGGGACAACTGGGAGCATGACACTTTCCATCCATGTCCTGTCTCCAACGATGTACAATCTTGAAACACTTGAAGCTGGCTGCTGTTGAGTTGGATTGTTAGGTAGTCAGTCTTGGCTACCTGGACTGGCAGTAGTTCTCTAGATACTTTATACAGCCTATTTCCCTGAACAGTGTTGCCAGGGATGGATCCTGGGCCCGTCTGCATGCAACGTGGGGCTCTCTGAATGAATGACCCCCTCCCCATGGACGATAAGTGGCTGGCTGTGAACTGTACAGAGATCCGGCTTTAGTTACTGATGTTGCGGGGGGGGGGGGGCACAGCTCAGCGCCTGGAGATCCCACTAATGTCAACAATGCTTCAGTCCGCTTAACTGGGGTGCAGGATTGCACTGGACGGGTACAATCCACATTGAGCTTAAGCCCACAGCGAAGCACTGGCATTAAGCACAACTCAAAAGTGCTTAATGTTCCCTGGATTTCCAGAGCAGGAGTAGCCTTGTGCGTCTGCTGCAGCAAAACAGCCAAGAGTCTTGTAAGACCTAAAAGATGAAAGATTTTCTGCCAAAGCTTCCATGGACTATGGTCCTCTTCATCAGAGGCACAACGTTCTCTGCATGGTGTCCAACTATGTTTTCTTTTTCTTTTTTTAACAACCCAGCCCTATAAATATGCTTTAGAACAGAATTCTTCAACAGGTTGCTTCTTGCCCATTGTTAATAAAAACCCTAGGAACCAGACTTGTTGCAAAGGGTGGGGGAGATCTGCTCTCTAGAATTGTGCCTTTTCTTCCTAATTAGCTAGTTCCTATATAGTTAGTTCATATATATATATGAGAGAGAGAGAGAGAGAGCCAGAGCCAGCAGGAAGGAAGTAGTATCCAGTGGCGTCACTAGGGCGTGCGCCGCCCCATAGTGGGGCGCGTGCGTCACCCAAGTGACGCCTCCACCCTATACCCCTCCTCTTACGAATCTTCGCCGCGGCGTGATTTGGGGGGGCGCCCGACGAGGCGCCGCTCCGAGCCGCTGGCCCGGGCGCCCCCTTAATTGTTGCAGCCGGCTCGGGGACATCTTCCCCGGCCGGCTGTCCGGGGCCTTCTGAGGAAGGCCCGCTGCGCGAACGTTATTTATAACGTTTTTAGCGCATGCGCAGATCGTTCCTGAGGGAAAAGTGCAGCCCTTTTCCCTCAGGGATGGTCTGCGCATGTGCAAAAAACATTATAAATAACGTTCGTACAGCGGGCCTTCCTCAGAAGACCCTGGCGCGTCGGCCTGGGAAGAGGCAGGGAGCCAGCTCCGGGGACGTCTTCAGGGGCAACGCGCTCAGGAGAGGTGACCCGTCACCCCGTAGCGCGCGTCACCCTGTAGCGGCCCGCAACCGTCACTTGACGGTAGCAACGCCATTGGTGGTATCTAAGAAGTATCTTGAGTAGGACTAGCCATGCGCAAGGCTCACTGGATTGATGTGATGGGCTGTAAATCGCCTCACAACTGCTGGCAGTCTCGGCAGCAATTGGCTGAAAGTTTCGGAATGATCAAACCCTTCAGCCAATTGCTGTTGAGGAGAAAGGCTGAACAACTGAAACAAGTAAATTGGCCCTCCCTGCATCGAAAAGACTGTTGTAAAGGAGTGTTGTCATGGGAGTTTTCTGGTCTGCAGGGCCCTCCCTCTTGCTCAGCCTCAGAGAGGCCTGGATGAAAAACCAGCTTGAAACTAGAGACTCAGACATTTTTTCCCACCCTTTATTAATGAAAAGAAAAGAAAGAAGTACAATCGTTTTGAAAGAACAGAGAAGGAAAAAGGAAAAAAAGGTTATATATACTGTACATAACAATACTACATACAGCGAAAGCCCCAAAAAATTATACAGAGAGAAATTTGTAGCAATCTACACTTTAGTATAAACCTGTATATAGCCTGTAGTATAGCCTGTAGATACACTATGCATATATAGATTTACCAAATTTTCCGGGACCTGAAGGGGGGAGGATGTGACATGGGGGATGGGTCAAGGAACTGTGATGTCACGTCCGCTGGAAGTGATGTCACAGGGGTGTCACATCCGCTGGAAGTGATATCACAGGGGCGTGTCCACGGATACGGAGCAGGCGACGTCACAGGGAGCATATCCAGCCGGCTCAAACATTTTGCCTTTCCCCTATGCCTCTGAGCATGTGCAGAGTGCTGCCACTATTTTCGTCCCGGCCAGCCGGCTGCGTTGCATTGGCCAGGACTGGCTCCGCCACTCTCCCCCGCTTGGACTTGGACATTTCCAGAGACCTTTACTACTACTATGAATAATAATAATAATACAGTATTTATATACCACCTTTCTGGGCATTGGATTTCTCCTCCGACTTTATTCAATGTGGTGTACATGGGCAGGCTGTTCTAAACCTCAAAAGGTTTTTACAATATAATAACGTTCTAATCTTTCATTCCCTTCATTCGAGATGTTACTTTCACAGTCCAGCTCTCTCTCTCTCTCTGGTGTTCGCCTCAACACCCTTCAGCTGCTCCACTCCCCCACAGGGCTCTGCAGCTTATCAGCTTGGCGTGCCAGCAGCTCTCCAACAGACTTCCGGCCGTCTTGAACTGCTGTCCTGCAGATCTTCAGGCATTTGTGAAACGAATGCTCTAACTCACTGAGTCAGACGTCCTGCCCTTTCAGCCTCGTTGTGTGCCCGCATGAGGCTAGAAGCACTTCGGAAATATCCGAGTGAACTCGGTAGTTTCCGGAGACCTCTTTTTTTCTTGGAGGGGCCGTCCTGTTTGCCCCTATGGCGGAGCCTCCGCGACTCACTTGGGTGCCACTTGCAGCATTGAGAGGGCTGGCATACATCTGAGCATCCAAATGCAGTGGCCCTCTCTGTGCTCCCTTGCTGTGGATGGAACTGGTCTCCCCCCTTCTGCTGCAACTACGCATCCATGTATTGTAAAGGGGTGGCCGGACTTGGATTGGGGCAGCTACATGTTGTGCCTCAGTATCAAAATTAGTTTGCTGAAGTGGCCTTTGCGATGCAGGTCGAGAGGCAGGAATGGGTAATGCAAGACCTGTGCGTGACTCCCTTTCTCACCTGAGCATTTTGAGTTTATTTAAAAGTCCAGGATTCAGATTCAAGAGAGTGAAAAAGGTCTGTCCTGCCCTCTTTAGGTTTCAGAGCCACATATGAAAACCTGGACGAGGGAGAAGTGTCTTTATGTTTCGTGTTGGCTTGCCTTGTTTCAGATCTGACAACTAAATGGACCAAACAAGTGATTCAGTAGGAGACAGCTTCCCATGTTAAGTTGGGCAACAATTTTCAAGTAAAAACACTGTGGAATTTAACCAGTGCAGCATGTCTGCCAACTGTAGTTTGGCATCTTCTGTTCTGTGTTTGTGAAAATACTGTGCAAATGAAGCTAATGACATGGCAACTGAACTATGCAAATGAGCCTTGACTCAGCCACTCGTTCTGTATTTTGGAAGTGTCATTGCGCTGCTTTTCTCTCTGGCCCTGAGGGACAGCAATTTCCTTACACACATGCACCACCCACCCACCCCTTTGGGGGATTTCCCCCTTTGGGTTCTCAAGGTTGTCCTGCAACTACTAGGCTGTATTCTAGAGGGACTATATGAACGCATAGTGGCAACCTCAGTCCGTGTGTGCGCACCCATCGTTGTGTGGCCTGTGGTTGGCCAGTTTGACTCATGGGGTACATCCAGGTGGCTGTTAACCAGGGCCAGCCCAAGTCCTCCTGCCGCTTGAGATGGCATGCCAAATCCTCCCTCCCCCCTTACTTGGTGATGTTCCATCTTCTGCTTCTCCAACACTCTAGTCCCCTGCTCTCCTCTGTTCCACACTTCTGCTTGTCCCCCTTTTCCAAGCCAGGGTGTGGGAAGAGGAGGGTCAGTGGAGGCAAGCGGGTAGACAGTAGTGCGTGTTTGAGGTGGGAGCATCAGTTGGCTTTATGGATGGGCCGGCCCTGCTGTAAACAGGACCAGAGAGAGAGAGCGCGCATTTACAGACAACTGGGCTAGAGAAGTTGGCAGAAATGGGGCAGGTGACCCTCCCATGCCTTGAGTCTGCGTCTGTTTGGGTCTTTTCCTCCTCAATGGTTTGCTGTGTCCCATGTTCCATTGGCTCTAGGGCAGTGTTTCCCAAACATTTTCGACCTGCGGCTCCCTTAACCATTGGCGACCCTTGGCTGTGGCTCCCCATTACATTATATCGATGCCTGCCAATTGGCATTGCACTGCTTTCCGAGAGGATTCCGTGGCACTCCCCTGGCTGGTTTCCACGGCTTCCCTGGGAGCCACACCTCCCAGTTTGGGAACCACTGGGCTAGGGAATGCATTAGAAGCACTTCCATCCTTGCTTGGTGGGGGGATGATGGGCACCCTTCCCACAGGTTAGAGTCCAGAGCACCTCAATGTGATGTCCTCTTCTGCGAAGATTCGTAGTTGTGCTGAGGTGCCTGACTCTGCATTCGTGGCACATCCACCCTCCATTTCAGCTGTTCTTAGCGATGCAAGACCTCAATGTTTCCTTCGCCTCCCCCTCCCCAGTAGCTGCTAAATTAGATCCAAGGCAGATGCCTTATTTTCTGTTTCAAACTGTGCGTGCACGCACACACACACACACACACACACACACACACACACACACACACACACAACTCTCACTTGAGCCCCTCCACCCAGGAATCCCTCCTTCTCTGTGTTGCCAGCATGTGCCCACAGCAGCCTTTCAGCTGAGGGGCAGGGGACTTTCCCAGCTGCTGCCAGGGACTGGGACTTTTTGTTGCTGTTCAGTCGTTAAGTCGTGTCCGACCCTTCGTGATCCCATGAACCATATCCCGCCAGGCCTTCCTGTCCTCCACTATCTTCCTGAGTTCGCTCATTTTCATGTTTGTTGCATCGGTGATGCTGTCTAACCATCTCATCCTTGGCCTTCCCCTTCTCCTTTTGCCTTCAATCTTTCCCAGCATCAGAGTCTTCTCCAGAGAGTCCTCTCTTCGCATTAGGTGGCCAAAATATTTGAGTTTCAGCCTTAGTACCTGTCCTTCCAGGGAACAGTCAGGCTTGATTTCATTTAGAATTGACTGATTTGATCTCCTAGCAGTCCAAGGGACTCTCAGGAGTCTTCTCCAGCACCACAGTTCAAAAGCATCTATTCTTCGGCGCTCAGCCTTCCTTATGGTCCAACTCTCGCAACCATACATTGCTACTGGGAACACCATCGCCCTGACTATACGAACTTTTGTTGGCATGGTGATATCTCTGCTTTTTATTATGCTGTCTAAGTTTGCCATAGCTTTCCTTCCAAGGAGTAAGCGTCTTTTAATTTCATGGCTGCTGTCTCCGTCTGCAGTGATCTTGGAACCCAGAAAAGTAAAATCTGTTACTGCTTCCATTTCTGCCCCTTCTATTTGCCAAGAATTGATGGGACCCGATGCCATGATCTTAGTTTTATTAATGTTGAGTTTCAAGCCAACTTTTGCACTCTCCTCTTTCACTCTCATCAAGAGGCTCTTTAGTTCTTCTTCACTTTCTGCCATTAGGGTGGTATCGTCTGCATATCTGAGGTTGTTGATATTTCTCCCGGCAATCTTGATTCCGGCTTCTGATTCATTCAGCCCTGCATTTCTCATAATGTACTCTGCATATAAGTTAAATAAGCAGGGTGACAATATACAGCCTTGCCGTACTCCCTTCCCAATTTTGAACCAATCAGTTGTTCCATGGCCGGTTCGAACTGTTGCTTCTTGACCCGCATACAGGTTTCTCAGGAGACAGGTAAGGTGGTCTGGTACCCCCATCTCTTTAAGAATTTGCCACAGTTTGTTGTGATCCACACAATCAAAGGCTTTTGCGTAGTCAATGAAGCAGAAGTAGGTGTTTTTTTGGAACTCTCGTGCTTTCTCCATGATCCACCGCATGTTGGCAATTTGATCTCTAGTTCCTCTGCCTCTTCGAAACCCAGCTTGTACGTCCGGTAGTTCTCGGTCCACGTACTGCTGAAGCCTAGCTTGTAGGATTTTGAGCATAACCTTGCTAGCATGTGAAATGAGTGCAATTGTACGGTAGTTTGAACACTCTTTGGCACTGCCCTTCTTTGGAATTGGAACGTAAACTGACCTTTTCCAATCCTTTGGCCACTGCTGAGTTTTCCAAATTTGTTGGCATATTGAGTGCAGCACTTTCACAGCATCATCATTTAGGATTTTAAGTAGCTCAGCTGGGATATTATCATCTCCACTAGCTTTGTTGTTAGTAATGCTACCTAAGGCCCACTTGACTTCACTCTCTAGGATGTCCGGCTCTGGGTCAGTGACCACACCAGCGTGGTCATCATGAACATTAAGATCTTTCTTGTATAGTTCTTCTGTGTATTCTTGCCATCTCTTCTTAATCTCTTCTGCTTCTGTTAGGTCCTTGCCTTTTTTGTCCTTTATCATACCCATCTTTGCACAAAACGTTCCCTTGATATCTCCAATTTTCTTGAAGAGATCTCTAGTCCTCCCCATTCTGTTGTTTTCCTCGATTTCCTTGCATTGTTCATTTAAGAAGGCCTTCTTATCTCTCCTTGCTATTCTCTGGAACTCTGCATTCAGTTGTTTATATCTTTCCCTTTCACCCTTGCTTTTTGCATTCCTTCTTTCCACAGCTATTTGTAAAGCCTCATCTGACAGCCACTTTGCTTTCTTGCATTTCTTTTTCTTTGGGATGGTTTTAGTTGCTGCCTCCTGTACAATGTTACGAACTTCCGTCCATAGTTCTTCAGGCACTCTGTCTACCAGGTCTAATGCCCTAAATCTATTCTTCACCTCCACTGTATACTCATAAGGGATATGGTTTAGGTCATATCTGACTGGTCTAGTGGTGTTCCCTACATTCTTCAGTTTAAGTCTGAATTTTGCAATAAGAAGCTCATGATCTGAGCCACAGTCAGCTCCAGGTCTTGTTTTTACTGATTGTATAGAGCTTCTCCATCTTTGGCTGCAAAGCACATAATCTATCTGGTTTCGGTATTGACCATCTGGTGATGTCCATGTGTAGAGTCGCCTCTTGTGTTGTTGGAAAAGAGTGTTTGCTATGACCAGCGTGTTCTCTTGACAGAACTCCGTTAGCCTTTGCCCTGCTTCATTTTGCGCTCCAAGGCCAAACTTGCCTGTTGTTCCGTTTATTTCTTGATTTCCGACTTTAGCATTCCAGTCTCCTATGATGTAAAGGACATCTTTTTTGGGTGCTAGTTCTAGAAGGTGTTGTAGGTCTTCATAGAACCGGTCAACTTCATCTTCTTCGGCATCAGTGGTTGGGGCATACACTTGGATTACTGTAATGTTGAATGGTTTGCCTTGGATTCGAACTGAAATCATTCTGTCGTTTTTGAGGTTGCACCCCAGTACTGCCTTTCCCACTCTTTTATTGACTATGAGGGCTACTCCATTTCTTCTAAGGGATTCATGCCCACAGTAGTAGATATGATGGTCACCTGACTTAAATTCGCCCATGCCCGTCCATTTTAGTTCGCTGATTCCCAAGATGTCAATGTTCAATCTTATCATCTCATTTTTGACCACATCCAGCTTGCCTTGGTTCATAGACCTCACATTCCATGTTCCTAAGCAGTATTGCTCCTTGCAGCATTGGATTTTCCTTTCAACCTCAGACACATCCACAGCTGGACGTCCTATTGGCTTTGGCCCAGCCGCTTCACTCTTTCTGGGTCTACTTGGAATAGTCCTCCGCTCTTCCTCAGTAGCATATTGGACACCTTCCGACCTGAGGGGCTCATCTTCCGGCGTCATATCTTTTAGCCTTTTGGTACTGTTCATGGGATTTTCTTGGCAAGGTTACTGGAGTGGGTTGCCATTTCCTTCTCCAGTGGATCACTTTTAGTCAGAACTCTCTGCTACGACCTGTCCGTCTTGGGTGTCCCTGCACGGCATAGCTCATGGCTTCATTGAGTTACGCAAGCCCCTTCGCCACGACAAGGCAATGATCCATGAGGGGACTGGGACTATGGGCATGCAAAGCAAGAATGGTGATCCTACTCTCCTTCCCCACCTTAAGAAGCAGCTTTGGGGTTCCTTTTCCATTGGAAAAATGCTCCTTTGGTTTTCCAAGCTCCAGGGGTGCTGGGTCAGGGTGACGCAAGGACAAGAGGAGGGGAGCCCAGCCAGTTCTCTCTCTCCACCTCCCGCCTCCTTGTGTTCTAGTCCTGAGCCCACCAAATTCTGAGCTGGGATTTCAGATGAAGGTTGAATCTTTCCTCCAAAAGCACATATGCCACAAGGCCTTTTTCCACCTGCTGCTGCAGGCTCCCGTGGGTCTGTTGGTTCCCCCATATATTGTACTTCTTCTCTCTTTTCTCCCCACTTCAGTTTAGGAGCCCGTAGGAATGGCTGCCAGTGTCTTAATGTCTCTCTAACCTGGGTCTTAAAAAGGCGAGTTTGGATGGGGAAAGAGCTCAAGGTGTAGTGTGCCAAATATTCTAAAAAGCAAAATGAAGCAACAGGGGCGTCGCTAGTGGGGCGCGGGTGTGTGTGTGTGCAGACCGCACAGGGTAACACCCCAGGGAAGGGTGAACACCAAAATGACTTTCTATTCCATTTGTTACTGGTGGTGCGAAAACACACCAGTGGTAGAAACCCATTTTTGTAACAAATTAATTACCGGTAGTAATCTTATGCCAGCAGGCTCCTACTTCCAGGAAACATGACTACAAAACATAAGAACATAAGGAGAGCCCTGCTGGATCAGGCCAAAAGCCCATCTAGTCCAGCTTCCTGTATCACACAGTGGGCCCACCAGATGCCTCAGGGAGCACAAGACAACAAGATAACCTGTTTCCCGTTGACACTCCCTTGCACCTGGCACAGAGAAAACCCACTTCTAAAACCAGGAGGTTGCTTATGGCTTGTAACCTGTGATGGTCTTTTCCTCCAGGAATCTGTCCAAACCCCTTTTAAAGGCATCTAGGCCAGGTGCCATCACCACATCCTGTGGCAAGGAGTTCCACAGATGAATTACACGCTGGGTAAAGAAATATTTTATTTTGTCTGTTCTAACTCTCCCTCCACTCAATTTTAGTGCATGTCCCCTGGTTCTGGTGTTGTGCGAGGGGGAGAAGAATTTCCCTCTATCTACTCTCTCCATCCCATGCATAATTTTATACGTCTCAATCATGTCCCCCCTCAGGCGCCTTTTTTCTAGACTGAAAAGCCCAACGCTGTAGCCTTTCCTCATAAGGGAGGTGCTCCAGCCCACGAATCAATCTTGTCGCTCTTTTCTGCACCTTTTCCAATTCAACTATATCCTTTTTGAGGTGTGGTGACCAGAACTGGACACAATACTCCAGATATGGCCTTCGATTTGTACAAAGGCATAATGATATTGGCCGTTTTATACATGACAGGACATGCAGAGAATTCCTACAAGGGAAATAACTTTACCTACTGCAATGGCCTTTCCCACTGCAGCTACGTGAGATCCTTTCTAGACTCCCTTTCTAAAGCCTTCTTTGCTATCATGATGACTCTGAAGGAAATTTCTCATCTCTCTCCTGAGCCCTATTTAAACACTCAACATTTGACCTCCGAACTCCATGGGGAAGTTATAACCCCAAACCAATCAACCTACACACACTCACCCCCTATTTATTCATATTTTTATACCACCCTTCCTCCAAGGAGCTCAGAGTGGTGTACATATTTCCTCCCCTCCTTTTTGTCATTACAACAACCCTGTGAGGTAGGTGGGGCTGAGAGATAGTGACTGGCCCAAGGTCACCCAGGAAGCTTCGTGGCTGAGCGGGGATTTGAACCTGGATCTTCCAGGTCTCCCCCAGATGCTATAATCTGTTGTTGGATAAGGCAGGAGCACAGGTGCTGGGATTGAGAAGGCTTGGTTTTTTGCCAAGAGGCTTGGTTTTTGGGGATTGCAATAGGGCTTCTGTTCCTTCTGTCTGCTGAAGTCTAGCTAGTCAGTGACCGGTTTGGTGACTGCTCAATGTTATTGCCCCCCATTGAATGCTGGGATCTCTTAGGGGGCTGACAGGGTTTATGTCACTACTATTCCCATTACATTCAGTGATATATGGGAATTATGATTTACGAGTAACATTAGTACAAAAAACATTACTAAGGATTCTGTGTGATCTGGTACAGGGGGAGGTCCATGGGGGTGGCACCGTGGGTTTATCGCACTGGGTGCGCCAGACCCCAGTAACGCCTCTGTGAAGCGATGTGCATGGGGCTGGCAGCATGTGCCCCTTCTGGATCCGTGCGTGTTTCTGTGTGACCCTGTTCTGTGAACTAAGGCACTTGTCCAAGCAACAGTGCAAAGGAGGCATCTGCAGACGCTTCTGCTGCTAGGGCAGAGGAAGATTTGGGAGTGCTCCAAGCAGTGGCGTACCTAGCACCACCCACTGGTTCCCTGGAAAGACGGCTCCTGCTGCCCCATCCTTGGCTTCTTGAAGCCATGGGTAAACCAGGCCTCCGCCTTGAGATTCCTCACAGAAGAGGCCAGGTTTGTCCGGCATTTCACAGGTCAGGCACACTGGCACACCCTTGTGGTGTGCACCTGGGGTGGACCACCCCATCCTTGGTACGCTACTGGCTCCAAGGCAGAGGAGAAGAAGCTCCATCCCTCCTTCCCTGTGGGGAAACTTACCTTGTCCCATGCGTGTGACCCACGTGTGTGACCCACTGGAGATGCAGCAGTGGGGCCTCGGCTGTGGGGTTTGGAAGCCCACAAGCCGCAACTCCTTAACGATTTAGAGATGCAGAGGCGTCGCTGGAGCGTGGCGGGGGGGGGGCGCAAAGGGGTGACGCGCGCCACCCTTCGGACGCTCCAAGGCCGGCCCGGGAGCCGGCCTCAGAGCGTCCGACCCCGTTGGCGCTCCAATTTTTCGACCCTCAAAACGGTCTCTGCGCATGTGCGAAAATTCGAAAAATATCCGGATGAATGCGCTGCATGGGCCTTCTTTCAGAAGGCCGCGATGTCAGAGCGTCACTAGGGTGACGCGCGCCCCCTGCCCCAGGGTGACGCGCGTCCTAGTGACGCTACTGTAGAGGTGCGTTACAGAACCATCGCGAGATGCGTTGCTTTGCAGAGTGATTTGAGCAGCCACAACAGATGGGTCTTCGCCCCCAAAGAGATTACAATCTGAAGAGATGAAGGTGTCTGTAGAAGCCACGGAGGTTACAAGCAGTCTCTGGGGGAGGGGGCAGTTGCCTTCAGTATATGAGGGACCTGTGGTGCAGGGCACAGTGGGCTCAGGGCTGGAGCGCTTCCGAGTCCGGGGTCAGGCGGGGATTTGGAGACAGGGGGTGCAAGGCTCTGGGCCCAAGGGTGCCTTGCCATTTGGAGAATGGAGGCTGCTGCCTCCCTCCCTTCCCTTTTTGTTACATACCTCCAGCTTAAAGGGTGGGGGGAGAGTGCTTGGCCAGCAGTAAGGATCATGAAATGTGCTTCTTTTTTGGGGGGGGGGGTGTCTTAGTTCTGGCCTAGTTCTTCCTAGCTGTGCTTCCTCTGCTGCTGCTGATTTCTTTCCACCCTGGAGGAGTTAACGGAGGGAGGGCTGCACCAGCTCTGCAGACTGTTTGGAATACTTTAAATGCTTTGACACTCTGGATGTACTCGGGCAGAGGAGGCGGTGTACAGCGTAATTCATATGCAAAACGGCACCATAAATTCAAAAGCCCGTCTCGGTTGCTGTGGCACCACGAAGCATTTCATCAGCACACAGTACAGTATTTCTGCCATCTTTGTTTGCATTGCAGTGACTCATCAAAAGTCTGTCTTGTACCAACACTCTGAGCATTCCTCTGGCACTGATATGTCTTTTTCTCTTGTTCTCCCCCCTCCTTTTCTCCAAAGCTTCACTTTGAAACTGGCATTTGCTCCAGGTCCCTCATCAAAGGGCTCTATTCATTGCGGAGATCGGGCGGCCTGAATGTTAAGCTGCATCCGGCCTGTTCATTGAGATGCTTTGCGCTGCTGCTGGGGAGATTTGACTGAGTGGCAAGAAGAGGCTCGCAGCAGCAGCAGCAGCAGAGGCAAGGAGGAGCCGCAGTGGGGCTGAGGCTGCTGCGCTGGGGGGCTCTCCCGGCCAAGCACTTGCTCCGCTGCCTCCCTGCTGCTGTGTGTGAGCGAGTGGGAGACCCTGCCGGGAGGATCAGTACTGTGGGCTCCCCGCGACTGAAGGTACGTCCACACAAGATGCGGGGCTGGGGAGGGGGAGGGGGCACGGGGAGAAAAGTTCATTCAGGCGCTCGGGTTTTGTTTTTTTTTGCCTCGTCCCATGTCAACAAGGCGATGCAGGTGCAAAGAAATGGCTGCCCAGAATTGCACCTTTGCGGATGGGGGTGGGTGGGTTTGGGGGTGAACAGAGCTGTCCTTTGCTTGGCCACTTCTTTGGAGCACAGAGTTTGTGGGGGAGGGGGGGGAACTTTGAGATCCTTGATATTTGACTCGATGCTGCTGCTGCCGAAGCCACCCAGAGCTGAGACCTGCTGGACTCTGTGTGTGGGTGGATGATATTTTTTGGCAAAGGTGGCGGAGGAGCGAGGGTTGAATCTGTGTGTTCAGCAGCTGGCTTTTCCTGCAGCCGTGTGTGCCAGAGGGGGGGGGGGTGCAGCTTCATGCAAGTCAAGTGGAGTTTTTCTTCCTCGGCTCTGGGAGAAAAACATGGATGGCACTCACAATCTCTCCTGACTTTGAGTTTTGCTGGTTCAAGGGGGGAGTTGGCCCCATTGCCTTAGTTTTGGTGCCTGTCGCCTTCCGTGTTTTGGTGTGTGTGCGGGGAAGGACAACCTGATGGGACCAGGAGGATCCTAAAATAGCACCTCCTGCTCTGCTGCAGTTTTGTTGCAAAGTCGAGAATGCCGCCAGCCGTTTCAGAGGCACTGCTTGTAACAGGAGTCAGGCAGGCAGCCTTCTCAAACCCACCCACCTCCGCACCCCCACCCTCATTTGGACGTGGGATAGTTGTCAGATAGGCATCTTGCCTTGGACTCCATGGGACACCTTTAGAGTCCCACAGTTGAGAAGGGGCCTTGGGAGATTTGCTGGAAGGGAAGGGGAGTGAGCTGTTGTCCTCGACTACATGGAGAGCCTCCCGCCTGCACTCTCCCCCCCCCCCCCAGCAAATACTATATGTTGGGAACTTGCGGCAGTGATTGGTTTACATGTACAGTGCAATTCAAGATTCTTTATAGGAGTGACCTGCTGTCTTAAGTTTCCAATGCATTTTTCCTTCTTTATCAGAAGTTTAAACTCCTGGCACCTTTTTTGAAAGTGTTTTTTTTTTTCCTTTGTAGCTGCTTTTGCTGGAGATCTGCACTTGTTTTGTGTCTCGCTGCTTTCAAGGGCAGCTTTCCAAAGCTGTGTTACTAGGGACTGCATATTTACAGCCCCTACCACCACCACCCCACACACAATTTAACAATTTAAATTTAACACAATTTAACAGTGACATTGTTCTGGTTTGAGGCAGGTCAACTGACATCCTGGTCAGATTTGTTCTTCCTTTAAATCCTAACTGTGCTTACAAAAAGAAACAGAGTTTCCCCTTCTTAGCAAATACATAGGATTGCAATTGCTGGGCAATTCGGGACACTGCTCTCTTGGGGGGGGGGGGAGGTGTTCAGCCTACCTGGCCACTCCATCAGCAGGAGGTTCCCAAAATCACTTCAGAGAGCAATGTCAACAGAACTGAAATTCATGGGCTGCGTTTTTCATGGCTTGCGCAAGTGAGCAGCTCCTCCCTTTTATTTGGTGTGTTGCATTCGCAGTTTGGGTCGCGCTCCACGGAGCTTTTGCCCCTATTCTCTTGACTTCTTTCTCATGCCTTGTTTGGAGCACTTCTCACAGAACGCTTTCAGGAAGCAAATGCTCCGGCAAGCATCGTCGTTTGCAGAATCCCTCATTTCACAGTTGGTGTTTTGCTGCTGCAGCTCCCCCCCCCCCCCCCGTCTGCTTGAAATATTGTTTGTTTTTCACATGTTTATTTTCTGTCCCTTCCCTCCCACTAGATGTGCCCTCCTCCTTTGGATGCTGCTGCATTGAATGTGTAAGGATTAGCTGAGCCATGTCGCAGATGTTGCACATAGAAATCCCCAACTTTGGGAACACGGTCCTGGGCTCCCTGAACGAGCAGAGGCTCCTGGGGCTGTACTGTGATGTCTCCATTGTGGTGAAGGGACAGGCCTTCAAGGCACACCGGGCAGTGCTGGCGGCCAGCAGCCTCTACTTCCGAGACTTGTTCAGCGGGAACAGCAAGAGCGCCTTTGAGCTCCCTGGGTCGGTGCCGCCCGCCTGCTTCCAGCAGATCCTGTCCTTTTGTTACACTGGCAAGCTGACCATGGCTGCGAGCGAGCAGCTGGTTGTGATGTACACGGCAGGGTTTCTTCAGATCCAGCACATTGTGGAGAAAGGAACGGACCTGATGTTCAAAGTCAGCTCCCCACACTGTGACTCTCAAACTGCCGTGATAGAAGACCCCAGTTCGGAGCCGCAAAGTCCTTGCAACCAACTGCAGCCGGCTTCCATGCCCTACGTCATGTCCCCTTCCATGCCCATCCCGCTACTCACCCGGGTCAAGCATGAGAACCTGGAGCTGCAGCCAGCGGCGACGGCAGGCCTGTCTACCAAGAGATCCTTGGAGACCAGTCTCCGGGACCTGAGTGGAGGAAGCGCTTCCGGCACAGCGCCGCTCAAGTTGTCTCGCGTTTCCTATTATGGAGTGCCCAACCTCACCACTCTCATCCCAAGCATCCCACAAGCTCAGTACTCTCAGGGAGAGCGGACGAGCCCCGGGGCCAGCAGCATCCCAACCACCGACAGCCCGACATCTTATCACAACGAAGAGGATGAAGAAGAGGACGAAGCCTATGACACCATGGTGGAGGAGCAGTATGGGCAGATGTACATCAAATCCACTGGTGGTTACGCAGGTAAGAAACCCAGGCATTTGTTGTCATCTTCATCTAAGCCCCCCCCCCCCCCCCGGTGAGTTCTCAAGTGCACTCAGCTGCCTCCTCCTCCCCGTTCTTATTGGACTAACTAATGTTGACATTTGGGAAAGTTTTTGAGTCACGTCTAACCAACGCTCCTTGGGCAGATGTTTGTTTTCCTGTACAGTACTGTTATAAATGTTGTGTTCGTCTGAAAACAAACTCCCAGAGTGGCAGCTGTGTGTGTGTGTGTGTGGGGCTTCTACTGCTACAGGCGAACTAAGAAACTGAATGGGTTAATCTGCATAATGCAACCTGTCCCTCTGAGGGGGGGGGAAGGAGGGGAAGTGCACCTGCCCCAGATGTGAGCCTCTGCCTGTGTGCTTTTGCTGAGGAGGAACATTGAGTTGGTAGGAAGGAATGCAAGTCAAATAGATGGGGTCAGCTCTTATTGTGAGCTGGTGGTCTCCCTCTCGTCCTTCACTCTCTTTCAGGCAAAGCCACTGTAATGTTAATCTGCAAGATGATGATAGGGGTGCGGGAGGAGCAGGAGGCCAAATGGGTCCGTGTGCGTCTGTGGTCTTTGCTCCTGTTTGTGCCGCTGCCTTGTGGACAGTGCAGCCTGGGTTTGTTTAGTGGGGCAGCTCTACGGCTCCTCCCGCCTTTCTTGAGACTTGCAACACAGAATAATTGTATGGGTTGACTTCACTGAAGAGGATACTGTGAAATGATTGTGTCCTGAGCATAGCAAGGTGGGACGTGTTGAGATCTTTCCATTGGGCCAGCTTCCCGCAGGCTAGCATGTATGGAAGCTTTCAGGTGTTAGAGAACACAGACGTGCCCAGGCAGGCAGCAGCCGTAGCCACTACCTCCCAGGAGGAGGAAATTGTGAAGAGGGGTGAGAAAGATGACACAGAAGAAGAGAGGGTGCCACACACACCCCCGGACCAATCTCGGGAAGCTTGTGCAGGAGACAGGAGCTTGTACCAAGCGGAGCTGCCTAGATGGGGGCAGTGAGCGATTTGTACTCTGCCTGGACCTTGTTTCTTCCTCATGTCCTTTTCTGCCAGTCTGGATGAGCCCTCAGTTGCTGATGAAACCAACCCAATTTGAGGTGGGGTGGTTGTTTATTTTTTATTAAGTTGGGCTGGGGTGTTGTGTGCTGAAGCCAGGAGACCCCTCCTTCCACCCATATTTGGCTGCTCTATTTATGTGTGGAGGAGTGAGAGGAGCTGGCAAATTCAGAACCAGACACTGTGTGCTGGATGGGTCCAGATTCTGACAAGGAACTTTGCATGCATTTGGAAAGAAGGACGTGGTCGAGATGCTGATTTTTCAGGCACAGATCCTGATGTGAGAGTTGGAATGAGAATTCCCAGAAGACGTAAGGTCAACAAACGCTGTGTCGAAATAGCTGGCATTTAAGAGCAGAGAAAATATGCCAGCCTCTGGGGAAGATGATGAGGAAGTCGTCTTGCCCGAAAAGGAGCACTGTTCGACACTGAACTCCCCCCCCCCCCGGCCTTCCCACCGTCATTCTAAGGCCATGGGGACTGTGGAAATGGTGTGGACTCCAAGTGCATTAAGGTCATCTCATCTAATCCCTGCCTTTTGGCAAAACCTCTCCTTCTTCTCCACCCTGCCCTGGATCAGCCCATACAATCTGGCCTGCCATGTCCCACAAGAAAGAGCACAAAGCATGGAAGAAAAGCTTTCAGATGATTCAGGAAAGGACAACCAAGTGACCCACTCTAGGAAAAGGGAAAAAGAATCTGCCTCAGGCTCGGGCAAGAGTTCCTTTGCAGTCCCAGGTGTGAGAATCCTTCTCATCCAACCCCCCCCCCCCCGTTCCACCAGAAACAGGTACAGACCCCTGCGGCTGTTGCCACTGACACACACAGTGCAATCCTATGCATGTCTACTCAGAAGTAGTTTCCATTGTGTTCAATGAGACTTACTTCCAGGAAAGTGTTATAGGATAGATTGCTGCCACACTCATTCTGCTTGTAGCAGCCTCTGATTGCACTAGGGAAAGAAAATGGATGAATAGAATATGAGACATCCCTCTCGAAAGGCTTCAATTGTTGCAGCTGTGTAATAGCTAACAGGATTATTTCCATTCAAAAAACATTAACGCTCAATTTTTAGCTGCTCACCTTTGCCTGCAGCTGCAAGAGACATTCACATTCACCTTTCTGATGTATTGAGTGTGCTCTTGTACTTGCTTTCCAAGCAACCAAATTCCTCTCATATTATTTAATGTAATTATTACTATTGTATAGACAAAATTCCTCTCCCAGCCAATTATATGAATAAATACATATAAACCTAACAGTCTGAGAGCCAAGATTCTTACCTTTATTAAAGGTACCAAATGCAGCTAAAAGCTATGGATCGTTGAAAATTCAAAAGCAGATTTAGAAGTATCCAGTATCAAACCACAGTGCAGCAGGATGAAAAACATGGGGCTCCAAACGCCTTGGTCTTAAGAGAATAGTTTAAGGTATAGGAGGGCAAAGCCCTTGAGAGCCTGCAGTCTGGCCCTGTGGCTGCTCCCTGTCCATGGCTCACAGTCTGCCCCTCAGAGTGCACATCCATGCGCATAATGTGTTTGTGTGTGCACATATACACACAAGCGCTGACATTGCCAGCTCAAATGTAGCAGCCTTGCTTTCAGCCTCGCCATGTACATGTGCCCAGAAGAAAGGGCCAGGCGCACACCGCCCAACTGACTGACCGGCCATGATGGGACTGAGTGTGAGTGTGTGTTGTGGCTGGGAGCAGAGCGCGCAAAAAAAAATAAGAAGAGGAAGGCAAGCATCCTGCTTTTCTCCCATTCAGAAAGGAGTGCTGCAAAGAAAGAAAAGTGGACAGGGAATGTTGTGTGTTAAAAAAAGAATGGCATGCAAAATATTTTGTGTTACAGAGCTGGAATAAAAAAATTACGATGGGAACGATAATGCTAAACAACTATTGTGTCCCCCCCCCCCCATTCAATTCCCACACTCCTGTATAGCCCTCGGGCACGAACATTTGCCTGGACCTAGTCTGAGGCCATTGCAAATTCACTCCTGTACCAAAAAGTATGAAAATGTCAAAATAAGGAGCCTACCCTTCCATGTCATGCAGGCAGTGAAACTGTCCTTCAGTCTCCCGTATTGTGCCTTTGCACAAAAGCTTGGTTCTGTCTGAAATGAATGAATTAAATATTTAGAATTAACAAGCAGAACAGGGGTGGTCTGATGTTTGATACTGCTCGCTTAGTTACTTTGGGAGTTTTACTTTTCGTTAAAGAGCTGGCTTCTGGAGCTGAAGATAAGCTTTGCAAGAGGCTGGTTGTCAAAATAAAGATTTGGAATTTACATCCACAGCAGACAAGACTTTTGTTAAAACTAGCATAAGTTCGTACTCTGTCCATAAGATAAGCTTTGCAAGAGGTTGATTGTTAAAAATTCAGTTTAGCATTTATAAGCATATATTTTATTAAAGATTGACAAACCACCCACTCCAACTTCATTGTTGCTCCTAACTTGCAGAAGAGGAGGCTTGAGGTTGAAAGACTAAGGGAAAGTGCAGGTCCACGGAAGCACGCCCACGAGAGGCGGTGGCGTGGAAGTGCAAGTTTCTATGCATTTTGGCATGTGGGTGAGTTTGTAAGCACTTTTAACTCTTCTCTCAAACTGTAGGTGTTTTTTATCCCAGAATGTCCTTGTTTTTAACAAGGAAATTCCCTGATTTACATAAACCCTTAGGGTGGGGCAGCAAAAATGTGACTTCATCGCAGCTCTATAACACACTCAGCTCTCCATGAATGTGTTGAAAACCCTCCTGCCCCAGATATCTTGACATATGATCCGTGTATTTATTTAGCAGGTCCATAGTTTGTCCTGGGTTTCAAGAAGTATCCAAGGCACACAAGGCAGGTCTTTCTCCGCCGCCGCCGCCACTGCTGCATTGTCCTGAGGCAGAGTGGCTTGGCACAACTGTGGAACGCAGCCGCACGGTTGTCATCGCAAACAGTCCATTGAGTGAAGCCATGGCAGAAATCACAAAGGCACATACTGAGTTGACAGAGGAAGTGAGCTGAGTCGCAATGTGGGCTATGTGGTGGAAGAATTAAGCTCATAGGGAAAAAAAGGCAATTGCAGAGAGCGACTCTTGCGCACCTCGACACAAAAGAGTTACCTTCGCCCGTTCTGCACTGGAGTTCTCTGGAATGTAGCCAGCTGACTCCAAGGCCAAGGGGTGCTCTGTCTACACCAGATTGGACAGGGCAAGTTATCCTGGCTTCATGAGGAGCAGAATGTTCAGGTTCCGTAATGACCAAATGCTCCCAAGCCTGAATTCTGCCGTTCAAGAATGAACCCCCCACCCCCCCGTTCAGCAGATCTCTGAACACGAGTGTGTTAATCTGCTTCCTGAAGGAGAGGACAGATGGTACCAGATGGATCTCCCTGGGGAGGTGTTTCCATCCCCTAGGAGCCACTGCAAAAAAGGTGCAGGACCTCAGATGATGAGCAGTGAGCAAGCAGTGGCACATTGGCTGCCAGCCATTGAGGGCTTTAAGGATCCAAACTAGCACCTTAGAATGCAGCCAGAAACCACCCAGAGCTTACAAAGACCCCAGGTATCCATGAGCATGTGTGTGGCTTCCGGTCAGACACCTTGCCTCCAACAGTATCTTCTGAATGGCTTAGAGGGCAGCCCCACACAGAGTGCCCTGCAGTCAGGGCCATTCAGAGGAATTTTATCAGGGGGTATAAAGTTTCTTTTGGGCCCCTTCCCTACATATAAATTTTGCTCCTGGGCCCCCTTTTTTGCTCCAGGGCCCCCTTTTTGACCCATTTTTCACCCTGGGCCCGGGTACAAATTACCCTCTTAACCCCCCCCCCCTCAGAGGCCCTGCCTGCAGTAACTGAATCTGGAGATTGCAAGGCATGCAATCTTGAGAGCAAACACAGCTGACAAATCCACCTAAGCTGGTAAAAAGTGCTCCTGGCCACAGCCGGGACAGTGCTGCACGCTGAAGAATAGAGTCAGGCCCAGGAGTATTTGCACCTGACCCCATTGAGCTCCCCCGGATCTTGGAACCTGGCCTCCTGGCCCAACCCCTGCAGGACTCAGACTGGTTCAGAGCACCAACAGGCTTGCCAGGATCAGAAGAAAAGGAGAGGGAGAGCTGAGTGTTGTCCGTACATTGATGACACCCAATCACACATCCCCAGACAGTCTCACCCAACAGTTCCCTGCAAACGTTGAGCAGCATAGGGGCTGAAGTGGAAAACTGCGAAACCCTGCAACACAACTGCCGTGGGGTAGGGCCCTGTCACACAGTGGTCCCAGCCCAGATAGGTGATGCGGAAGGCAGTGTCGAAAACTGTCAAGAGGGATGAAGAGGGTTGTGCTTGCCCAGTCTCTCCTCCAGCACAGGTTGTCCTCCACCAGGGTGGCCGCATCCCTCTCTGGTGCTTGGCCTAAAGCAAATTCCCCGTTTTTCTGGTCCTTTTCATTACAGGGAATGGGAGGGCAATGGGAGGCCATCCCTGTCTCGTAGGCAGAAGGTCCCAGGCAGCATCTCCAAGGAGGAGAGAGCAAAATTCCTGCCTGAAGTCCTGGAAATCTCTGCTGCGATTTGTCCAGTCTCAGTTGACTGGCTTCTGCTCTGCGACACAGGCAGATACTGGACACTCTGTCGCTTTGTTTGAAGCATCCATGGTCGTTGGCAGTGCAAACAAGGACCCAGAAGCCCGTTGGAACGGAGGCATGAAGTGCATGTTCAACAGCATGGCGTCATCTGTGCACAGAAGTCCAGGCAATCAGGTCCCTGCCTCAAGGGCCTCACAATTTAGAGAGGGGCAAAGGACGGGAGGGGCAGCAGGGAAGAACCTGCAGTTGTCTCGTGTGCACAGGGGAGGCTTTGTTGTAGGGATGTGCGATGCAGGGGTGGCAGGTGAGGCAGAACTGCTCTGTCACCATCCATGGAAAAGAGCCGCAGCCTAACCCTGAGATTGTGTGTGCGCACCACGCGCTTTCACCCAAGAAAACCCCCTTTCTCAGGTGGAAGCGGGTGGCGCAGGTGTGCAATCTCAGGGTTAGGCTGCGGCTCTTTTTTGTGGATGATGACAGGGCAGTTCTGCCTCACCTGCCGCCCCTGCACTGCACGTCCCTCCTTTGTTGCTTGCGGGGACAGGGGTCTGAGGCACTGTGTCGCAGGCTTGAGGGCAAAGGTCCCTTCTTAGGATACTGCCGCCATCTGAGGCCAGAGGGATGGCGGCAAGATGTAGGGCCTTCTCTGTTGTGGCACCATGCCTCTGGAATCGGTTGCCAGAGGAATTGAGGACAGCCCTCTCGCTTCATGGCTTTCGGCGGGGTTTAAATACCTATTTGTTTCGTCTGGCATTTGAGGAGGGAGGAACTGCTTAGGAGCTACCTGGGACCCATTTATTTATTTATTTATTTATTTATTTATTTATCCATCCTGTTGCTGCTTGTTTTTACTGTCAATCTGCTCTGTATTATGTTTTTAATTGTAATTTTATTTTAATACTTAATTTTAATTGTGGATTTTTTAAAATGGGTTTTAATTGTTGTATTAGTGTTTTGTATACAACATACACCGCTTTGAATTTTAGAAAAGCGGTATACAGTATAAATAAAATAAATAAAATAAATAAATAAATAAATAAATAAATAAATAAATAAATAAATAAAAGGTGGGCTTGGAGGAGGAGGGATTTGAAGGGAGCAAGAGAGGGAGGCATTGCCTAGGGGCAATCTGGGAGGCAACTCCAGGACTGAGGAGTAGCATGGGCAAAACGGCAGAGTCGCCTTGGGGACCAGGAGGCCTTCGGGCAGCTGAGTTTTTATCACGTGGGACTGTAGAAGGACTGTTTGTTTGATGCGCCACTGACTGAAACGTCTCTCACAATTGGTTCACTGAGGCTCAAGAAGGCTTTGCAGAGAAGGAATGGAACCCTACTGCATAAGGCCTCTGCAGTGGCAGCTCAAAGGGCTGGTGACTTCAGTGCAGCTTTACGCTTACTGGGAGACCACAGTTGGCGAGTTTGTGGAGGTCCCAACTTCTAGTAGCTTGACGTTGTTCATGCAAAGTGCTGTATTTGTAGAGAGCGCAGTAGACTTTTGGAACTCTCTGCCACTGGAACTAGCAATGGCTAACACTGCATGCTGCAAGTCAAAAGCGGATTTACCTCTGCTTGACTGCTGTTGGGGAGCCTGACCTACTTTCCTTCCACCTTGCAGTTTGCTTGACTCATGGCGGAATCCTCAGAAGAAGTCCCACTGTTACCCCCAAGTCAGCGTGCAGAAGATTGCAGCCTGAGCTTCCCTGAAAGTGGTCACTGCGTGGTCATTATCAGAAAGGACAAGCAAGATGGGTGCTTGGGGGTGCTGGGATAGAGCTCAGCCCCTCCATCAGTAGAATTAATGCAACAAGTCCGTGGGCAAAGATGGCTGACAGGAGCTGCTGGGAGTTTGGGGCTGGTGGAGTTGAGGGGGAAGAGAGAGAGAGCATGCTCATTGTGGGGCTGGACCTGGTAGTGTGGGGCAGCCAACTATTGTGAGCTTCTCCTCTTCCCCCTCGTTGGTACATTTGTTGATTAAAAACAGATACCATTGTTCTCCAGTGCACTTTGCCAAAGTAATCAGATCCCAAAAGTACTTTGCAGAAGTTCCCCCAACTCCTAGTTACACACCTTGCATCTCAGCACATCTTATAACCTCATGAAAAGTGTGCACTGAGGCTAGAAACAAACGTATGTTTACAAGTATTTCACCCTTTGTCAGAGTGAAAAACATGGAATGGATATCTCAAACATTAATTGACGAGAAAAATCCATGTGGTTGTAACTGTCTATTAATGGCTCTTCTGCTTCTATTCCTCATCAGTAGGTTTCATCCACAAAGCCGTTGTCCAGGTTTTCCCACCGTCCGTCACGTGGCCTTAATGCTTGTCTTCCGCCTTTCTTTCCAAGTGCCTCCAGAGAAGCCAGAACAGGGTCCCTTGGAGAGTCGCTCCTGTGTCCTTATTCGGCGGGACTTGGTGGCTCTCCCTGCAAGTCTGATCAGTCAGATTGGCTACCGCTGCCACCCAAAACTCTACTCAGAAGGAGATCCTGGAGAAAAACTTGAACTTGTTGCAGGTAATCAATCACTGAGTGCCCCAAGACCCTGCACCTCTTCCTGTCCTCTGAAAGCAGGTGTGTGTCTGTGTGTGATCATACACAGCTGTGGGTGCAGTTTGGCCTCAGTCGTGTGAACAAGTGACTCCTTGCTTAAGATGGCACCATTTGTTTTGTTTCTACCGGTAGTTAGAAAAATATCATTAACACAAGCTGTTTAATTTACATTAGCATTAGAGTTGAATTCCTTCAGCTTCTGTTTCTCCTGAATAATTTGGTGGCTTTTTCTTTTTTTTTAACCTGAGACCAAATGAGAAAAGAGCTTCCATGATGGTGATGAACCCCCGTCTAGAATGCTTTGTTTCTAAAGTGAAGGGGCCCCCCCCCTTGAACCAGGCCCCCTTGCTCTGTCTCCAGCTCCCGGTGCTTTCCGGTCAGGGCCGAGGTGCTCTCCTGGTTTCAGAGGCAGCAGATAGTTGCAGGTTGTGGGAGTTTTTTGGGTGCTGCTGATGTGGCTGTGAGCCAGGCAACCTGTTGTGCGGGTGCAGACCTGGAGGTTTGCAAAGGGGAGGAGGGAGAGCCCAGCACAAGGGATGGAGCCCATGTCTGGCACAACTCGCTCGGTCTGGTCCTTTCCACAGCCTGCAGGAAGCAGGGCCAGAGTGTCAAAGCCTGACAGAACCAAACGCGTGACCCATGGGGCTGGGCTTCCTCTAGGTATTGCGCTGCTTGAGAAGGGCTGGCCAGGCTTTGCACAGTCAAGGCACCTGCTGGCTTTGCTGTGGGTGGCGACCTGGGAGGTTCCTTCCAGCGGATGCTTATCAGGTCATTGCGGAGGTCCTCCTCTGCCAGAGAGACCCATCGGAGAAGGGTAGTGGTCCTGCTCTTGGGCTCCACCTTCAGCCCTCTAAATGTGTGTCAGTCTTCCTTAACTTGGAGTGGATCTAAATGCAAGTGTGTCTTGTCAAATTGGCACTTTCGGTGCCAAGCAGGATGCGACTTCTTAACCGCTCTCTCTCTCTCAGGCTCTGGTGTTTACATCACCCGAGGGCAGCTGATGAACTGTCATTTGTGTGCAGGCGTGAAACACAAAGTCCTCCTGAGGCGCCTCCTAGCAACATTTTTTGACAGGTATGAGGAAGTGCTTTGCTTGTTCGCGTCTTTCCAGCCAGCCTGCATCTGGGTTAGGGAGCGACACGCGCTTGACCCGCCTCCTGGGAGAAGGAGCAGAGCTGCCATTGGAGAATGGCTGGTGGGGTTCCTCCCTGGCAGGGCAGGCAGGCAGGCAGGCAGCCGAAGGTCAGCCAAGGGGCCCTGGCCCGTGTGTCCCCTTCCGTCCTAGTTTCCAGGTATCTCCCCTTGCTTATTACAGACATGCGAGCGGTACCTTGAAAAAGAGCCACAAAATTGGGGCAGGGGGCAGCTCTTCAAGGCATGTGTCAAGTCGTGCCGTCTCCCTTAATTTCGGGAAGGGCTTCTGCCTTTCCGCACCCCGCATCTCAAAGGGACACCATTTAGAGGCTTCCTTCTGTAGCATGCTCCCCTTCCTTGCTTTGGACCCCAGCTCAGGGTGTGAGTGAATTTGCCTACAGCAGCTGTGCTCTTGCAATGCTGCTTCCTGCTTGTTCTTGGAATAGGAACACGCTGGCCAACAGCTGTGGGACGGGAATCCGGTCTTCCACCAGTGATCCCAGCAGGAAACCCCTTGACAGCCGGGTCCTGAATGCTGTGAAACGTAAGTGGAGATTGGAGGGGGCAAGAGGGAAAGTGGGTGTAATGTCTTAAAGACAATCTTAATTGAAATATTCCTTTGGGAAAAAAACGTTGATGGTGTAAAAATCGTATGTTTTGAACACAAGTCAGATTCCTGAAGTTCTTTGTCACTTGTTGTCTTTTAAGAGCACTGTCGTGCGCAAGAGGATCAACCCACAATTTGGGCTTTGACAATCTGAGGGGGCAGTTTTCCAGTCACGGATGCATGAAGCCTGCTAGCTTTCTTTTTTTTGGGGGGGGGGGAGAGGCCCAGCTTACACGGCAGGCCAAATATAATTGCCAGTTCCTTTGATGACTCTGCCCCAGCTGTGCAGAAGTCTGTGGGCTCTTCAGGCAGCTTACAATAACAAGGGAGCAGATTCTAAAGTCATGAAAGAGTTAAAAAAAAAAACCCAGCAGCCACATGAATTCCACAGAAGCGCCTCGTCCCACAGCCACTGCTCCCTTCCACCCAAGTGCTCTGAGGCAGGCCTTGGGCCTTGTCCCTGAAAGGCTGTGCCTGGAGCACACTCCGCCTGCTCAGGGCTGGGACTATGAAGGTCCAGAGCTGGCAGACCCTGAGCGGGCCTTGTTTTCGGGCCTTGTTTTCAGGACAGTTCAGAGGCTTACAACTGAGAGTCCCTGCCCTTTCTCAATAGATAACACAGGCCTGCGCGTATTTTGCTTTCTTAAAAGTGAGACCTATTACTGTGGGGTATATTTGGGGCGCTGGTTCCAAAAATGGCATAAGTTTTGCCCTCTCACGTCTAGTTTGCGGGGTACAGCATTCCCACCTCATAATGCGAGTCAAGCAGCCTCCTCGTGAGGAATCCGACGCCATGGCTTCCTCACGAGGAAGCTGCTTGACTCTCCTTATGAGGTGGCGATGCCGTACTCCCAAAATTAGACGTGATAGGGCAAAACCAATGCCATTTTTGGAATCAGTGCCCCAAAATTCATGTCAAATCACCATAAATTTTGAAAAAAAAAATTGACCCTCAAATTTGCAGGCCTGTGTAATTAACTACCGTAGTTATGCCACGCAACTATCACAAGGTGCTACATATGTAATTCAGAATTAAATCCATCCTTGCTCATTTTTGACTGTTGTTGACTTGCAATCAGAGCAGTTTACAGGGTACAGTGGTCTTGCGGGTGACCAGCCAGCATTCCCACAAGTTGGCAGCGGCTTTCTTTGTGCTAGGTGCAAGGGAGTGGCGACAGGATACAGGTATCTTGTTGTCTTGTGTGCTCCCTGAGGCATCTGGTGGGGCCACTGTGTGATACAGGAAGCTGGACTAGATGGGCCTTTGGCCTGATCCAGCAGGCCTCTTCTTATGTTACCGACTCCTCCAGTGCTGCCAGCACACAATTCCTTCTAGAGCTATTGGAACAGTGTTGTGTGCACACGGCCCCTTGTTGCCACGGAAAGGGGGGAGGCATTGCGTCAGGCAAGGCCCAAGAGGCAGGACTGTTAATTTTAAGAAATGGAGAAATAGGCAAATGTGCTGTGATGGCTCTGGCTGCTGCCGGCAGGCTCCCCTTGGCCCATGCCGGTGGCTTTAAGAGAAGAAACGTCCTGCTGGTCCAGCATCATCCTGCTTCCCACGGAGGGCCACCAGCTACCCCAATGGGATGCTCACAAGTAGCAGATGAAGGCCAATACCCCTCTCCTCCCGCCACTGCTCCCCTGCAACTGGGATTCAGAGGCAGACAACTGCTGGCGCTGGAGGTAGCACATAGCCATTGATAGAGCTCCAGGAATGTGACCAATCCCCTTTTAAAGCCCTCCGAGCTAGTGGCCATCACCACATCTTGTGGCAATGAATTCCACAGATTAATCAGGCTCTGTATGAAGAAGTCCCTCCCTTTGTCCGTCCTGAACCTCCTGCTGGTCAATTTCATGGGATGATCCAGCCTGGTTTTAGTCTGGTGAAAGAGGGGGAAAAAACTCTCTGTCTACACCAGGCATATTTTTATAAGCCTCAATACCCCACCTTTATCACTTTTTTCCCCAAATGATGTAGCCTTTCCTAATAAGGAAGGTGCTGCAGCCCTCTGATCATTTGGGCTGCCCTCTTTTTGCACCTTTCCCAGCTCTACAGTATCCTTGAGGTTGTGGTGACCAGAACTGCACACAGGATATGAGATGTGGCCGTCCCATATTTTTATATAGGGGCACTATAACGTTAACAGTCTCCTGCTCAATCCTTTCCTAGTTTGCCACCTTCACTGTTGCCACACACTGGATCAACATTTTCACGGAGCTGTCCACCACAACCCCAAGGTCGCTTTCCTAGTCCATTACAGACAGCTTCAGACCCCATCAGTGTTTATGTGAAGTTGGGATTTTTCTGCCCCTGTGTGTATCGTTTGACACTTGTTGACGTTGAACTGCATTTGCAATTCGGTTGCTGTTCACCCAGTTTGGAAAGGTCCTTTTGGAGCACAGGCTGCTTTGGTTTTGATACCAAACGTGGCCGCCTTGCTGTTTATCCCTCACTCCAGATCATTCATAAGTTAAAAAGCACTCACTTCAGTACAGATCCCTGGGGGAATCCCACTTCTTACTTCCCTCCACTATGACGTTTTCTTACAGCTCAATCCTAGGCATGTCTACTCAGAAGTAAGTCAATGGGGCTTACTCCCAGGTAAGTGTGCATAGGAATGCAGCCTTAGTTTTCTTTCTTACCGTAGTTAAAAAGGTAAAGGTGACCCCTGACAATTAAGTCCAGTCGTGTCCGACTCTAGGGTGTGGTGCTCATCCCCATTTCAAAGCTGAAGAGCCAGCGTTGTCTGAAGACGCCTCCATGGTCATGTGGCCGGCATGACTCTCCTTGCCGCAGCGCGTAGCATGCAGCTGGAACACGGAGCGCTGTTTACCTTCCCGCAAGCAGTACCTATTTATCTACTCGCATTAACATGCTTTGGAACTGCTAGGTTGTAGTTACTAAACCACTAATTTAAGTCACCAACGATGGCAGAACTGGTGCCACCCACTCTGTCCCAGGTGCACACCTGTCCTTATTGTCTCTGGGCTATGACCTACCAGTTTGCTCTTAGAAGAGGTACAGCTCCACCTGTTGAGTACAGCTGATAAAGCACTCAGTAGCCACATCTGGCTTCTCTGGGGCCTTTGCAAGTTCTCTCCTGATCCATTAGATCAGCCTGTCTTGGATATTTCAAACCTCTGGCTAGCTTCGGGAAAGCAGCTCTGTGCAATCAGTGCCTTAGGGCCTATCTCTGAAGTTGGGGAAAAGGTGTAAGAAAATGTGCCACGGCACACAGATGATGAGTGTGCGCATGCACGCACACACACTCAACACCCCATTGCTACTTTTAACGACCTTGGCTAAAAGGCCTCCCCTGTCTTTGCAGTGTACTGTCAGAATTTTGCCCCAAGCTTCAAGGAGAGTGAGATGAACGTCATTGCAGCCGATATGTGCACCAATGCCCGCCGGGTCCGCAAGCGGTGGCTTCCAAAGATCAAGTCCATGCTGCCTGAGGGAATGGAGATGTATCGCTCCGTCATGGGCTCCACCACCGCCAACAGCACCCCCCTGGACCCCGAATTCCAGTCCTCCGCTGCTCAGATGTTTGAACAGCGGATCTATGCAGAGAGGAGGAGCGAGTCTGGGACTCTTGTGGCACTGAGAACTAACACGGTAACCGTCGATCAGAGCAGCGGATCCAGCCAATTGTTTGAGCCAAGCGATGATGCCGAAGGCACTGGCTCTGTCATCCAGGAGTCGGCTGGCCCAGAAGCGATGGCTTCAGATAGCCAAAGCACCACACAGCCTTTCGAACCAGGGTCAGGCTCCAGCAGCCGACCAGAAACGCCCGCGAGACGTCCGGAGGGCGCCTATGCAGGGACTCTATGAGCGAATGGTGTCGAGGTTGGCCTCCGAGGGATCTGCCCTACTAAGATGCTTGCATGCGTTATTAATACCGAAATGTGATCCAACCATTTACCTACTGAACTGCTACTTTTGCCTGAGAAAAATGTGATTTTTATTCTGCTTGTATTTAAGATTTATGAAGGAAATATCACATTTGTTATACTGTAAGCAACTCTAGGTCTAAGGCCACCTACATATAGAAAAACAAACAAACAAAAACCCTTGACCTCCTTTTTTGAATAATTCCCCAGGTTGGTCTAGAAGATTGTAGCATTTTATTTCAAAAGAGCTAGACTGTATCCGCGTCCACCACCATCAACCGATCACTTAGCAGCCCAGCACCACTCTCCTATGTCATTCCTGCCTTTTCCCCAGGGAAATTGGGCAGGATCAGTCGGGGGTGGGGTGGGGGCGGGAGGCTGGAAGGGCAAAGAGAAGGGCTGAGAACTAGTCCCAGGCCAGGCAGGATTGCAGAGGGCAACAAAGCAGCAAAGCTCTTGCTATAGTGTTGTCAGAGCTTGCTATAGTGTATAGCAGAGCTCTTGCTATAGTGTGTTGGGGGGAAGGGGTTTTGTCTCTTGCACAATTTCATTGCCTGGATGTTTTGTTTTACCTGTGGACAGGGACTACCCTATCAGGCCAAATTGGCTGGAAAGGTCTCCTGTGCAAGTGCCGCTGTTGCCATGAGTGGGACTTCTTGCCTGGGCGCGCATCCAGATTGAAACGCCACCAGAGACCTCCACGGTGGGTTGTGCTCAGCTGGGAAGGGCTTTGGTGCTGTTGGATTCCCCTTTGGCATAGCAGGTAGTTCTCCCCCTTTCTCTTCTGGCCTGCCTTCCACTGCCACACCTGGCTGCTTCTTCCCTTGACACTGTTGGGTGAGGTGCATCCCCTGCCAGTCAGTGGGCTGAATCCAGGCCATCCTCTGCCATGATGTCTTCTTGCACAGGGCAACTGTTGGAGTGATTTCTGTGCAGGTACAAGGAGAACTTCCAGGAGTTGCCAGGATCATGGATGCATCTTGAGGAATCCATGACAACGGACATTTTCCACTTGTGCATGACCGCAGAAAACATTCCAAAGTGAGTCTCCTGGAGGAGAATATTTTGTTGGGCCCTGCCCTGAGGTGTATCAGGGCTGTGTGCCTTGACCTGTCTTGTGTTGTGTTTTTTATGTCTGAAATGTTGCAGGCAGAAATAGAGAAAAGCAAAATGAGCCAGAAGTAAACGTGTTCTTGACTGTGGCAAAGGCTGACATTGTGTCTGCTGATGGGATCCGTCTGATTTCGTGCTCAGAGACAGACTCATTCCTGGTGGTGGTGTGTTGCCTGAGATGTCCAAGGCCTTGTGCCTTGGGCATCTCCCAGCAGGGCACAGAATGGAAAAGATGGTGTAGGCAAGCAGGCATATTGTCTGCATTTGCTGCTCATCAGTTCAAAGGCTGTAATTGGAATCTCCTCCTATAGAGACAGGGGGAGAGGATGTCTCTAGGCATTGAATCACAGTGTTGGAAGGGACCTACAAAATCCTCAAGTCCCACCCCCTGCCAATCCAGGCAGTCCACAACTATAACTTCCCTGACAGATGGCTCTCGAGCCTCTCTTTAAAGACTTCCAACGATGGAGAGTCCACCACCTTCTGAGGCAGACTGTTCCACTGCCAAACAGGTCGTTGTAACACCAGCTAGACCAGTGAAACAGCTTCAGCCTTTGAAAAGAATGAAAGCAGGGCAGTCCAGCCAGAAAAACTAAAACCGTGAAGCAGAAATGGTCGTGGAATGTTTGCTCGTTGGCCACTGCAATATTTCAGAAGGAAGCAAGTAAAAAAAATCTCATGCACCTTTTCTGAAGAATGACAAAGATTTGAGAGTCATGCTTTTCCCCAGAGGGGAGGCCTTGGCTGAGAGCATCATTGCAGGATGGACCAGCATGAGCACAGCAGAACGTGCTCTTCCCTGGCAGCTCTGCCCCCTCCCTTTGCCCTCAGGGCCACCTGCCTTCCGTACGTTGTACCATCTGTTGGGCAGCCATGGAGGGCTTTAAGCCAGGAGTGCTACGTGCTGGGAAACCTTAACTTCAAATGGTGACCCATCTGCCTTTCCTTTCATGGGGGACCCACCGTATATGGGGGACCCTTTCCATCTCCCTTGAAAACCATGGGTGGCAGCAGCTCCTCTGCAGCTGGGTGGCCTGGTTATTTCTTAGTGCAAGAGATACAAACTGGGGTAAGGGTTAAAAAAAAACAAGTTTAGAGTTAGGGTATATGCATTGTCCTGCTCTGCTTCTCCCTTGGGGGGGAGGGGGGAGATATGATGTGCAACTGGTGGTGGTGGTGGTGGTGGTGGTGATGATGAAGAAGAAGAAGAAAAACTGGATTTTTTTCAGTTCTTGATATTGGGGCTGTGCTACTGCTGCTTTTGTGGAGGTTAATGGCAGTGCAGATACAGTTGGACCTTTTTATCCGCTGGGGTTCTGTTCCTGGAACCACAGTGGATAAGAAAATCAGTGTTATATGAAATCGGGGGGGGGGGGAGTCAAGAGCGGTGCCACATTGCCTTTTTCCTAGCATTTTCCCCGCTTCCCTCCTCCTGAGTTCGTTACTGAAAAAACAAAAGCCACTACTGGAAGCAACCTGTAAATGGCGCCAGAGACTCCCGGGTGCATTTTTCAGCGGTCTGGACACACGCAGGAGGCTGGAAGTGGCTGGCAGCCCCCCCGACAATGCTGAAAAAAGAGGTAATGTAGTGCGGTTGGGCTCCCTCTTCCACAGTTTTGCCATCCGTGTTGAGTCAAATCCGTGGATAAAAAAAACGTGGATAAAAAGGTCCGACTGTACTATGTTTGCCCAGAACACAAACAGACACATGTGTGCGCACACTGGGACAGTCCCAGGCCTCTCCTGCTGCACATGCCCATGGCAAATAAGGGCCTTGCTGTGCCTTCACATACTCTGAAACATGCAGAGTCCCCTCTTTCTGAAAGAAAATACCAGGCAATACTGTGGTGCTACTGTGTGTTTAGACTCGAGAGCAGCTGAAATGTGTATAAGGGACAGTGCAAGTTGTGATGGGGTGTGTGGGGGCCCTGAAACGTGGGGAGGGGGCTGGCAACTTTTGGCCTCATTTCAGAGGATATCAGAGGCTCCCCAACATCTTCCCCTGAGGCTCTTTTGCAGAACCTCTGTGCCCAAGTATGAGTTGTGTGCGAATGGGCTAATCTTGGTTGCCTGGTAGACCCTGGTTCTGAGTTTTCCCAAGACTCATGACCCATTCACACAATGTATTTGCACAGGTATCCAGGCTGGGGTTGCCAACCAACCAACTTGGCCATATGAATGTTTTTGTTGGAAAGAGGTGTATAAAAACTTTAAATACCAGTAATAATAATAACTTTCCACTTCCCTCTCCCCTCCCCGTCCCAAAACTCTGGTCTGACTGGATTTTGCTTTCATGTCGCAAGCAAGGGGCCAAGTGACCCCCACCCCATCCCCTGCTATTTGTTTTTAGCTGTAGACATTGGGTGAATAGACAACTTGACTGACTCTGCTCCTGGACCAGCCTGAAACTAGGGGGCTCTGTGCTGAGCTCCACCTGCAGGTAACCAAAGTCTCTGGTCCAAAGTGGGCAGCCCTCCCCCAGGCACGGGAATCACTCCGAGCCCCTGAGGCCTCAGAAACGCAGCCTTCCCTGAGAAGGTGGTTTTGGTTGTCTGAGCCATTGTGCTTGCCCAGTAACGCACAAGGCTGCTTGCCCTGAAAAGATCTCTGCTGCAGACATCAGGGAGGCAGCCTGTGCACTGTGGTGGTGGTGGTGGTAGAAGCAGGGAAACAAATGAATAGTGGGCATGGTGATGGTGCTGAATTTTGGGTGCTTTTTCTGATGCAGGGCTCAGAAAACTGGAGCAGCAACGGGTTAGGTGTGGCTTCTTGAAGTCAAACAATGCCCTGTTCACAACGTCAAGCTCTGAAGAAGAGCAACTGGCCCAGCCAAGGCTTTGGGCTTGTGCTATCTTCCCAGGCAGGCAGCTCCTTTTGACTAAGACAGAGCTCTCTCCCTTTGCCCCCAAACTGGAGGCCTTGGACCATTCTTCTTCTTGCAGTATTTGAGCTTCCTCCTTACTCACGGGCTACACCCTGAATAAAATGTCCTGATCCCTTCCTTATCCATCCCCCAAATAACCAAAAAAAAGCCCACCACTGATAATTCTTCAGTGAAGCTGAAACGGGCTGTGGAGGCCTTTGGCGAGGAAAGAAATCTGCAACTGAACTGCGTTTGCAGGAAGAATGCAAGCAGAGTCCCAGTTGCCTTCAGGCCTGTATGACACACTCTGTAACTTCTGTTGGTGGTTATGGGTTTCTCATTTCCTGAAGTTGGAATTCTCTCTTTCCAAGAACACTTTTTCCTGGGAGGGGTCTTGTCCCATAGGCATGTTGCTTTGCAGTTTGGCTCAGCTCCCCTGAGCCTCGCCTCTACTTTCTTGTCTCTGGTCTCATCTTCTGAAGGTGGGATACTCCAATTTGTGTCCCTGAAGTTGGAGAGTCTTGGCCATGTAGAGTTCTACGGCCTCCACTTCTTTCTGGGCCTTGTTCTGTGCCAACGCTCCAAAAGACAATATGGTTTCTATGCTGTTATTTCAAGGCACCATCTTTGAACAAATGTGTTGGCAGTTTGCCCTCTGTCAGCCTCGGGGGCTGGGAATTTTTCCATTTCATGTGTTCCGCATTCAGCTCTAGGGTCAGATGCAGGCCATGGAAATTGTCTGTTGCCCCCAGCAGCTAACGGGAGGGGTGGGGTGGGGGGTGGGGTTCTGTCTTGCTCATATGGCAAGTCAAAGTCAGATTTCTTTGCATAAACTTCCCCTTCATCAAACAGCAATGCTCTTACAATTGCTGCTTGTTTGATCTTTGGTTGACTGGAGAAGTGAGATGAGGGAGGGCTGGAGATGCCTGATCTGGCCCAGGCGTGTGGATCGGAAGCCACTTGCAGTGTGGTGGCGCACAGAGGAGCGGCTGCCTAAGCCAGGGCACCAAAGGCTCCACTGTAGCCCCAGTGCAGGCACTATCTCACCTTGGGCATCGCTTCTCTTAGGAGCCAGTGCAGTTTGCAAACAGCCCCACCCAAAGTCATGGTGGTCTGTTACTGAGCCCTGGAGGTAAAACGAGCCAGACAAAAAGGAAAACTTGGAATGGCTTAGAAAAGAGTATTTGAAGAGAGTGTCGTGTTGCACAGTTTAAAATATATTTTTATACCAAGCACAACTTCATGTACATTTTTGTTTGGGGGCTGTTTTTTGGTTGTTTGTTTCTTTTTACTTAGAAAATTTGAAGGCTGTCGGTAAACTTGAACAATGTGAATGGTTTGTTTTGAGTGGGGGTGGGAGTTTCCTTATCTTCCAGGTGAGGACGAGCATATTGCACTAACCCTGTTTTGCGTGTGGAGGATTAATGACATATTTCAAAGATTTCGGTGGATCATGATTGTATCCTTCCAAATGGGAGGGAAGAATGTCAAAAATAAATCCTCAGAAATAAAGAATGTAACGTGAAAATGAAGCCCATACTGATCAGGCTTTCCTGAGTGCCTTAGCCTCAATCGACCACTTGCTTTCCTTGGGGAAAAAACAGATTTAAAAAATTCAGACCAGAAGGAGTTCCTCTCCTCTTCTCCACCCCCCCCCCCCATCGCCTGCCTGCCTTCCCCCTCCTTTGTTTACAATACTATTAGAAGTGTCACTGGGGTCTGGGCGCTGCCTTCCGACTGTAATAATGCATAATATGTGAAATGGAAACGGCACCCTCTAGACCGAAAGTAGAAGCAACCAGAAACCTAAGTATTTATGGTATGTCTGCACCTTTATTCTTAATGCTTGACTGTTAGCAATATTACATGTGTATATTATATATATAGAGATATATATATTAAAATTATATCAAGCACCTTTTTAAAGAAAACATTATAAGAAAAAACCTGAATGGACTGAGCAGTTGCCATGTTATAGTATAGGAACTGAACCCCTTCCTCTTCCTCCTCCCTTTCTGGAATGGAAACAGCCCAAACTCTTGCAGTTGCTTTGTAGAGCAGCATATGGCTTTTGAAGGCTGCTTTTTTAAAGTCCATGTTCAATACTGTGCAATCCCAGGGTTATTCTTCCTGAAAATCAAAATTTGAAAAAACAAAACAAAAATGGAATAAAAAGATTCCAGAAATCTAATGTAATCTTGCAAAGACTAGAGGTAAGGCAAGCCATACACTTGTCATTTCCTGGCTTGAGATCTTTTGACAGCTACTAGGGCGACTGAAGTTGCTACTCATTCCTCCCGTAAGTCATTGATGGGGTCCGACCAAATAAGAAAATGCCCAGAGCATCTCCAGAGGTGACTGTTTGTTCTTTTTTAACCTGTGTTGAAAATCCAGTTCCAAAATGGTCTCAGTAGCAAGTGACTCATCAATGGCTTTCGAGACTTCCAGCAACCCACTCAGTGGAATGGCTTCTTTCGCTTTTGGCGCTCTCTCTCTCTCTCTCTCTCTCTCTCTCTCTCTCTCTCTCTCTCTCTCTCATGTTGTTATATTAACATTCTGTCTAGAAACAGGCTTTATTTTAAGGTGTTGATAGGAGGACTGTAGAGAAAAGACTGTTGTTACTCTTTCCCTGGCAGTCATGTTGTCATTGAACTTCCTCGGTTATTGTAACCCTTTCTGAGACTCGGATTGGCAATTCCCATCAGTGAATAAATTAGGCACTCTCAGTGACTTCCCTTTCTGGCACCTCCTTCTCTGCAGAGCTGTGTTTTTTAACTTGGGAAGCACAAGTGAGAGTTGAGCCTTTTTGGATACAACCCCTAAAACCAAACTGCCATTCAGCAATACAAAACTGAGAATTTACTGAAAGGGCTGCGGCAGTTGGGCCTGGAAGTCTCGGCCACGGGCAGGTGCAAAGGGGTGTGTGTGTGTGTGTCTTTATCTAGAAGCCTTTTGGCCTGGGAACGAGCAAGCGGTTCACTGAATGGAGCAGGACTCCTGCCCTGTTTGTGCTTCTGAGCTGCAAGGGTTAAATGGAAGATGGCGGTGGAGTTCAGCTCCCATTTCAGAGCTTTTGCGGCTCATGCACACAGCTCTCCTCGTGGCCATGTCTGGGCTAATCTCTGAACCTCTCAGCTCATCTTCAGCAAAGGGCTTGCGCCCGGTTCACTGGCCTGACCTACTGGAGGGGGCCTTCCTCCTTGCCTGCCTGTGAGGAGAGAGGCCCTTGGCTCCAGAGCCAAAATAGTTCCACAGCCCCTCCAGCTTCTTCTGTGGATGTTTACCATGTTCCTAGAGCTGAGCCATCCCACCCATGAACTGGTATCTCTCATGCCCAAAGAAATGTGGGGTTTGCGAGGGAAAAGGAGAAAAGGAAAATACGCTGACATTTTTAAAGCACTTGTCCTGAAATTCTTCTTTAGATGTTCCAATCGGTTTCTTCCACTGTATCTTTTTGCACTTTGGTGACTTTAGGAGATGGTGACTTTAGGGGTGGGGCAGGGGCGGGGAGCCAAAACTTGCAATACTATTTTTAAGAGATAAGAAGTTATAAAGGCAAAGCCTAAGCATAATAAATGTGTACGTATTTTTGACTTGAACCTTTGGACGACGCTTGCTTCCAATGAAGTGTTGATCCTGTGAATTGTCTGAGAAAAGTCTTAAAGGAACAAGGTAGTTCTTAGACTCTGTCTGGAGATATCCAGTAGTACTGTAACTCATGACTGTTAAAAATAAAAAATAAAAATCCAGTGCTATATGGGGGGGGGGGGGAGAGAGATTTTGCAATGCGGAATTATTGTTTCAGCTACAAAAAGACACTTCTCCATTTGTTGTTTATGTGCCATTTCTCATATCTAGCTCAAGACTGTTATTTTCACAGCCATGGCTGACATAACAGGTTCATAACAGAATCGGATGAATGGGAAGAAGAGGCTCTAAGGGTCCTTTCCCATCCCACTCCCAGGAGATCAAAGTGTGCTCACAACTGTTTTTCATATAATGAAAAATCCATTTAAAATGTGATCATTAATGGTAAAATGCTTTGTAAAAATTCACATTTACAGAATAATAAAGTGAATAAAAACTCCTCTGCCTCTTGTTGCTACTACCTTCTTCCCTTCCACTCCCAAGGCATGCCTTGGGCAAGATGTTGGTCGTAGCAGGGCCTGTCTCGTGTGCCGCGGCATATTGACTTTGAGTCCAGTCGGGAAGGCAGGGACACCACTGCAAGAGCTGCTGGTGCTGGTGGTATTGTTTGTCTAGGGCAAACCTGGGCATTGTATGGCCCCAGGGCCACATCTGGCTCTTTTGGCTGTCCCTGTCCGGCCTGCATGAGGTTTAAAGGAAGACACGGAGCAGCTAATTAAGGTAAAATAATTCCACACACACCTCCAGCCATTCTCTTACCTCCTTCCTGTTCTTCAGCTGAGCCTCTCTAGCATTTAGCATCTGTGCTCTTAGCAGCATGCTGCTGCTTATAGCGTTTGTTGCAAGGAAGACACGAAGCAGCTAATGAAGGTAAGAGAACAGCCGGGGGCATTATTTTACCTTAATAAAGAGATATAATTCATATTGAACAGAATTGAGTTCAGCCTATTGGTCCGACCCTCCACAACAGTCCCAATTTCTCATGCGACCCCTTAGGAAAATTAATTGCCCACCTAGGGCCTAAATTATGCTCCGAATGACCAAGTGATGCAGTCCCTGTCCCAGAGAGCTTACTCTGCATTTAGCCTGTATAGCCCCCAGTGTGGAAGCAGGGGTTTGGAATTTATTTCGCATACATTTCAGGGTACACATAGCTATACAACTTGTTATAGTTTAATATATGCAGGCAAATAGAAGTTCCTGGGGGTCCACATACAGTCAGGAGTTAAACTGATGATGTTCTGTGCCTACTTTTTTAGTTACCCTCAGAAGCTTCTGTATGAAATCCACTTCTGTGTGGGTGTGTTGGGTTCAAGTGGCAAGAGGCTGCTTGCAAGTGGCAGGGGGTGAGTGTGCTGGGATGAGGTTGATGAAGCTCTGAGCCAGTGACCTCGCTCCTCTCCAGTGCCAACTGGCTGGGGAAAGGTCCACCTTGCCAAATATCCATCACTTCAGGACCACCTCTCCACCCTGCAATGAAAAGGACCCTTGTTCTAGATTAGAACACAGTGCCTGTTTTGTGCTTGGGCGGGTTTTGTGCTTGGGCTGTCATTAATCTGGCTTTATTGATGTCATAAAGTCACCAGATGGTCCCAACTCATCCAAACCAGACACCTCACCCACCTAAGCAGGTGGATTTGGCTGCCCCAGTGTTAATTGCAGTAGTAGCAGCAGCAGCAACTCCTCACAGAAGGGACTCTGACCTGCAAGCAAACCCCACCTCCTGGCATGTGTGTAAGAAATTGCTGTCGTGCCTGTCCATTCATCAAATCCATGAGGCAGCTTGTAATAAAGTGAATACCGACATGACATTTGCCCTAAAAGAGATAAGGGTAGTAAGGTGTAAAGGTAAAGGTGACCCCTGACAATTAAGTCCAGTCGTGTCCGACTCTAGGGTGTGGTGCTCATCCCCATTTCAAAGCCGAAGAGCCAGTGTTGTCCAAAGACGCCGCCGTGGTCATGTGGCCGGCATGACTCTCCTTGCCGCAGCGCATAGCATGCGGCTGGAACACGGAGCGCTGTTTACCTTCCCGCAAGCGGTACCTATTTATCTACTCGCATTAACATGCTTTGGAACTGCTAGGTTGGCAGGAGCTGGCCAAGCAATGAGAGCTCACCCCGTCGCGGATTCGAACTGCCGACGTTTCGATCGACAGCTCATGGTTCAGCGGTTTAACCCACTGCACAGAACAAAACCCAACAGTTCAGAAAAGGACATAAACCTATGGTGGCAATTAACTGCTTGCAAAAACAGGATGCTCTTGTGGACCCAATGCCTGAAAGGCCATGACGAAGGTGCCAGGCCAGCTACCCTAGTAAGGGGACTCCAAAGCCCAGGGCACCATGATAGAAAGGATCCTCTCCTGGCACAGGAGTGGTCCCTGAGGAAGAACATCTGACAGAAAACCAGGGTTGCTGACCTGCCTGGTGTCTCCAGGAATCTGCATCCATCTCCAGAACACAATCCTGGAGATTTGAACAGGGCTTCCTTGGCTTAACGACATCAGTTCATGCTGGGAAAAATACTGTCGCTCCAAGAATAGCTTCAGTCAGAGTTGGCACGTCAAGACAGGATGTTGGGTAAAATAAGCCTTTAGATGTGCTGTGGCCAGACAGTATTCCCAAGTGTTTAACAATTCTCAGCCTGCTCGTCCCTCCCCCCCCCCACACACAAAAGGGGGCACTTTCTGATAAAGCACAGTAAAAGGCCAAAGGATTTCTTTTCTTGGATTTGTCCCCATGACAGTTCATCCCTGGAGCAGCAAAATGCCTGTGTGGCCGGTATGTTGCACCTTCACCAGTGTGCCCTGAGTGTATCTATAATAACCATGCCCTCTGAGGAAGGGGAGGCTCTCTGGGTGATCTGGAGAACCATCACTGCCCCCGGCCTCTGAGGTGCAAGGGCACGCACACGTTACATCACTTCATCCTCAAACTAATCGTATTTTTGGTCTTCTGGTGGCTGCAGTAACAGCTACTATGCTTACCAGGGATGTGCCTCTCCTCATGTGGGGAGGGTCTCTAATCAGTATTGCAAAACATTCCCTTAAAGGCCCTTGGCTGTATCACTTGGATGTTTTATTTACCGTATTGTCCCGAGTATAAGATGCACCTGATTATAAGACGCACCCTTAAAGTTTGGTGCTATTAAAAAAAAATTAATTAAATCACTGGCATTAAATTGCAACAGCCTGATTATAAGACGCACCCCTAGTTTAAAAACTTAAATTAGGAGAAAAAAGTGAGTCTTATACTCAGACCAATACGGTATTTGTTTATATTTAGCCTTTCTCATAGACTCAAGGTGGTTTACATAGGCAGGCTGATCATAAACCCCATGTTTTTCAAATGGGGTTTTTACAAGTATTATTTTATTAAGCCATGAAAGCCTAAGCCAATAAGTATTATTCTGTGAGAGAAACTTGTAGAATCTTCAATTTCTCCAGATGTTTCCCTTTCAAAGTGCAGTCATTGTCCCGGCTGCACCCTTGCGCTTTCCAAGCTTTTCACAGGCAGCCGCAAATTGCGCCTCTGCCAGTTCTCAAGATGTTATCCGTCTCTTGCCAGTTGACTCCTCCACATTCCTCTGTGAGATTTGTCAGCGGCTTCCAGTCACCCCTCCAAACAAAGGCGTAACGAGGGCAGAGCCTGAGGGGCAGCTGCCCCGGGTGCTACACCAAGGGGGGTGGCACAATTTGTAGATACTGGGAACCCACTGCAGTGGAAGAAATGGGCTGACAGGAAGCACCATGAGGGCCTCCACTCTGCGGGCCACCCCCCTCCAGCCGATTGTCTGCCCTTGTAAAAAAGTCAGCTGCACTCTATCCAAAGGCAATGGGCAGATGATCACTGCTCACCTCCACGTACCCCCCCCCCCAAATCAGGCTGCAACTGAATCCCAGCTGAACCCGGAGGTCATGTGACATCGTGACATCACGACGTCACCATCATCCCATATGGGGGGCATCAAACGTTTATGGGCCTTAGGTGCCAAATGACCCAGCTATGCCACTTCCTCCAAAGGCTGATCCAAGGCTGTTCCTGCTTCGCTTCTTCAGGCAAGGCGGCAGCTCAACCTCCAGGCCACACCTCCTGCCCTTTCTTTCTGTTTTTTCTCTCTCTTTCTTCTGGCCAGAGCCCTGTTGTACACAGAGAATGTTCATCTGGATCCCAGGGCACCGTCTTTCTCACTGCAGGAATGCCAAAGAGGGTTATGCAAGGACCTGTGTTGCCAGCGAGGCACAAGATGTTTTTCATTTTCCAACAGGAAGCCAGAAAGGTCCATGAAGGTGCACCTTTTCCCCTCCAAGCAATCTGCAAAGTTGGCGAGCTGAATTCCCTGGTTCCTGAGGAAGAGCATCCGACAGAAAATTACAATGCACAAAGGCACAGCAGGCTGGGAGCCAGGCAAGAGGGGTTCAAGCCCTGCCAAGGACTTCCCCTAACCAGCAGCAAGGCACTGCTTTCGCATGGCTGGCCAGAAACAGGGGCAGAATAAGAGGGGGAGGCAGTGCTAGTACCCACACCACATAACCACCCAGCCACAGCAGGAGACAGGCAAAGAGCACCCCAGGAAGACGAACCCTTTCTTTCCCTTTGACGTTGGGCTTTGACAGAGCTGAATGGGACACCAATCTCCTGGTTGTAGGAGTAGGTTTTCTTTGTGCTAGGTGCAAGGGAGTGGCGACAGCATACAGGTATCTTGTTGTCTTGTGTGCTCCCTGAGGCATCTGGTGGGGCCACTGTGTGATACAGGAAGCTGGACTAGATGGGCCTTTGGCCTGATCCAGCAGGGCTCTTCTTATGTTCTTAAAGCTGCCACTGGATGCTGGGGCTCCAGGGTTAGTCAAGTGAGCTCATAAATGGATGTGGGCCCTCAGTCCAGTGGTCAGCCTGGCATCATCCCTGCAAGGGATGTACTTGGGATTCCTGAGTGGTCATCCAGACACTGTCCAGACCTAGCCCTCAGCAAGAGATCTATAATGTGCATTCAGAACCTTCCCTGGGACTACTCAATATTGAGTAGCTTTGCATATGTGCAGAGACACATTTGTTCTTCAGGTTCTATGTTCCTGAATGTATTTTAATCACAATCCTATCCAACTTTCCAGTGCTGATGCAGCTGCAATGCAGCCCCAAGGTAAGGGAGCAAACATTCCCTTGCCTTGAGGAGGACTCCATGACTGCCACCCCACTGCAGGATGCAGCACATGCCCCATTGGAATAGCTGAATTGGCACTGGAAAGTTGGATAGGATTGGGCCCACAGACAGAGGGAAAAAAATATAAAGCTAATGATGCAATTATCTGCCGCTCTAAAGCATCACAAATATGCCATAAAGCACTTTGTGACAACTCGGGAGTAAGGGCTGCCGCCGCGGAGGCTTGCAGCACTCATTCCGCTGCCCTCCAGACCCCGCGGCTGCCAACGGAGGTAAGTCCTGCGACAGTCAATGCAGGGAGAGGATGAGCAGGGGCAGCCAGGGGGTGGCCATTGGCTGGCCCGGGCTGGGAGAGGGCGACCTGGTGTATGTCCAAGAAGGTCCATAGGCCCCAGGCTCGCTTACACCCTCTCCTGAGGTGCGGCTAGCAGCCCCAGGGCAGCCTGCAATGGGCTTAAGATACAGCGGCTGGCCCTTTAGGCTGGCCGCGTATCTTTATGCTGGATTGCGCTGTTAGGGTAGCAACAGTTCCACCAAGGCAGGATGTTCCCCTCACATTAGGGTGCAGCAGTGCATCTTGCAAAAAGGCCACCTACAGGCTAAATGGTGGCTCCCAGGACCAGCACTCACCATCAAGCATGGCAGCTGCAGGGACTGTCAGTTTACTGCCTGTTTACCCAGCCAAATTGACCATTAAAATGCTGCAAAGTTGCATTTTCCTTGAGTTACCAAAAATAAAGATAAAAGATTGCCCCCAAACTACAGCCACTTAATGCTTCCCCTGTGAAAGGAGGGAGGCTGTGAAACCCTCGTAATGTTGACTCCATGAATAATAACACTTCCCACTGTGTTATAGGAACCATTTCCAAACTGATTTAGCCTAAATGAGTTGTTATAATCAGAATTTTCCTTTTCTTGCAGGCGTCAGGATTTCAGAGAAGTCATTGCCCGGCTGCTTCAATATTTCACACTGATTACTTATCAACACTATTTCCAGAATTAGGTCTTTGACATGCAGTGTTGTCAGTGGGATGTATGATGATGTGTAGCAGGAATAAAACATGATATGACTTAATGTTTGTAAAGGGAATGAGGGGGCTTTATAAATGTGCCGTGGTGAGGGGCAGAAATGGAGAAAAACAGACCACTTGCCTGTCTGCCTCTCTCTTAGACTTTGACCGAACTGAACGGGGCACCAATCTCCTTTAGCAGAGGAAATCAAAAACTGGAAAAGAGAGACCAACAATTCTACAGCAGGGGTTTGTACAGTACAGTACATACTCAGTGCAGCGTACCACCTACATGGCCACCATCACACCGAGTACCACCAGAAGTAAGCGACGATGAAGTCATTGCTGCCAAGGGGGTGTCACTCCTTCTAGTGAGCCCGCCCCTTTCTTCGCCGCCATCGCAGCCGGACAGGCTGGGCCCTGCACAGTCCTGAGCCAGTGGTTGGAGCTGCTGCGGAGCCGCGGCTGGCGGCAGCAGGTGGCAGGACTGTGCAGGTGGCCCTGCCGCCCGGATGGGAGCGAAAGCCTCGGCCACTCTGCCTGCCGGGGGCGGCTTTGGCCATGCTCTGCGGAGCCAAGTGTGGCAGAGCTGGCGACCCGAGCGGTGGGACAGCCGGCCGCGGTGGCTCGCCTCCCACCCTCGGGTCAGGTGGCAGACCATGGCACGGCACAGCAAACACCCCCCCCCAAAAAAAACTTCCCCCTTCCTGGTTCGTGGAAGAATTGTCTACAATGAAACCGGTCCCGGGTGCCAAAAAGGTTGGGGACTGCTGCTCTAGGGAGTGTCATAGCCTGTGTGTGTGCTGGTGTGTTAACAAGTTGTTGTTGTTGTTGTTGATGATGATGACGATGATAAATAAATAAATAAATACAGTTAGTAACCCTTTTGGGCTTGAAGGATTTTTCTTGGGAGTGATGTGAGCTGCCCTGGAACTGTTTTTTGAAACAGTGCAAGAGTTTGCTAGCACAACAATCAATATCTGCATGAATATGTATGATGTTGCATTAAAATGATTCCCATGAATAAATTAAGCAGAGGCAGATGACTTATGAAGGAGCCTGGATTAAGCTGCAGTGCTGCAAAGCCATCTTCAGTGTGAGAGTTGGAAATGGCTTGTTCTGCTTTGGGAGTCCTTCCTTTCCCTTTTTTGATAGTCTCAGGGTTGTTGTTGTTGTTGTTGTGTTATTGTCTAATTCTAATTTGTCTTGTTCTTATTTCTTTGCTTTACTTTTCGAGAGTGTTGTCTGCAGGCATGGATTGTCTCCTTGTATCATGGGTGGTGGTTTCCTACTCAGTTTTCATTGCGCGTTATTTCTGCACTTTGCTTTTCTTGTTAGGATGTGATATCCGCATTGGGAATGATCTCTCCGCCGAACAGCTCCAGCTCTTGCCTGGCCAATTTCACTTGCAGCCGCCTGCACAGTCTAGCTTTTTTCTTTTTTTTACCTCTAAAGAGGAAGAAAGAAGTCAGGATCTCAAGCAAATAGGTCACTGGAATCAAGGATCAGCTCCCCCTGTTTGGCAGCCAACTCTAGTGGCCTGCAGCCAGCAACAATGGCCAGGATGAGAGGTGTTGCAGATGCAGGTAGTGAGGCACTGTGCCATGGCCCCCCAGACTACCTGCACCTGCAACACCTCTCATCCTGGCCACTGGCGTCGACAGGGGGAAGCGGGGGGGCGGGCCGCCGGGGGGCGTCGCGCGTATAGGGGTGACGCGCGATCCCCCCCACTTACAGTTTTCTGTTGGGCTCCAAAATGAGCCGAAAACGGAGCGGGGAGGGCGCTCCGCTCCTGCGCGTGACGTCACGCGCGGGGGCAGAGCCTCTCCCTTAAGGGCGACGCGCGCCCCCGCTCTGGGGTGTCGCGCATCGTCGCGACGCTACTGATCCTGGCCATTGTTGCTGACTACAGGCCACTAGAGTTGGCTGCCAAACATGGGGAGCTGATCCTTGAATGATGGAAATGTCTCCTACTTGTACAGTTAAGAAACATTGCCCTGATCCTTGGTCCCTGCCTGGGCAGAGCAGCTGCCGCCGCCTGTAACGTGAGTTTGTATCAGGCTACATGGCATTACGGAAAGATCCACTGTTGGTACGTCTCTAAATGCTTCGGTAAACAGCAGACTGCGTGCAAGCCGAGAAGACTCACTGGTTCATCTGTGGCAACAAATGTTCCTTGATTTGATTTCAAATGCAGGGACAACAGCAGGACGCATCTCACGTTTAATCACCCGCCTGAACTCTTGAGGACAAGGTGCTATTTAACCAAGAACTGATGGAGCTGCCTCCCAAATCAGCTACAACGCATCAGCCTATATTATGTTTATTGGGGAGGAAAAAGATTTTCAAGCACTGCATAGAACCTCGATGGATATGTTAAGTCATTTTTACAATCATTTATATCATTCTTGCTTTTCCTGCATCCCATTTTTCAGTAATAAAAACACAGGGGCTGCAATTCTTCTTACTTTACAGATAAACCATCTTGATTCGTTACTAAATAGCGTTTATTAATCTAAAGCACTACAAAGAATTTGAACAGCTAAATCAAGCCATTGTCATCGTTTTCCCTCTTCTGTACAAGCAGCTTCAACCTAGCAGTTCCAAAGCATGTCAATGTGAGTAGATAAATAGGTACCGCTTGCGGGAAGGTAAACAGCGCTCCGTGTTCCAGCCGCATGCTACGCGCTGCGGCAAGGAGAGTCATGCCGGCCACATGACCACGGAGGCATCTTTGGACAACGCTGGCTCTTCGGCTTTGAAATGGAGATGAGCACCACACCCTAGAGTCGGACACGACTGGACTTAATTGTCAGGGGATACCTTTACCTTTACTACAGGGGGAGGACAGAGGGTCCTATCAGATGAAATGCAGCCCAATACGACAGTCCTTGCTACTTGTGCACATCCACCCCACAACACACCCTCTCTCGTGGCAGCCTGGTGCCCAAGCTATCTTTTCCCTCTTCCAACTCCTCAGCAGGGGTCTGGTTCTCTGACCACTCAGGAACGTAGGACCTCAATTTCATTTCTTCTGATGGCTGGGAAAAAAGTGTTGCACATTCCCTGAAATAGCTCTCATCTGAGAGTTCCTTAGATGTCATGAGAATGTTGACAACTTCCATGTTCTTGCACCAAGTTCAGAAGTGTGTTTGCTCACACACAAACTGGCTTCTTTCACAAGCCTGTCTCAGGAATCCACTCTAGAGGTTTAAAACCATTTCTAAGTGGTCAGACGTGGCAGGGCATGTTCTTAGGGGTGTCACATGATAGATAGCCCAATAAGCCGTCATGAGATGAGGGGAAATTCCACCCGATTGAGCATTATTTCCATCCACAGCATTGCTCTTGTGGATCTAAGACCTCGCTCTTTCTATCAGTCCAGGGTAGCAGAGCTCACAGACGGCTCACATGATACCCCAACAGCCATGACTGACATCAGGACAGGGATAGAAATGGTTAGGCTTACCAGATCTCCAATCGGGACAGAGTGCTAGACCTTTCGGAGAAGGAATGTGGACAGGTGTAGCTTGTTAAACCTTAGAGCACAATCCTAGGCATGTCTACTCAGAAGCAAGCCCCACTGAACACAATGGGGCTTGCTTTCTAAGTAGACATGCCTAGGATTGTGCTTTAAGGTTTAACAAGCTACACCTGCCCACATTCCTTCTCTTAACGGTCTAGCACTCTGTCCCGGTTGGAGATCTGGTAAGCCTAGAAATGGTGCCCTAATGAACACCATTGCTGGTCACATGGACCCCAAAACCTCTCCCTATTGGTTCATTGGGTCTAGGAGATCCTGAATATCTGGGCCTAAGGTTGGAGGGGTGGAAACGACAGGTATAATTTATAGCAGGGGTGACCAACCTTTCAACATGAATGCTCCTGGCCCTTTAATGGCTGTATAGGTGAGGGCATCTCAGCAGGTGCAGCTGCCAAGATTCTGTCTTCTATACAACTCTTAAGAACGCAGAGGCCCTAATGGTGGAAGGTTGGCCACCTCTGATTTATAGTCATGTGGTGCCGGAGGGCAACATTTCTGGCCATGTATGCTGCATAATTTTACACAATTATTTATTTATTTATTTATTTATTAAAAAGTATACCCCACCTTATCCTAGGCAAATGCCCAAGGCGGCAAAAATTATGTTGTAACATACGCACTACAGTTGTTGTTCTTGTTGTTTTTTTGTGGATGGTTATGCTTATTTGTATGTTTATTACATGTGTGTGTGATATTAACATTATTATTATATAATAATATATAATATATTATTATATAATAATATAATAAATAATAATAATAATCTAAATGATACAAAGAAGTGACAGAAGCAGAGAGAGAGAGAGAGAGAGAGAGAGAGAGAGAGAGAGAGAGAGAGAGATGATGCTGTGCTGGGATGAAGAGGGACAGCTGCTCTTCCCCAGCTAAAAAGAAGAGATCCACCAACGGTTGAAGGCCCAGTGAGTAGGGCGAAGATAAGAAGTATGCTGGAAGTGGGAGCTGGGGGAAGAGGTGCAAAGAATCTTGATGGCCCAAAAGAGCCCCACAGGTTCCAGCTAGTGGGAGCGATACTGATGCACAGAGGGACGCGAGAGCTGGTAACTAATGTGTGCTCTCAGCCTGCCATCCTTCCTTGTACATTATTGATCATGTTTTATCGATCTGGCAGGTGTGTGCCAAGATCTGGCGGATGCAACGGCTTCCTGAAAAAGCTACCTACTACTGTCTCTTGCTGAACTGCCTTTCTCCAGAGGAGGCTTCCTCCTCTTTCTCTAATCTTTTTGCCTAATCATCCATCTCTGTTCCTGCAACCAATATGGCTTCTCAGTTTCTTTTTCTATCTTGTTTTCAGTCAGTCTCTCTCCTGTCATTCTTTGGAGTACCTGAAAACTGTCTACCTTTCCCCTTCTGAATCTTTTTAATCCAGCCTGAATCTGAACCGTCAGAAATTATTCAGAAGCAATTTGTCGTGGTGGGTGGTGGTAGGGTGTCACTTTCCCTGAAAGTTAATCATTTGCCCAGTTCTGGACTAGAAGGCAGGATACCAGTATATTCCAAATAAATTGAAAAAAGTCTGCCTTTTGTGTCTTTTTCTTGGGGAAAAATAGATGCCTTTTTATTTTCTGAAATGTTTCTACCTCTTTTCTCTCGTCAAATCAGTACATTTATTAGACCACACAGAACAAACCAAGCCGATCCAAAGTGGTCAGTTCAGCAGCAGGACAAAGCACAACACTCCTACAAACTAACATAGCCAGCATCCTTCCAGGAAGCCAACGAACCACGTCCACATTACTCAGTCCCTTCCCAGCAACCATGCACATGCCATTCTCATGTGGGTGGAGTGAGGGGCCAGGCAGCAGCTGTGGCGCTGTCCTTCCTCGGCCACAGCTGCAGCAGCAGCCAGCACCTGCTTTCTGAGAGGAGCTGCTGTGTGGTGTAGTTGCTAAGGGTACCAGGTGGATTTGGGTGAGATGCTCTGTCTCTGCCTAAGTCTCCCCCAGCTGCAATATGGGGATAATGCTACTACTCACATACTGTCCAGGGTTGCTCTAGGGGGATTGCATCAAGATACTACACACATGAAACTCTTTGGACACTACTTTTGGAGTACTACACCATAGAACTATGGTTGCGTTTATTTTTTGGCTTCTAGTGCTAGGAGCGCTTGAGAGCCGTTTTTTCCCCACCTTGTAGCGCGCTCGGGTCGCTTTTTTCCCCTCCTTCCAGCCTGCTCACCACTCTAGAAGTTTCAACTCCCAGGGCTGCAAAGGAGCTTGGGAGATGTAGTACAAGGGACGAGGAAATAACGATGGCAGCCTCATGCACCAATAGGAAGGCTGCTTGGCTGCAAAGGAGCTTGGGAGATGTAGTGGGAGGGACGAGGAGCAACAGCAGCCATTCTGATTTTGGTCATTTCTGTTCATTTTGGGAGCCCCCGGTAGCAGCGATATCAAGCATGCTAAGGAACTTCCTGCTATTTCCAAGTTGAAAAACAAACGCAGCCTGCTTCTGAGTTGCATTACAGCAAGACTGTATCCATTGTTCTAGGATGTGGGTCTGAAGGCCTGAAGCTAAGCAGGTCCAGGACTAGTCAGTGCTTGGATGGGAGATCCCCTGAGGGGGGAAAAAAAAACCCATGTGTTCTCTTTGAATTCTATCACAGGAGAAAAGTGGGAATATTCCCTTTATATAGGGAATAAACAATAACTGTTGATGTAAGCAAAGGAGACAGGGAGAATCCTGCTGAGCAAGTACATTTACAATGTGTTCATCCTCTGGAAGAATTCCATGTGCTTTAAAATAAAGGGAGAGATGAATATGCAACCTGCAAGATGAAACACTTTCCTGACCCATTAAGAGTGGGTGCTGGAAAATATCTGCACTAACTAATCAAGAACCTTGCTTTCTTCCACAGCCAAGTTTCCAATGTATATATAAGTTATATAAGACAACATATTTTACAGCTTTTATGCAAAGCTGTGAAAAGCCACGCTTGCAGAAATATGAATTTGTTTCCTGCAACTGTTAAGGTGACTGAGGAATCTGGTCACCCTCTCATCAATATCTCAGCCTGATATGGATTTGGACAGGACGTGTTCCCCAGCTAAAAAGGTAATTCTGGCTACGTAAAAGGTAAAAGGCTACGGTAATTCTGGTTGTCAGTAGTGGTCCCTGTCATCCCAGTAGGAATAGAACAATTTAAAGCAGATTGTGTTGGCGGCACTAAATTTTCTATTCTAAACTGGTCCCGTACCAAATAAGCCCTGATGCGATTTCAGATGATGACATGAGGAGTGCAACCTGTGGTGTGTGTGTGTGTGTGTGTGTGTGTGTGTGTGTGTGTGTGTGTGTGTGTACTCTCCCTACTGCCTAGCCCCCCCCCCCCCGAGAGCTCTCTCCTACCTATTCCTTTCTCAAACTTACTGAGGGAGAGGGCAGGCTGGGCTCTCTAAGGCATTGCTAGCAATAGTAGAACCTCAAGATTTCTGCTGCAGAAGTATCTTAGCTATCGATTAAACTGTTTTTCAATTCAGGCACCCAAAGCAGTGTCACAAAATCAGAGTATCTTTGATTTGGGAGGGAGCTTGGAGGTCATCTATTAGAAGACCATTCTGGGGCTACCTAGCTTAGCACTGTCTTCCCTGACTGGCACCAGCTCTCCAAAGTTTTGACACAGAAAAGTCTCTCCCAGCCATACCTGGAGATGCTGCAAGAGATCGAACTGGCTGAGAACATGCAACACAGGAATGGCTCCACTACTGAGCTCTGGCCCCCCACTTGCTTGTGAACGACCCTATGGGAGCTGGTTGCCCATTATTTTAGGAGACTTGGGGCCCAATCCTATGGCCCACTGCACCACCAGAACTTGTATTCCAGCAGTGCAGAGTGATTTATGGCAGTCACAAACTGCAACCGGCCATTCCGTGCAGCCAGGCTGCCACTGCAAATGCTGAGCGGCCACGCGCCAGCAGCCTCCGTGGGAGCCTGTGCGCCGCTAAGTTGATGTGGGGGCGGGCAGAATGGGGAGGGGGCGGAACGGGATGAGGTGTGTGTCGAGGGTGGGAGGGGGGCGGTATTAGTGGCAGTAGCTCTATCCCCCTTCCTGGGCCCAATCCACCTTCCCAGGTCCACTTGGATTTTGCACTAACAAAATTGTTGGTACAAGTCCAAGTATATCCATCACAGTAGTGGAGGCTCCCCCCAGGCAAGGGAACAAATGTTACCTTACCTGGATGCGACCTCTGGGTCTGCCCCCTGCAGGATGCCTCGGCTGCATTGATAGGAGGGGTTTGGCGAGGATTGGGATGTTGGTTGCAGAGCCCGTTGCATTCTATCATTCATGGTGTGACACTTCTTGTGCTACTCCCAGACTAAGAAGGTCTGGCACCCAAGGCAGGTATGACTAGCATAAGAGGAAGGAAGACCAGTCGCACTTACTCCCACTCCAAAGAAGCAGTTAAACAGCCCAGAAATGATCAAGAGACTAGAAACGGAGCTGCTCCCCAAAGCAAGCCAGTATCTGAGGTAGATGCAAGCAGGATGACCCTCACTCCACCATAGGGTTGTCTCCGGCTAGTTGCAAGAAGGGTTTTTTTTTCCTGAGTTCACAGACTTTATCCCTCCCACCCTGTGTGCGTGTATGTGTTTAAATAATTTCCAGTAAAGCAACTTGTTTCCTCTCTAACACCATTTATTGTCTCCCTCTAGTGTCCTCTGCAGAAAAATGATGAAGTTACTGATTTGGGTGGCTTAAAGTGAAGCAAAGAGTGAAGATGATGTTTTCTTACTCATCAGTACTCTCTTCCATGATGCTGAGCTTTTCTTCTCTGCTGAAAGATGTGCATTAGCTCACTACTACTCACTGTTGGCCCAATCCTATGGGTCCCTTGCGCCAGTGGAACATGTGTTCTGCTGTTGTGCGCTGTCACAAAAGCGCCATAAATTGCTTTGTGACAGCACAAAAGGCCTGGAGCACCGGTGGGAAGTCTGAAGCCTTCTCACGTGCACCAGCACTCCTCAGGATGTCCACTGGAGCAGGTAAGCCTGTGCAGGAGGCTGAAAAAACAAGTTCTTTCTGCAGCAGCGCAGAAAATATGCTTCCCCCTGCATTTCCGACTAACATCACCTGTATGTAAAATGGCCAAATATCTTGCATTATTGAAAAGTCCACAGGAACGATATGCCTTTACATTAGCGAGATGCAATGTGCTCCCGTCTAATGTTACAACTGGTAGATATAAATCTGTGCCACGTGAAGCACGGCTATGTCCTTGTAATAACACAGCTATTGAAACCTTGCCTCATATGTTATTATATTGTGATCTCTACCAAGATTTGCGTTTATCCTATTTAGGTCCGATTTTGATTAAATACACAGGATTTTCTGATTTGGAAGTCATATATTACCTATTGGCTGGTGATGATGAATTACGCACCAATCAAATAGCAAACTATCTGGATTTATTAATAAAACGTCGTAGTGATCTCACCTTCATATGACGCAGATTCATCTGGTTATAGATGGCAGTTGGAATCCTTAATATATCTTACTATCCTAGATGGTCCTTTGCAGTTGTTGTTGTATCCACCTATTTTGACTGCCTTAGATATTGTTTTATGTGTTGGATTAGTCTGTGTTTTATGATATTGTTTGCTTGCTTGTTATTTATATTTTATGTATATTTGTCTTTATGCCAATAAATAGGCTTACCATATCCAAAGGGGGACAGGGTGCCTACACCTTTAACCATTGTAAAAAGAGGGAATTTGGGCAGGTGCAGCTTGTTGCACCCTTCCATTATGAGCTGCACCTACCCAAATTCCCTCTTTTTACAATGGTTAAAGGTGTAGGCACCCTGTCCCCCTTTGGATATGGTAAGCCTACCAATAAAGGTTTCATTCATTCATTCAGGTAAGCCTGTGCAGGAGGCTGAATGGGGCAAGGGTGGGTGGATCGGGCTGGGAGGGGGGCAGGATAGGTGGCGTGGCACCGGCATATGTCTATCCTATCCCCCCTTCCCGGGCCTGATCCGCCAACATGGATGCATGTGGACCTGCAGGTCCAAATAGATTCACTGAGCAACTGGAGCCTTCCCCAGAGCAAGGGGACAAATGTCCCCTTCCCCAAGGAGACCTCCTGCCTGCTAAAATCCCCTTCAGTGCGGGGAATTTTGTTAGGATTGGGCTGTTTGTTCTTCCCCCTGGGGAGGAGCATGTTGAGGTCACACACTTCAAAGCACACTTTGTGGGCTCCCCTAGGCCTGGGGCCTGAATTGTGCAGAAGAACTTTAACAGCTTCAGATTGATATGAGCTCCTTAACAGGTCCAAAGTCGGAACAAAAAGTGGTCCGTGTGGAAGTTGGTTACTAATATTAGCACGTGCTGTTTTCAAGGGTTTTCTGATGATATTTGGGAGAAGGAAAGGTGCCAGGATGGTCGCTCCTCCAGCGCTGCTGGGCCGGTCTCGCCTCTTCTCGGCACCACGTGGGGGTGCTTCAGACCCGCGCCTCCTTCTCCTGCGAAACACCCCGTACTCAGGCAGTCCGGCCTGCGAGGCCTGCCGCCTGGTGGTCGGGCTCCGAGCTGAGCTTTGCAAAGGGACTACACCCAGGGGTCCGCGATCTCGCCCGGAGGGGAGGGTGCGCGTAGTCCAGTCTAGCGGCTTCTCTTGCCCTTGAGTCTGTGTAGTCAGGCCCTCCCACCGGCTCAAGGCAGGAGGAGGAAAGAAGGTCGCTCTAGCCGAGCCGGAAGTCTATGGTGAAGCCGAGGCTGCCGCTCCCAGCATGCCGCGCGGCGGCGGCCCCTTCCTCGGCGCATCCGGTGTCCTCCGGAGACGCCCCTTCTGCCGAGTGACGGCGGGCGATGTTGCCGCTCCTGCTGCGCCCGCGCTGAGGCTCCGGCGATGTTCGTGCAGGAGGAGAAGATCTTCGCGGCGAAGGTGCTGCGGCTCCGCATCTGCGCCCTGGATGGCGCCGAGTGGCTGGAGGAGGTGGCCGAGGACACGGCCGTCGAGCGGCTGAAGGAGCGCTGCCTCAAGCACGTAGGTCCCGACCGGCAGGGTTGGCGAGAGGTGGCCCGGGGAAGAGCCTGCGGGGGGCATCGCCTCGCGTGAGCCTGCAGGATACGCGTCGGAGGCGGCACTGGCCGACTTCCCAAAGCGGGCAAGGGGGCTCCTCGGCGCTGCTGGGGCTGGAGGAGGCCAGCGGCTGGTCCTTCCCCAGGGAGCGCCGCTTGCTCTCTTCTGCCTCTGATTACATTCTGTACCGTGGGCGTCGCAGTGTCCTCTGGCATTCGGTTTTGACGTGCCGGTGAGACCAGGCAGCGTTTGACATGCGCGGAGACTTTGCGGACAACAGCCTGATCAGGAAAACTCCCATATTTTGGTTTCCCGCTGTTAGTAATTACACTTTCTGCCCTAGTGTGCACCTGGGAGCCTAGAGGACCCCAAAAGCGTCACACACCATAAACTGATCCACGCTGCTTCGGAGAAGGTGCTGACTGACACGAAAACTGTCCTGGAAGAGAACATTCAAGACAGAGGTATGGGAGCATTTCTGAGGCCAGACCAAAGGCAGGAACAGACGTTAAAGATGACAGAGTGACTTCCCCAGCTGCTACCAGGAACTCCAGTGTGGAGAATTCTGGGTGCAACGGGAGTCTCTTCCCATGTCATGGCTGCTGTCAGAGAGAGCCACCCTCTGCCTCCAGTAGACGACCAGCCCTGGCTTTCCTTGGCTGGCGTTTAGGGGTTTGATGTGTTGCCTTATTGGGGGAAGCAGCTCCTCATGCCCTGACTTCAGAAGCCTTTTGAAAGTGATCAAGCCCCCCCCCCCCCCCCGCGCTGCTACTTTGGATGTTTGCACTGGTCCCATCTCCTTTCACTGGGAGCTTAAAACTGCAAGAGAAGTGGCAGGTGATGTGCCAGGCTATGCTGTCCTCTTCCAATGGATTCTTTTTCTCTTTAGATGTTCTGGTGCTGATAAAGAAGAGAGCTCCCCCTACTCTTCCCAAAATGGCTGAGGTTTCTGCAGAAGAAAAAGTGAGTCTCCTGGGGGGGTTGGTGGCTCTGCTGCTTCTAGTGTTAACTTTTGTTGCGAAGTTGTTAAAACCTGGCTTTGGGGCCTGAACAATTGAAATTGGGGCTTCTGTGATGGAGCATCCTCTTGAAGAGGAGATCTGATTCCCTTCTCACCTGCTTGATGCCATGCTATGCTCTTAGCTGTTTGTGTCTGCAGGACACCTCTCCCTCCCCCATGGCACTGCTACTCCCAGAGGTGACGTGACCCAGAATGCTGCCTTGAGTCTGCCACCTCTGTGCTACAAAAACCCCGCCAAAACCCATGCTCGTGCGCTGTCATCCAGCATGGGACCGCTAGTTTTATTTACATGGACAGTGCTTCTGGATTTGATGACAGTGTGAAAGGGTGAGGAAGGGAATGATCTGCTTCCTGCTGAAGTGAGTGGGAAGCAGATAATTGCAGCTTGCATTGGCAGTGGATTGGAAGAAGGTGGTGCCAGACTGGGGGGGGGAGGGGAGGCACTCTGAATCTGCCGCCCCCTCAGACCCCTCGCAATCTGTTGCTAATACAACCTGCCTCAGCTGGCCTCATGGTGGGCCGGCTCTGGCTTCTCACCACCTGGAAAAGCAGAGAACATGCTGGGTTCTTGGGTTGTACAACTGCAGTTTGCATTACACTTTAACGATGCAGTCTGGGAAGTAGCCTTAAATATCCTAGCGTGTACTAGAAGAAGAGCACGTGGCTTGAGGTGTGCATAGGTTGTGGGGAGGGAGGAAGCTCGGAGTGCACTAGAGAGCAGGTGGGAGGCAGCTGCTGTTTCTCTGGTCCATGCAGCCTCGCTGCAGTTCGCTGTGCCTATTTTGGGTTGTGTCTGTCACCCCAGACCTCTTGGGTTCTATGTTTAGCTGTTTGCTTTAAGCATTCCATTCTTTTGCCAAGCTGGTTCCCTGTCTGATTGGGGGGGGGGTTGTATGCCACCAAGAGATGATTCATTTGTGCTCTTTTTCATGTAAAATCTTTGCAAGAATTATGCCTGGAGGAGACTTTTTTTTTTTAAACACAGCAGTGGTGGTGGTTCAGACCAAGCTGTCCTAGACCAAGCTGACAGAGGTAGTAGGGGAGGGAGATGAGTCATGCCTGTATGAGCTACAATGGTTGGGGGGGGACCTTTTTGCCCCCATCTGTTGGAAGAAGCTGATAGGTGCTAGAATCAAAGGCTGCACAGACAGTTGTTGGAGAACGGCCCCTCTAGGCATGGAGGACCCAAGAGAGGGCAGCTGATACTGGCCCTCACTGAAGCCCACGACACCTGCAAGTCCTGCATTTTCTGCCCCCGCAAAAAAGTTTGTGCTGGGGCACAGCAGGCTTCTCTTTATCAAATGCAGCCCCCCCCCCCCATACAGCGGCACAAAGTGGAAGGAATGTCTTCCTTTTGATGCTGCAGGAGAAGGAGACCCAAGAACCTCCAGAAATGGACGTGTAGATAGACGTGTCTGTGACACTCCCTCAAAGACTGGTAGCAAAAACTTTTGTGGGCCAGAAAAAGTGCTTCAGTAGTTGCAGGGAAACTGTCAGCCAAGTGGATGCATAGCTGTGCCTTGAGCACAGTGAGGAGTTTCAAAGCATGCATCTTAATAGATAAAGTATTAATTGATACATAGCACAATCCTATCCAACTTACACCACCAGTGCAACCAGTGGTGCAGTGAGAACGGGAGCCCCCAGAACGGAAAGGGGATTCGAATCCCCTCCAAAGGGGGGGATTCAAAGGGGATTTGAATCCCCTTTCTGTTCTGGGGCTTCCTGTTCTCGCTGCACTGCTGGTTACACCAGTGGTGTAAGTTGGATGGGATTGCGCTGACAGTATGTGTTCCAACATCACTGTTAAGCCAGGACTAGTCCAAGACATTTTGGTGCCTGAGGCAGAAAATCCAAAAGGCATCTCTGGAAAATTATTATAATAATTCCCCCCTCCCAGCAGCCACCACTTTGGACTCCCCTTTGCTGGGGCTGGTTCTCTTGTCAGCTTTACAGCGCCCTGGTGCGTTGAGGTCCACACTTCAGTGGTGTGGAAGGTGAGAGAAGGAGCTGCCAGCAGCCTGCCAAACCCCTTCAATCCTCCCCTCCCAGGCATACCCTGAGGAAGGGCCTACAGCGCTCAAGCTGAGTGCCTTTTGCAACCAGCCATGTTGGCAGGTGGCCCCAAATTGGACACAGACCTAGATCCCTTCTAGGTGCAGCCTGGCCAATGTGCTTACTGCTGCAGCGGCAGCAGCAGTCTTCCTTTAGGCTTGCCTCACCCAAATCGGGTGCCCACCCTATTTTTGCCATCCTGTATTGGCAGCGTTAGAGATGTACACTTCCCAGAAGTGTTGAAGACGTGTGTGTGTGTGTGTGTGCGTGCGTGCGTGCGCGTTTTGAAATAAAAATTGGGGGACATTGAAATATATAGCAGAGTTGCTTGTGAAACCTGCCCTTTTTATTCTTAAGACTATTACGCATCCATGCATGTAACTTACATATAAAATGGGAAAGGACTTTCAAGCACTGCAGAACATTTGCTCTTGGGTAAATTTGTGGAATTTAAAAGTGTGAATGTCTAAAGTTTGCTCAGACTGTCATTAAAAGTCTGTCCGATGTTTGAGATGGAGCAGGGAGTGACTGTTCCTGAAGGCGCCCTAAGCATCTCTTAGTGTGGCCAGTTGGAAAAACAGGAATCCAACAGAATGAAGCTGGAAGGAGAAATCACCTTTGCCGTAAACACAAGGAAGGCTTTATGATGCAGCCTTAAAAATCATGAGTAGCCCTCGGTGTCGTCATGGAGGTGACACTCCTGTTTTTAGTGGAAAAGCTCAGAAAAATCCCTGTAATGTCATTACGGAGAACAATATGTTGGGAAATTCAGTGTAACTTAAGCACCTGGAGCTCTTCAGTAGTGTCGCCATCACAGCTGTAGGCCAGAATTCAGTGCCTTCAACCCAGGCTTGAGGGAAATGGTGAGGCTTGTGATTCTCAAGCCCGGTCTTGGCTCCCCCTGTGGCCTTCTCCAAGCAGTGTCTTCAGGGGCAGGGCCTCTGCCCCCTGCAGTTCCAGGCCCCTGCTGGTCCCATGTTTGTTCTGTTTGGTTCTTACTCCATCTTGGTAAACCACAAATACCCTTGAGCTTATTCAATAGTTACTCCAGTTTATTCAATAGATAAGAGCCGGCATTTGAAAGATCCTGAGGACCTTTGAACTTCACAGGCTTCAGAAGAAGGAAGGTTCGCATGAGCTGAGACAAACGCTCTTCTACGTGTTAGTTGCAGCCTTGCTTTTGTAGTGTGTTTTCCAGCATTCGTTTATTTCACTAGAATTTCACAGAATATCTTTCTGCCACCCTGCTGGGGGCATCCAAGCGCTCTGCAGGGCCCCTGATCACAGCAAATGTTCTGCAGTGCTTGAAAGTCCTTTCCCTGTGCCTGACCCAAAGGAGGCAGCTTGTTTTTAGTTACTGAGTGAAAGTCGCAGTGCTGTCGTTCGGAGCATTGAGTCCAGGATCTAGGAGTGCTGCAGCATTGTGGGGTGGGCTGCTGTAATACTGAAACTGCTTTGGAAAGCTGTCGTTCTGAAATAGAAAATGCTTTCTATGAGTATTTTTCAATGTTTTCTTCAGATTCCAGTGTTTCCATTTCAGAGGTAGGGGTGGGGAAGAGGTTTGGATGGGGGGGGAGGGAGGTTCTCAGCAGGCCTCTGCCCATGTAGTTCAGCTTCCTGGTTCCCACAGAGGCCCACCAGCCACCTCAGTGGGAAGTCCATGTGCAGCCGCTGAAGGCATGTGCGCTCTCTCACCGTTGCTCCCCTGCAACTGGTGTGCAGAGGCAGACTGCTGCTGAACCTGGAGGCAGCGCACAGCCAGTCATGATGACTAGTGGCCCTTGAGAGACTTCTCTTCCTCCGTGAATTTGGCCAACCCCCTTTAAAGCCATCCACATGAGTGGCAATCGCCCCCTCTCCTGGCAATGAATCAGGCTAGTGATGGGCTATGTGAAGAAGTCCTCCTTTGCCCATCATAGGTCTCCCAGCTGTCAGATTTTGTTGAATGACCCAGCCTGGTACTGGTATCGCGAGAGGAGGAGAAGCACTTTTCTCTATCCGCCTTGGATCCCTTCGGGGAGAAAGGCGGGATAGAAATACTGTAAATAAATACCAGGACGCTGTTCCAGCCCTCTGTTGGTTTGCCGTCTTTGGCCCCTTTTCCACCTCCACATCTTGAGGTGTGACGACCAGAACAATACATGGCAACAAGTAATAGTGTGTGCCAAGTGTGGCAACTTCATAGGGCATGAAGATACTGGCCGTTTTATTCCCCACCCCTTTTAAGTGGGATCTCTTGGTGCAGCAGTTGCCAATGCGAGTGACGTGTTTCAGGGTCCCCGGTGTGCCTCTTCTGGGTTAATTGCAAAGGAGCTCCAAGAGCCTGTTTTTGTAGACCAGTCATGGCATGTTCTTAACAGTCTCTCTTTCTTGTTCAGCGCAAGCAGGAGCAAAAGGCTCCTGACAAGGAGGCGATTCTGAAAGCCACAACCAGCCTCCCCTCCCACAGCCTGGACCGCAGCGTAACCCACCACAGCATGAGGGATGTGAGTAACTGGGGTGGAGGGTTGCAGTCCGCTTGCCTGTCCAGTCTGCTCTGTCATCCGCAGAAGGGGGTGCGCTGTGCACCACTTGGCCTTCTTTGTCAAGGGTTTGCTTTTTTGTTCTCTTTGGGGGGACAGACTGCCTGCTTATGTCTTTGAGAGCGGTGGGCTAAGATGCTGCTTTGCTGTCACTGCGGCGGAATGAGGGTTCAAGCTAATCTTTGCAAGGAGCCACCTGAAAGTGATGCCACTATGGAAGATAAATCACAAACCTGACTCTGCAGCTGTAGGTTTTATGCTGGCAGCATTACAGGCCAGTGGGAGCTGTTGAAAGGGGAAAGGGCCGTTCAGGCCCCCCACCCCATTCTGTTCTGCCAGCATGTCACTGTCCTTTATAAAACTGCTGACCTCATAACCAGTTTTTCCCATGTGTTCCCCTAGGGAAAGCAATGGACTGTTCACTGTTGTATTTTATTTATTTATTTTTCACATTTTTATACCGCCCTTCCTCCAAGGAGCTCAGAGTGGTGTATATATTTCCTCCCCTCCTTTTTGTCCTCACAACAACCCTGTGAGGTAGGTGAGGCTGAGAGATAGTGACTGGCCCAAGGTCACCCAGGAAGTTTCGTGGCTGAGCGAGGATTTGAACCTGGATCTTCCAGGTCTAAGTTCGACTCCCAAACCACTACACCATCCTGGTTATTGGTATTGCATGGTTGTCACTGTTAATCAAAAAGTGATGTACCAGGAAGGAAGGGTACAACCTTGCTCTGTATGCAGACAGGGAAAAAAGCAAACTGCATTGCTTCTTAGGGGTCGCCACCCTATAAGGTAGTTCTGGAGCCTGGTAGCCAGTGTGGACGGGGGGGGGGGAGAGAGAGTAAGAATTGTGCCGACTTTTGCCTCCAGGCTTCAACTGCACCTGCCTTCCCATACCTGGTTTTACTGATTCAGAATATGAAGAAATCTCCAGACAATGGAGATGTTTCCAACCCCTTGTCTTGTTTTGGAGGACATGTAAGGGAGGCTTCAGGTCCTGCTCCTCCTCCTCCCCACTCATGTGATGGATTCACAAATGGTGTGTCTACCTCATCCGCAAGGAGGAGCCCTAACCCTGCAGAGCCTCATCACTTCCTGCTCTTGGTGCAGGAAAAACCCTGGCTTTGGGGTGGATGTCTTGTGCTGCCGTTTCTTCTGCCCATGCTGGTAGTGCATGTGAACGGGAGAGAAAAAGTTGGCGCTTGCTTGTGCGGGGCGTCTCCTACTTCCTGTTTCAGCCCAATGCAATGGCAGTAGCCGTGCCATCTTGATTTTTTTTTTTTAAAGAGAAGATGATGAGTTGGTGTGAGTTCTGACTTAATTTCACTTTGAAGGGCCACTCCTGTGTCTTATCTCTTTTGGAGAGTTCAGCTGAGGTGCCTGTCTGTGGTCTCTTGTTTGGCCTTTGCCATTTTGAAGGTCTGCCACTTGTTCTCTGAGCAAGGGAATTGCCCTAATGTGGGGCGGAAGGAAGAGACTTGAAAGACCCTGCCCTCTGCATCCAGAACCCAACGTTTTTGGGGTTTTGTAGATTTCAGGCTTCGAATGTATTCTGTGGCAGAATTTCACCCTCGGGGATTGTCAAGTTGCAACAGCTTTTGCCTCAAGATTTGCCCACCAAGTAAATGCATCAATTAATATTTATTAACTGCCTTTGTGGGTGTGCATTGCTTTTTAGAAAGCCTTGTGCCTCTAGGTAAAGAATAGGGGATCTGCATTGAAATACCATCTGGGGACATTTTGCATATACAGTCAAGAAGCCGATAGTTTCCAAGGAACCTTTATTTATTCTTAAGCTTCATAATCCATGGGGCGTAATGATAAAATAGAATTTGGACACCTTCACCCACTCAACTCCTTCAGCTATACAAACCGCTTGGGCAGCCCAATCCTATGTAAGATGTACTGGCCGGCCTAAATGGCCAGCTGCTGCATCCAACGCAGGATGCGGCCCATGCCGACGGGGCCGGGGCTCACCTTGAGGGGGGGGAAAGGGACGTTCGTCCCCCTCTCCCAGTGTAAGTCCTGGCGGCTCCAATGTGCCTGCTCAGATGCGCACCAGCTGTTGGCTGGCGCGCAACTGGGGAGTCCGTGTAAGGCTGGCCAGGCCCAGGAAGGGGGTTAGGCTATCGGCGGAGCATGCCACTGATATCCCCGCCCCCCTCCCTGGCCTGGCTGGCCGGCCAACTGCCTCTTCCCCAGCCCACCCTCCCACTGCAGCATTTACCTGCGTTCCAGCAGTGTGGGTTCTGGAGGGAGGCGGAGTGATCAGTACCAGCCTCCGTGCTGGCGCCACATACTCCTAAGGTGCTGTGAAAGTGCTTTAGGCACTTTCGCAACACCCTAGGCCGGTGGAGTGCTCGTTTCGCCAGCCTATATTTGGGCAGGATTGCGCCCTGAGTCTTATCCCTTTCTTACTGAGGAGGAAAATGGATTCTTGAGCGGCTCCTCCTTGACCCTGTTCAGGGCATACCAAGGGGGCAAAAAAAAAAAAACAACCCACCTCCCAAGCCTCTGAAAAGAGCAACTCTTCCTTCAGGGGTTTGCAGGGCCTCTGAGAGGGGGGTTAAGGGGGTATAATCGTACCCAGGCCCAGGGTCAAAAATGTGTCACAAAGGGGCCCCAGGAGTAAAAAAGGGGGCCACAAGAACCAAATTCACATGAGCCCAAAAGAAACTTTGTACCCCCTGATAAAATGCCTCTGAGTGGCCCTGGGGGTTGGTGCCATCCCAGGCACAAGAGAGGAAGGTGATTCTGTGTGGCTGCCTAGAAAAGATGCTGACTCTCTACTTGTTTCTTGCAGTTCCAAACTGAGCTCCGGAAGATCTTGGTCTCGCTCATTGAAGTTGCCCAGAAACTGTTGGCATTGAATCCAGACGCGGTTGAGCTCTTTAAGAAGGCAAACGGTATGAAAGAGCCCTGGCTGTATGTTAAGAGCAATGCATCTGCCTGGGAATGACATCAGGAAGCATGTCTGGTGTCTTCTCCACACTCTGCTTGCCTGGCAGCAGGCTCCCATGGGTGCTGCAGTGTCCCTGTGGGTCAGGTACATTCTGGGGACCCTTTGGAGATGAACTAGGTTTGGGAAGATTGTCCAGGCAGACTTGGGGCTTGGTACAGGTGGGATTACTCTCAAACGTGCTGCTCGGTAGAAGCCCCAGGAGGCGTCTGTGTCTGCTTTCCAGGCACACGCACCGCCCCCTGTGATCAGGTTCTCACATGCAGACTTGGATGTGTAGCTCTCTGTCTCTTTATGGGATGTTTCAAGTATCAAGGGAGTGAGAGGGGCCAGCAGTATCCTCCAGACCCTCCTCCCTTCCTGTGCGGGTTCACTACTTGAGGGTGCTCCTGAGCTCAGTGGGATTGGATCAAGGAGAGCTTGAACTGCCTCTGGGCTGAGATTCTCTTTGTAGACACTCACCCTTGCTTTGGAAGTGCATGGTTTTTCATGAGTAATTCTTCCTCCTTGCTGGCAGCTGTGGGTTAGGAGGTCCATCCCCTGATATTCACTTGCCTGCACTGATCTCCCTTTCCTGGTATTGGTCTACTGCCTCAAGAGCAGCAGGTCTAATGCAGTCTCTCTACTGGGCCATCACATTCCAGCTGCTGCCCTTTGCACAGCCATTCCTTGCCAGTCACTGTTCTACTGTATCTGCTGGTCTCTAAATCGAATCCGTGGTGGAGTTAGACAGCTATTGCCGTACAAGATCATCAAATGTAAGAACAGCCAGGGCTTGTATGTATTCTGCAGTAGACTACGAAACCCATGAAGCAGTGCATCTGTGAGTGCTGTTCATGTCTGTGGTGTCAATGTTTCATGTCTGTGTGGGCTTGTGCAGGACTACAGGTAGGACAAAGGTGGCAGTGAATCATTGTGATCACACAATCCCAGGAAGCAACATGAATGTCTCAACCCCCAATTTCTGCACATGGGACTGCCTTAGGCAAAGCATAGAACTGTTTTTTTGTTCTATGTCTCTAGTTCTGTTTTTTGTGTGTGGAATTCTGTGATAATAGTATTTATTACATCACAAAACACAAGAATATAAAATCTCCTGCAAGAGGGTAGTGATTGTGGCACCTGGACAAGATAAATTGTTACCAAGAGACTAAAAGGGGCTGCCTTTGAAGACTGTTCGGAAACTGCAACTAGTGCAGAATGCGGCGGTCCGGGTGGTTGCCAGGGCTTGTCGATTCGACTCAGTCGGACCGGTTTGTTTCCGGGCACAATTCAAAGTGCTAGTTTTGACTTTTAAAGCCCTTAACGGCTCGAGTCCAGGGTATTTGAGAGACCGCCTCCTTCCTTATAATCCGACCCGTGCTCTGAGGTCATCAGGGGGGGCCCTGTTGACCGTGCCGCCATTGGCGGAAGTGAGGGGGATGGCGGCGCGGCGTAGGGCCTTCTCGGCGGTGGCGCCCCAATTGTGGAATTCCCTCCCCTTGGAATTAAGAATGACTCCCTCTTTAGAGGCCTTTCGGCGTGGCCTTAAGACGTTTTTATTCAGGAATGCTTTTAATATCTGACATGGCGGGCTGACGTTTTAACAAATGGTTTTAATATATGTAAATGCTGGTGACCCACTGGGGTTGTTTATTTTTAATCTTAAGTGTTTTAATTAATTATTTGAATGTGTTTAATTAATTGTTTTAATATGTTTATATGTATTTTAATATGTTGTAAGCCGCCTTGAGTGCCCTCGGGAGAAAGGCGGGCTACAAATCCCTTAAATAAATAAAAGCCAATGTCAGTCCAGAAGAAAGGAAAACTTAAAATAAAAAAAACCCACCAGTGGTGTAGCTAGACTGGAGCGGAGGCAAGTAGTTCTGCAAGACTCTGTTACACCGGAGTCAGCGGCCCCTCCCCCTTGCTGTTGGAGCCATTCTGGCGGCAAAGGCAACACGCAGGACACTCCCTGTCGCTTCCGGAATGGCTCCAACAGCAAAGGGGAAGGGCCACTGACTCCGGTGTAACAGAGTCTTGCAGAACTACTTGCCTCCGCTCCAGTCTAGTTTCACCTCTGCCCCCCCCCCACACCTTTTTAAGTAAGGAAGTTGCCTGAGCCCTGCTCTGATCTTGCCCTTTCTGTCTCCAGCCATGTTAGATGAAGATGAGGATGATCGAGTGGATGAAATTGCCTTACGCCAGCTGACCGAGATGGGGTTTCCGGAGAACAGAGCTGTCAAAGCCCTTCGTCTGAACCAGTAGGTGTCATTGGGTGGAGTTGGGGGGGGGGGCAGCTTGCCCCGCCCATTGGGGCGGCATTACTGTCCAGGCATGTGAGTGCTTGTGGAGTGATGATTCATGAATGAGCAGAACGCCTGGTGTAGTTTTGTAACATGCCCTCTTGCGAAACGTTGCCTTGGGTTTGGGTTTTTGTGTAGTCTTCTTTCTCCAAGGTAACCTAAAGAAGAGAGTCCTTCTGTAGTACTGGAATTAATCTTCACAAGCTTTGCACCTCCTGCCTTCCATTCTTAAAAATCAGAACCCAGTCCTCTAGAGCTCCTTTTCGGCTTGGTGCAAAGCAGCTCCTCCTTTTGGGGGCAGCTAAGACAACTGGTGGGCCCAGTGGACGGACTGCAGAGGATTAGCCAGCACCTGTAGCGGGAGGGAGGCTCATATTGGCTTACGCCATCTCGGCAAGTGCCACAGCACTCGAAGGCTACGTCAACTGGGCGTGGCGCTGCAGGAGTTGCATCCTCTTCAACCATTGCATCTCTCATGTGCACAGCTCCACTTAGGCTGACAGCTCATTTCATCTGGCTCACCTGCAGCCTGTGCGTTGTGATGAGACCTGTTCTTTCTCTCCCATTCTGCTCCTTGTTTCAGGCAGATGGAGCAAAGCTCATGAATAAGCTCACCAGATTATGGTGGTCTCTCGGAGGACTCCTCCCTTCCAATCAGGCAGGCTCCAGGAGGCCTAACTTGACTGCAGTGGGAGCTTTAAACTGGCTCGTGACCCTTGGGGGAGGCAGTCCTGTACATGAGCTAGCAACAGACTGGTAGCCCACTCAGCCTTGGAGATGGGTGAAGACCCTTTCTCCATGTCGCCCAACACTCCTGGAGTCTTTTTGTGGTCGGGAAAAGCCCCACTTCGTGGAACGCTCTGCTTAGTCCTGCTGCGTGCGAGAGGGAGGTGGTGGCAATGGCAGCTAGTGCAGAGCCAGCCAGACCGAGCAAGGCTGTGACAATGGCGTTAGGAGTGGTCAGCCCCACAGGAGCAGTATTGGCACCCAGTGCTCCAAATGTCCCTTCTGGCATTCTTCTGTACCCAGTGGGATACTTCAAATGACATTAAAAATGGAGTCTGGAAACGTTCTGGCAGGAAGTGGCGCATTTGGATTCTGACACCTGAAATAACAGATTTACAGCTTGTATCCGTAAACTGGCCTGGTTCCATCTTCAGTATCTCTTTTCACTCCAGTCCTTCATCAGACTTGGCATTTTAGTCTGGCCGGTCCCTCGCCCATTCACACAGTTTTGCAACCTTTATCTTTTAACAGCATTCAAAGGGAGGGGGTAGGTCGAAAGGGGAAAGGAAGAACACTCAATGACCAATATACACTGGTTGCAGCATAATAAAAATATATGCATCGTAACACCCCCAGATTCCCTCCTGACATTGTAACCGGTTGGGGAGCAGCCTCTTAACAAGGCAGCAGACTTGAAGGGAGTAGCTTGAAGGTGGAGCCTGAATGCTGCTTCTCAAAATGGTGGTGCTCTGGCTCTGTCAAGAAGGGCAGGCAGCCAAAGCTTCCTCATCACAACTGTTTCCATGAGAGGATCTTGTAGTGCTGTTATCTGAGGCACAGTGTGTTTTGCAGCTTGAGAAGAGTTGTGTAGCATCTCCAGGGAGACCAGCATTAAGGAGGAGTTTCCCTCTTCTAGGTGCCTTTTCCTTTCCTGACTTTTCTCCCAAGATGTCATTAAGGGAAATGGAACCATTCTGTCTTTTTCCAGAGTTCCAGGGAGACCAGCAAAGAAGATTGATGTTCTTCCTAAGGCAGTCTTTGAACCCCTTTCAGTGGCTGCCCCAGTCACTGTGATGGTTTCCGTTTTATGTAGAGGAAATTCCAGATGAGTCTTGCCTTAATGCTGCAAAAAGCACACAAGGCATCTGCAGACAGTCCCCTTTCACCCAAACCCCCGTGATATGGTCAGAACACCTCTAGAACCCAGTACCAGGAGGGCAGGCTCGGCTGAGACAAGGCATCAGTACGCTTAGGAAAGCCTTGGCCTTTATGGCGCCAGTTTGGACACCACACAGTGTGTGTCCAGAGCTATGGTCTTGGATGTCATGGTCAGGAGGACCCTAAGCAGACACAAGTCCAGAGCAAACCTGGCATCATCTCCCTCCCAGGGAGGCAAACTCTTTGAAGGAAATATTTCATTACCCAGCGAATGCCACAGGACATTGTGATGGCACATTGTGATGGGGATTGGACAGATTGATGGAGGAAAAGTCCATCACAGGTTACAAGCCCTAACTCTGAATGCCAGGTACAAGGGAGTGCCAACAGGATACAGGTATTTTGTGGTCTTGTGTGCTCCTGGAGGCATCTGGTGGGCCCACTGTGAGATGCAGGAAGCTGGACTAGATGTGCCCTTGGCCTGATCCATCAGGGCTCATGTTCTTATGAGACCCTTCTAGAGGCAGTCCTGGTTGAGACCAAAGACAAAAAGGCAGCCATGCCCTCCTCATGCAAAAGGGAAGCCAGGAAAGAATTAGCAGATCGTTTTCCCGTTCCTTTTATTCCAGAGAATCAGAGGGCCTTGGCGAGGAGGCAGTTGTGATCCTGGACAGACCTAGTCCTAGTGCGATGCCTGGTCTGCCTCTTGGAATAGACCTAAAGTGCAGAATAGGGGACTATCCAGTCTCTCCAGCCTACACAGCTCCAGGAACTGCAAGAGCTGGCAAATGACATCCTCGGCAACAACCGTCTTCCCTTTCAGTAGGTGGGCATCTCCAGGAATCCATCCCTGTCTCGTAGGTCTCCACCATAGACTAGTGGATACTTTGGACCACCAGGGAGCAGTGTTCCCTGGACTTGACTGCATCACCACACAACTACTTCATCATGACTCCATGTAGTCTGAAAAACAGATTTATGTGTCTCCCCTCATAGACATGAGGGCAATAGAACCAGAGCCTCCAAGACACAAATGTTTCAGTCTCTGCTCAATTTTATTTACAGTGCCAAAGAAGGGAGGCGAGTGGAGGCCCATCCTTGACCTCAGATTTCTCAGTTGGTTCATCAGGAAGTGGAAGTTCAGGATGGAGATGCTGAAGACTATAACGGAAAGTTTCCAGCAGGGAATTGTCGTTCCTCCATAGATCTCTGAGGCTTACCACCTGGATCACTGTTGCTCCTTGTGATCTGCCCATGTACACAGGCATTACTAGTACAAGACGATGCCTTTGGTCCTGTTGCCTGCGCCTCGGATGTTCACAAAATTGACGGTGGCTCTTGTGGTCCATCTGGGGCATTCACCTGTACACTTATCTGAATGATTTCCCTCTTGAGATCCCAATTGCACAAGCAGGGTTACTGGGACGTGGAGGTGACCTTCAAACTGTGGGAGGATCATGGCTTTTATGGTCAATACAAGGAAGAGGAAGTTGGACACAACACATCCAGCACCTGGGGATGTGTAGATACCAGCAGGGCTCTTGTTTCTGTTTCCTCCGAAAATAGTCTTGGTCATACCAGCTGTTTACACAGGATGGACCTGACATCTGTATCCACATTGCTTGGACTGACGATACCTTGTATACCCTGCATTTGCTGTACTTGCTTCTACTCCAGGCCCCCTTAATGGATCCTTCTCCTTTGGCAACAGGAGATCCTACTGCAGAAACATGCATACTTGCATCTTCCTCTGACAGTCAAGTCCTGCCACTTATGGTGGATTTACCCTCACTTGGTGTTCTGCTCAAAGAAGCACAGAGGGTGCAGATGACGAGGGATGGTATCCTATGCCCTGCGTGACTTGGGTGCCCACCTTCATCCCTGCACAGCTCAAGGCAAGTGGAACTCAACAGAGCCCACACACAGCATTTGCTTGGCTGTCCTGGAGCTTGAACCACTTCTCTCCCATCCACACATCCTAGTCCAAACAAGACGATGCGATGGCCAAGAGCATGCATAAGCAGACATCTCTTTTGATGTGCTCATCACCATCTGTCATTAATTGCTGCAGAATGGGGGAGAAATTCAGTACAACCCCAGAATTCAGGACCTGGTACAGCAAGAGCGCATTGGCTGAGTTGATGACACCTAAACCAGATCAAGCAGAGTCTCATCTCCTCCCAGAAGCATTTTGCCGAATCACAGCTCGCTTTGGTTGTTTGTCAGTAGATCTCTCTCCATTACCAGTGAGTCGCACACTTTCCAAGTTAATCACAAGGTTTGAGTGCCAGGAGAGAAGCGCTCTCTTTTTCTCCAGTGGACCAACAAGCTATTTGAAACATTTCTGTCAACAGAGCTAACGCTTGCAAAGGCTCATGTGTAGGGAGGGCTTCTTGTGTGTCAACATTCCAATATTAAAGATCCCGTAGTCTGAACTGTTCCTTATCAAGCCAAGTCCTCCTTTTACATGGTTTTTGAGTCTCTTCGGTCATCGTGGTTCAGTTGGCAGTTCCCCGTGTCGTGTCTTTCCCTAGCTCGGCATTCTGAAAACAAATCCGGTGTAAGCAATTTTAACTCATTGCAGACATTCATACTTGTATCTAAAATAGCCAATAGCCAGTGCTTTGATGGATGCAATAATAGGGAAATGTATAAGACCACAATAATGTAATAATGGATAAGGCAGTGTTTCCCTCGGTTGAGGCGACAGTAGGTAATACAACAAGGGGTCATATAATTATAATTACGAAATCCAAACCCAGACCCTGACAGTGTCTTCTATTTCATATGTCCTGGCCAGCCTTTAGGGTAGACTAGACTGAGAAAGGTTTACAAGCCCAACACATCAAGAAGAATTGTGTTATCCACAACTCTGACCATGAAAGTCTCTGCTCCTGGCACATCTCCATCTCACATGTCTCCATTCTGTCTCCTCCATCCACCCACAAATGTCCAGTGCGGGAGAATGACAGAGTCTTCTGGTCGGTTCCTCTTTGTGTTGTCTTGTGGAGAGTCCTCTTTCTTGCAGTAGTTACCTCAGCCCACAGGGTGTCTAAGCTCAGAGCCCTGTCAATTTGGAAGGAGTTGCTCATGCTCTGGATGGCCTCCACCTTTACTAAAAGTTAATTCCGTTTTCCATAGAGCAAAGAACAAACTCCTACCATCCTTCTGCCCTTGGAAAAGGGCACCCTGTGGAAAAGAGAATCGTCTTACTTTTGGACGAACACAGCCCTGAAGATTTATCTTCGTAGAGCCAAATCATTGAGGTCACTGGACTCTCTGTTTGTGTCTCCCCAACTTGATCAGATGGAGAAAAAGGCTTCTAAGGACACATTGGCCAGATGGATTAAGGGGTGTATTGCCCCAGCCTAGGAGGCTCTGTTGCTCATAGTTTCGAAGCAGGGAATCCCAGCTTGTTTGGCACAAAAGCACCATGGCTGGAGATCTGCAGAGATCTTCTTGCAATTTTGCTGAGTATCTCCGCTACTCCCTCAACCAAGTCATTTACAGAGACATTGAGCCAGTATTGCAGTTCAGCCTTGTGGATACTGTTGCAGATTGACCTCAGGACAGTTTGGAGTGAGTTTGTGATTCACATGTTCAGCATTAGCAAGACAAAACGGTTCACCTTCACTTTTATGAACTTAAATTAGTAAGGAACATTTGAATTAGCATAGGCCTGTGTATCTGGAATGAGAAGGGCAACTTGTCTGAGGATGCTGGCCATCTGCTCTAAAGAAAGATGGTGGTGAGCCCAGCACTTTTTTTCTCCCAGGCTCCCTTGTGTTGGAGCCTGGGGGAGTGGCAGCACTGGCTGCCAGGCAGGCAAGGTTGTCTTTAGTAGACCAAGGCTTGGTGCAAAGCAGCTCCTCCTGTCTCTTGTTTGGATCTTGCCGCTAGCGCTAGTATTGATGTGTGAACTTTGTCATGCAGCATGTCCGTGACGCAGGCCATGGAGTGGCTGATTGAACATGCGGATGACCCCACCATCGATACTCCCTTGCCAGGTCAGTTCTTGGTGGAAAATACAGCAGAAGCAGGTGCGTCCTCCACCAAGGCAGTCGGCGGGGCGAGTCTGGAAGCCAGCAGAGAAGAGCCAAAGGACGAGCTGACAGAAATATTCAAGAAGATACGCAGGAAAAGAGAGTTTCGGCCTGATCCACGGGTACTCTGTGTGTGTGTGTGTGTGTGTGTGTGTGTGTGTGTGTGTGTGTGTGTGTTGTGATGAGTATCTCAGTAGTGTGGGGAAAATCCTATTGACCTGATGTTCTACTGATGCATCTAAACATTACCCCTAACTCTCTACTTGGATGATATTTGTGTTAAAATCAGGACAATGATTTTAGCCTGGCCCAAGATAGAAGAGTGTGTTTTGCCTGCATGTGCTTTTTGGTGGGGTTTTGGCAGCTCTGGCTTGCTGCCCATCGGGGTACATTGTTGATCTCAGCAGGGTTTGATGTGATTGCTTTGGTGGTGCACATACTAAAAGCCAAATGATACAGAGGTGCACAGTCCTTACATAGGCACTGTTTTGAAACCTTCTGTGTTAACTGTGAAGTGGCTGGAGCTTAGTGGGAGAGAGCAGTCTGCCTACAGAAGGTTTTGCGCAGAGGCCTCTTCATTCAGTAAAAACCTTGAGGCAGGGAAAGACCAAAGCCACATTGCAAAACTCTTGCCTGTATTTTTAAAAGAAAGTTGCCAAGGTCCACGTGCACTTACATGGCACCTATGTCACGGGACAGCCAGGGTTTTTTTCCCCCCTCAGAGGCTGCTGTAGAGGGGCCCCAGACCTTGAGAAGGGGTCTTTCAGGGGCAGCTACAGCTGCTGGAAGAGGGGAGTGGAAGAGCCCCCACGTGCTTTTCACAAGGGAACAAGCTTTGGGTCCTGGCCTATGTCTTCTACTTTCATAATCAGCAGACAATGCCAAGAAACAGGTGGAGTGTCCCAGTAGGGATAATGAGGGTGGGATAGAGGAGTGAGTGTGAGACTGACTGACTGACAGCCACGCAGTAATCGCGAATGAGGATGAAATGCAATTCCAAGCTTGTGACACTGGACTAGAATCTGTTTTTGCTTCCAAAAGGCACCTCATGTGTCCTGCGTTCTCCACCCCAAGGAACGTAGCACGTGGGAGCAGTCGGGCTTCCTACTCTGGCTGAAGTGCTGCTGTCCTGGGTCCTTGCCAATGGCGATTTGATTTCGCCTTCCTCCTGGGGTTGCAGACAACTGCTGCCCCTGGTGTGCTGCAGACCTTTGCAGGTGCGTCGGGAAGAACTGGTCTGGACCTGGTCCTAAGTCCTTGCCACGTGTAAGAGGCTCTGCCCTTTTTCTTGTAGGCGGTCATTGCCTTGATGGAGATGGGCTTTGATGAGAGAGAAGTGGTGGATGCACTCAGAGTGAACAACAACCAGCAAAATGCAGCGGTGAGTATCCGACACTGGGGCACCTCAGGGGCTTCTTGTCCTGCCTGTGAGTCTATTAGATTAGTTGGACCCTGTAAGCTCCACGGAGCAGTGTTTGCTTGCGTCTGGTGGACTGTTTCACACGGGTGGTGCCTCCTTGCGGGTGGACTATGACCCCCCGTGCGTTGGAGACTTCGGGATCCCCACACATCTCGGTTTAGAGCACGATGGCAGCTCGATGGAGGTTTAGAGAATTATGGGTGGCCTGACGAGTGTGGACAGATGTTTCTCCCTCTCTCTGAGAACCTGGGATCACTGAGTGAAAACTGATTGGCAGTGGATCCGGAAGGAAGTCTACAACAGGAAACTGGGGTTCATTGCCGCGCAATAATGTGTTGATAGCCATTTGCTTGAATGGCTTTAACAAGGGTTAGGCAAACTCTTGGAGGATATGTCTGTCAATGGATCATCACACCTAATAACAGAACCCTCCTATTCAGAGGCAGTGTGCGTTGCAGTTCTAGATCAGGGGTTCTCAACCTGTGGTACGAGTACCCCTAGGGGTACGCGGACCTCTTTCTGGGGGTATGCCAAGCCCTGCCCCTTATCTGCCCCATCAGCAGCTAATTAAGTGTTAATTAACATGGATTTTAAATTGTAATTATTATCTGAGCCCTTCTGTCTCTCTGATTTTGGTTTTGGGCTTATTTTTGTACTTTTGAAAATGTACTTTGGTGGGGTGGGGGAGAGAGGGAGCTGATATTGGGAATTGTGACTTGGAGAAAAAAAGAGATCCTTGCATCTCTCTCTCTCTCTCTCTCTCTGAGAGAGTTAAATAAGACATTTTTTCACATTTAAAATTGTTTTAGTACTTTTTATTTAATGATTAATCACCTAATTAATTGATTAATCCAGTTAATTAGCAGGGGGTACTTCAGAAAATTGGACTGTGATAGGGGGTACCCGGGCCTCCAAAGGTTGAGAACCCCTGTTCTAGATGCTAGAGAGGGCTCACTGTTTTGAGCTTCCCGGTGGACCACTGTATTACCAGGCATTCTCTTAAGACACGTGTAGCATCCACGCACACATAGTAGATTTCCCGCATGCAGGGACTAGGTGCAGTGGCTCATGGCATGACTGGTGTGAGAGGAGGAGGGAGGCAAGGATACAGGTGCAACAATATGTCATTTTTGTTGTGGGAACAATAGTGCAACAACCAGGAAGGGGAATCAAAAGGTAATGCAATGCATTATGCAGTATTCATAATGCCTTATTCATAATACAATGCATTATGCAGTATTCACAAACACTTGCTCAACTAAGCCCTAAGCATTAATGGTTCCTAGGCAGGAGAACTGAGAAAGAGGAACTCCTTAAAGGAGAACTGCAGAATAAAGGGAGATGACCTGGGGGGAATGGAGATTATGCAGTAGTGGCTTGAGTCTGTGTAGCCTGAACCAGGGCTGTAGACAAGGAGTGAGCCTCTTGGTGGGCTGTAACACCTCACCTTGCAGTGGGGTGAGGTGTCTTTCCCATACCCTGGTCCCACTTAACCGATTTCCCAACCCTCCAAGAGGGGATCAGTTGGAAGTAGGGATTTTTCTTGTTGTCGGAGTCCTTGATAAATCGGTCAAGAGGAACCATGCATTGAAGGTCTGGGGCTAGTCTCTGGGACTCACCCCTTTAAATGGTAAAAGATAGACCAAGGAATCCTGACCTCCAAAACACACTTGCTACACTCATGCCACCCAAAGAAAGGATAGAAACACAAAGTATGTCATCAGGTTGACAGCACACAACACACAGAAGATGGGGTGGGCTGTGGGCCATGAGATGCCAAACACCAGGGTTGCCTGTCTGTATCTGATGAGATGGTTCAAAGATGGGGGAAGTGGCAGAAAAGGGCTTGAAAGGCAAGCTGAGGAGGGCCAGGCAGTAATCTTAGCTGCTTCCAGTGAGGGAGGGAGGGCAAGGGAGCCCAGGTTGCTTTCCCAAGGGAGAGATCCTTGAAAGGGGGTCCAGTGCGTTCTTGAGCGGTGGTTTGCAGCAGTGCTTGGGGGAAGGGTGCAGGGAAAAAGGCTGGAAGCAGAAGGGAGTGGTCCGATACCATTCTTGGGTGCCAGCCAGCACAGTGGTTCTTGATGAAGGAATCTTGGTGCTTGATGCAGCACCAGCAGGATCCCTGAGTGGTCCACAAACAGTGGCACAGAAGAAAGGTGACCTGGACGCTGTGAGGGAGAAAGGGGGGGGGGGTCACAAAGGGTCTGTGACCCAGCTTGTTATAGTTAGAATCCCCACAGGGAATCATAGAGGCTATTGCAGGGGTTGCTCACCAAAGACAGTCCTTTTGTGCCTTGCCGGTCCACCCCCCTTGGTGATGGGGGCCTTCTGTTGTTTTGTGCCCTGAAGAGGGTGTAGCAGAGGGTTCCTCATTGTCCAGGAGGCCGGTACCCCCGTTGCCACAGAACTCCTGATTGCATTTACGGTGGACAATGGATTACAGCATTTACAGAGGGACGCGAAGGTTGAAGGCACTTTTATGAGGCGCCAATTTTCAGCAGTGTCAGGAGGCTTCCAGGATGTAGCCTTGTTTACGGGGTAAAATCTTCTGACCACGCAAGATGAGGCTTAGAATTTTCCCCAAAGGTCTTCTCCTGAGCCAGCCGGGGAGCGGGGTAAGGCCTTTTCTGTCAGGCCTGTGGGACCTGGCGCTTCCATGCCATCAGCCTAAGCAAAATGCCACGAGACTGGTCTGGGTCATTGTCTCTTGGTGCACACCCAGCCCCACAAACACATGTATATCAACGTGTCTGGTAACGCCTGTTGGAAAGAGGATGCCGAGCCTTGGCTTGACCCAGTCGCATCTTGTGTGCTTGTCGCTCTTTCCTCCCAGTGGTAGCATCTCCATTGGTCTGTAGATGACCTGCAGCAGAAGCCTGAGCATGTTTACTGGGAGGCAGGTCCCACTTTATTCAGTGGGTCAATGTGCACAGAAGTGCAGACCTCATCTCTTTCCCTGCTGCAGGATGGGCTCTTCCCCGCGTACTGCTGAATTCTGATAAAGCTGTTGGTTATTCTACTGAAGGGCCTGGTCTCAATTGCACATCATTTGAAAGGACAAACCCTGGATACTTCTCAGAATTTATTTATTTTATTTCTGTACTTATATACAGCCTTTCTTATCCTCAGATTGCTCTTCAGATGTTATTCAAGGCGGTTTACATAGGCAGGCTTATCTAGATCTGATAAGGATCTTTACAATATTGTTTTGTATAAAAGGTAAAGGTGACTCCTGACAATTAAGTCCAGTCGTGTCCGACTCTAGGGTGTGGTGCTCATCCCCATTTCAAAGCCGAAGAGCCAGCGTTGTCCGAAGACGCCTCTGTGGTCATGTGGCCGGCATGACTCTCCTTGCCGCAGCGCGTAGCATGCAGCTGGAACACGGAGCGCTGTTTACCTTCCCGCAAGCGGTACCTATTTATCTAATCGCATTAACATGCTTTGGAACTGCTAGGTTGGCAGGAGCTGGCCAAGCAACGAGAGCTCACCCCGTCGCGGGAATCGAACTGCCGACCTTTTGATCGACAGCTCATGGTTTACATAGGCAGGCTTATCTAGATCCGATAAGGATCTCTACAATATTGTTTTGTATAGAACCCTATAATTCCAGATGTTTTCTTCCACGGCATAGTCATCTTCACTTAGCTGGCACCTCCCTAGACAACAAATACAACTTAGCCAAATCTGAGAACCCTTCTAATGGAGCTCCAGCAGTTGTTATACGAAGGCTGTTATACCAAGGCTGGCACGTCAAAGCAGACCATCTGACGACAGACCTGGTGTGGCAAAACTGGCTCCCAGGAGGCATTGTTCTTTGGATGTTCGGAAATGAATCCTGTCTTGCAGTCGGGATGGCTTGTGTGACCCTCTCCTCTGGTCACCTGCAGTTAATCTCCCCGAGTGTGTAAAGAAGGAATCTTGTTTGCAATCAATCCAGAATAAATGGGGGCTGTTTTTTTGTGTTTCAGGATTGTAATTCTTGTGTTCATGCTAAAACTATTCGAAGACAAATGAAAATGAGAAAGAGCCAAGTTTAAAGGTGGAGGGAGCTTGCTCTCACAAGACTCCCCCCCCCCAGTTGCTATTAACATGCAGCGTGAAAGACTTGCCTCTTAATATTTTCTCTTTCCTTCTAATTTATTGTAGTGTGAATGGCTTCTGGGAGACCGGAAGCCCACCCCAGAGGATTTAGACAAGGGGATTGACCCCTCCAGTCCTCTCTTCCAAGCCATTCTAGAAAACCCAGTGGTACAATTGGGACTAACCAACCCTAAAACGCTACTAGGTAAGTGCTGCCACTGTGTGGAAAATATGCCCAAGGTTGCTTGTTGTTGTTGGTGTGCGTGTGTGCGCGTGCGCGCTGTGTACTTGCACGCTGTGTACTTGCATGCAGAAAGCCCAGATCTGGCAGTATCCCTCGGGACTGCTAAGTAACTTTGGTGGCCTTGCAGAGGCGGTTTGATGCTCCCCATTAGGCTCTGGAATAAAAACAAATGGCAAGAAAAGGCACTTGTATGTCTTCATGCCTCATTCCGTCATGTCCTCTATTTTGGGGGAGAAGGGGTTGCCAAAAGTAGAATCTGCCCTCAACCTTTTCCCCCCTCTTGAGCGAAGGACAACTTATGACTCTGGAAATCACTTTTTGTGTGGCTATTGCCTTTTGATTTTTGAATTAATAAAACCTGCATTTTAAGCTACTTGAATCTTTCATGGGGGCAAAGGTCAAATTTTTGTAGTGTTTCCATAATGTCACCAAATTGATAGGCCAGAGGTTCAGAAACCCGACTTCGATAGTGAGAGGGAAAATTTAGCAGTGGTTGTGCTTCTGTTGTCCAGCCAAGGAGATCATGTGCAGAATCTCACTTCCACAAGAGGAACTGGTGCAGACGCCCATGTGCTTGTGGCTCTGGGTCTGCATCCTGGGACTTCTGTAGGTTCCACTGAACTTGGCTGGATGTGTCCTGTGAGAATTGAGGGTGCAGGTCTCCCTCTCTGTCACCATTTGTTGCAGTTAGAGCTGCACTGATCAATCCTGTTGTGACCCTGAATGTCACAACCATTGACTGAATCTTATCGCCTCCTTCTTTTGGCAGCCTTTGAAGATATGCTTGAAAATCCGTTGAACAGCACTCAGTGGATGAACGACCCGGAGACTGGGCCTGTCATGCTACAGATTTCTCGAATCTTCCAGACACTGAACCGCACGTAGGCAGGGCAAACTTCTCCATCCCCTGTGCCATTTTGGACTCTCCTCTTGGTTTTCTGTCTCCTGAGCAACAGAAGCCACCAAATTAACTGGGGGAGAGCAAAGAGAGTCGTTTCTTTGTTTGTTTTCTCCGTTGCATTTTTTTAGTAGGTGTTGTCAACAAGGACATTGTAGTTTGGCTTCCATGCTGTGTGGTTTGAGTGTCAGTGGAAGAGAGTTTTGAGTTTTGCGCAGGAGTAGTTCTTGGTTTTCCAAGTGCAGAAACAGAAAACGCTGTATCCCGAAGGCTTTTCCAGTTGTCTCGGAAATCTGGTGATTGGTACCAGAGTTACCAGATAGGGATCTGGTAACTGCACATACTTTCAGAGTTCAGAAGTACAGAGATCTCGAGGTGGCTGCAGTTCACACACAGAGTCGCTGATCAGAATGTTCTATTCATTGTTAAGTTATGTCTGTACTGAAATATAGAAGGCCTTTTCCTCCGAGACACGGGAGTTCTGTTTTTATTAAATATGAAGTGAGAAATGGGAAGAGAGTGAGTTTGGTGCTTCCCTCCCCCCCCCCCCCCCGGTGCTCATTTTGCAATAAGAATTGACAAGCTCGGAAGCCGTGTGCAGCCAGTGAGATACCACACCATCGAAAGGAAACAGCTGCTGAAGATGGGTTCTATGCAAATAGAACACTTATTGTTAAAATTCCTACCGGGGGGGGGGGGGGGGTTAGAAAAGCCTGCCTGTGTAAAGTCCAAGGAGAAATCTGATGACAGAAAGATGGTATATAAATATTATTATTACACTTCCTCATTTTCAGATTCTCATCCACGTCTTGTAAATAAATTTTTAATGCCACAAAAGCACCGTGAACTAAAGTAATTCGCCATTTTGTCGTTTTAAAAATGAGGCATGCTAGAGGCATGTTAGAAACGTCACTTCCTCCTATTTGCTATGAGAAAAACAAATGCAGCCTCCCTCTCCCGTCCCGGACCCAGCTGACCAATCCCACCCCCAGGAACACCCAGTTCCGCCCTCCCCATGCCCCTCTGCTGCCTGGCAGAGAACTTACCTTCCCTGGAGGGCGCAGCGGTCACTCCTGGTGAGCCCTATAGAAGTAGCAAAGTAGTGACTGCAGGAAACCCAACGCTAGAGGGACCTGTTTCGGTGGCTGCAAGATGGCTTGTTTTATGTTCTTGGTGCAGCAGCTGCGTTTCAGCAAGGCATTGCTTCACTTTGCACGGCTGTTTGTGCACATGGAAGAATTGTGCGCCTCAAACCTTTCTTTGAAGTTCTCTTTCTACCAAAAGCACCCCAGGCAGTGCGCAACAGAAGTGAAATGATACAGAAGTTAAACGATTTGCGCTCAGCTGAAGACGGGAAGAGAGGAGCAGACCATTCTACATGCAAATGCAGTTCCTTAGCCCCATCTGTTGGATACATTTCAAAATGCAGGTGGAGGCAGAAGACACAAAGTCCCTGCATACACCATTCACGACACATCCTTTTTGCCCCAGCCACAAAACCTTTTGCAGTTTTGGTGCCCAGGGTAGAAACACGAAATTAGCACACAGTCGGGCCAAGGAGCACAGGCTTAATGGCCTTTCCTTTCAGCTTGGTGCATTATGGCGCCTTAAAAAATGAAACAAGGAGGAATGTTCTGGCCAAGGTGGTTCCATTTAAAATAAAAGGTAAAGGTATCCCCTGACAATTAAGTCCAGTCGTGTCCGACTCTAGGGTGTGGTGCTCATCTCCATTTCAAAGCCAAAGAGCCAGCATTGTCCGAAGACGCCTCCGTGGTCATGTGGCCGGCGTGACTCTCCTTGCCGCAGCGCGTAGCATGCAGCTGGAACACGGAGCGCTGTTTACCTTCCCACAAGCGGTACCTATTTATCTACTCGCATTGACATGCTTTGGAACTGCTAGGTTGGCAGGAGCTGGCCAAGCAACGAGCGCTCACCCCGTCGCGGGAATCGAGCTGCCGACCTTTCGATAATAGGGGAAAGGCTGGAAGCCCAGCAGTGGAGCTGTGTCCAGAAGGTCTCGAGTTTGACCTCTGGCACCTTCAGGCAGGGCTGGGAAAGAGCCTTCCTTGCCTGAACTGAGAACTGCTGCCAGCCAGCCTAGACATTACTGAGCTGGATGAAATGGTGGTCTGGCTCAGCAAAAGGCAGCTCCCCACGTACCCAGCAACCAAACACAAAAGAACAGAGGAGATGGAGGCAGCAGAAGTTGCTTATAGGCCACTGCATGACCACCTTCTGGAGAAGCCAAAATGCAGGTGGTCCCAGCAAGATGGAGGAAGGGAGCCTGTCTGTCTTGTCTCTCTTGGATGTAGACAAGATTACTATTAGCGAAATGCCGAGCCCAATGAGCTTGCATCTAGCAGAGTGCAGCGGCACGCTTGCTTCAATGTTGTTCGCCGCCGAAAGTAAAACACAGATAAGGCAGATGTCCACCACCAAGACTGTATTTACAAATTATGTACAGATAAGCAGATTCAGCAAAGCAATACCTTGTATATAACTCCAACTCCACGGCATAGACTCCACACAACGACCCACACTGGTAGGCTCTGCTAGCCCCCTTATATAGTGCGTTTACACCAATCACAGTGGAAATTGATGCATCTCATTATCTGTTGCATCAGCTCTTTCCACAGGTGCTTTGTCACAGTGATTCAGCATTTTCCATCTATATTTCACATTCACTTTTCATTGCATCACTTTACATTACATAGAGAGATATACTGTACATACACGGAGTTCTTGGTTGCTATGCCTGCCCAAACATCAGGGCCCTGCACTATTCAGACTGGAAATTTCTTTTGATCATTTAGTGAGCTAACCCTGACAATTATGTTTATCACAGAGCAGCAGTTTTCAGACTGCTGTTGAGGAATTCTGGGGTTCCTCAATGAGGTGGTCAGCGATGGCAGATACGTTTCCCTGAAGGACACAGCCTGCCCACAAGACCAATCTCTGCCCCCAGTGCCCAGCTGTCCACATATGACAAAATGCCCTAGCTCTGTATGAACAAGTGTGCGTTTGCAAGGCAAAGAAACCCCAGGGCCTCTCCAGCAAATAATGGGAAAAAAGGTCCTCCTGGAAACTGATTGGACAGGAAAAGTTGTGCTTCCAAAGTCAAAAGCGGGGAAATGAGTCCCCACCCTCTCTCTGCTAACGCATAGGAATGGGTTTCACAGAAGATGACAAACTTTGCTTCAAGTGACACATCACCACCTACCCACACAGGCTTACCAAGAGGAAAGGTGATCTGGTCACACATGCCCAGCAGCTGGCCAAAGTAGATCTTGTTCTCGGAGGGGTGAAAGCCAAGCTCTGCCATCCGGCAGAACAAAGACTGCAGAAGGACTTTGGGATCCCTAACAATTGGCACAAAGGTTTGCCAGACCCCAAAAGAATGCCCTGCCACCAAGGTGCTGTGGGGCAGAAGCTATTCAGTGTTCCACAGTACCTACCTGCGGAGTGTGAATTTGACTGTGTCTTCATTGAGGGAGGCAACCATCACGTTGGCTTTCCAGTTGTACCGGATCTCCTTGAGGATACAGTCCAGACATCTGCAGGGAATATGAGATACAAGGAAGGGGACGAAAGCTGCAGTTCTGGCCCTCCTGTTCACCCAGCCTCCAAAGCTTGAAAAATAGAAAATTCTTACCTGAGAATTCCTGTTCTGGGGAGAGGAAGGGGGGCATTCCTGACCCCTAGGGAGATGCCCCTCCCACCACTAGGAGGCAGGGCCAATATCCAAAGCATTGTCTTTCCCTGCTGTAGACAGCCAACTACGGAGGGCTCTCTGGGTAAGAGGGTTTATCACCTGTAGTTTTCCGGGGCAGTTCTTCAAAAATCCCCCTTTCAGCCCCTATTTAATTTAGTAGAGCCACAGATCACTATTCTGTTTAATGAAGTGAGGAAACTGGCAATTATTTTAATCGCGTGATATTAATCAGTGGAAAAGAGATGTGAGGAGAGAGCTGGAAAGTTTGCCTCTCCTTGAAGGACACGAGCCCTTGCGGCCAGTTTGACTCTGGCTCAGGTGATTTTTGCTGGGCACGTCTAGCTTCATTGTCACAGCTTTCCTGCCGCACTCAATCAGTCTCGCTACCTGTATCCGTTCAGCTGCTCTGCAATCTGGGAATGTTCCACCCCAGGTCTTACCTTGGCCAGAACATCCATCATCCGCTGCAACATCCGCTTCATCTGCATCTCTTCCTCCTTGGTGAAGCGAGACAGCAGTGGCTCCAGCTGGCCTGTCTGGAAGGAGAGACACCCACAAAATGTTACCTGCCCTTCCACCAAGGGACTCTGCACAAGGGTCTCCTCACTGCCACTCTTGAGGTTGGCTTGGCTGGGTTGGGACAGGAGAAAGCAATTGCCCCAGTATCAGTCTGATACTGGCAGAGCAGTACTCTGATAGTGGCAGAGCAGGCATTTCGACACATGCAAGCATTATTCCCCCCAGATCCTCCCCCCACAAATGCATCTTTGTCAGCTTTGAGGAAATGTTTTAAAGAGCGTGGATCTCCCATTATTTCACCCATGGTATGGCAACTGCTGAAGGGTGCTGTTCTCCAGCAGACCTACAGGTGGCAGCACAGCGACATTCTAGAATCCAGTTGAAGGACCTCCTCTGTGCTTTGGTGAGGGAGAGCTGGACTGGATGCAAGCTCTGTGCCCTGCAAAAGGAGAGAATCCCTCCTTGGACGAGGCTGCTGTTAGTCTCTAACCCAGCATCCTGTTTCCAGCAGCAGTCAAGCCGCCAGCTGGTATGAAGAGCAGCTCACCCCAGCAACTGGTCTTCAGTGCCCTGCCTGCTTCTGACCACTTCTGGCTCCATGTACACACCATGCGGTGCAGGACTGCAGCTCAGTGGCAGAGCGTTGCTTGGCATGTTCAAGCGCTGGCAGATTGCGATAGAGCTCTGCCTGAAAAGTAGAGCTCATGCCATGCAGTGTCAAGGATACAATAGACGGCAGCAGCTTGATAAGGGGAGAGGCAGTTGCTCAATGCTGTGGTGCGTGCACAAGGTCCTAGCTTCTATCCCTGGCAGAACAACCCACTTGAAACCCTGGAGCGCTGCTGCCAGTCAGTAGGAGATAAAACCAGTGTACATAGACCAATGCTCTGGCTGTATAAGACATAAGCTTCTCCAACTCCAGCAAGCTGGCTAATCCCCTTTCAAAGCCCTCTAAGGTGGCCATCCTCCCCCACCCCCATCTCACCCGCCTTAAACGTCCATCTCAAGTGGGTGCTTGGTTGCGGATGGAAAATAGCACAGGAACACTGAAAGATGCAGAAGCAGGGATACGATTCTGCTTACAATGAATTTATTATTGCATAACGGAAAGGAGCTGGTAGCTCTTCAGACAAATATGCTGTCTGGAAAAGGCCTTGATGATTCAGGAAAGGCACTCTTCCCATGCATGAAGGTGCTCATGCCTTCTTTAAGGTAAAGGTGACCCCTGACAATTAAGTCCAGTCGTGTCCGACTCTAGGGTGTGGTGCTCATCCCCATTTCAAAGCCGAAGAGCCAGCGTTGTCCGAAGACGCCTCCGTGGTCATGTGGCCGGCATAACTCTCCTTGCCGCAGCGCGTAGCATGCAGCTGGAACATGGAGCGCTGTTTACCTTCCCGCAAGCGGTACCTATTTATCTACTCGCATTGACATGCTTTGGAACTGCTAGGTTGGCAGGAGCTGGCCAAGCAACGAGAGCTCACCCCGTCGCGGGAATCGAACTGCTGACCTTTCGATCGACAGCTTATGGTTCAGCGGTTTAACCCGCTGCGCCACCCGCTGGCCTCGCTTCATGCCTTCTTTACTCACCGGTATGAGGCAGCTAAGCACCCACTGAATGGCTCCGAAGGTGAGGGGGCGGGGCAGCCTCGTGCCAGTGAGTAACGGAGGTCAGCGCGGTGCAGAACTTAGCGTTCCAGCCCACCTCCAGTGACGCCACTGCCACAGATTAATTACATGCATGCCTTCTTAACCAGCATGTAATTAATCTGTGGCAGTGGCGTCACTGGAGGTGGGCTGGAACGCTAAGTTCTGCACCGCGCTGACCTCCGTTACTCACTGGCACGAGGCTGCCCCGCCCCCTCACCTTCGGAGCCATTCAGTGGGTGCTTAGCTGCCTCATACCAGTGAGTAACGGAAGTCAGCGCGGTGCGGAACTTAGCGTTCTGCCCCACCTCCAGCGATGCCACTGATCTGTGGGATTCCTTGCCACAGGATGCTGTGATGGTGTCTGGCCTAGTTGTCTTTCAAAGGGGATTGGACAGATTGAACGGAGGAAAAGTCCATCACAGGTTACAAGCCATGATGACTATATGCGACCTCTGGGTTTTTAGAGTTAGCCCATCTCTGAATGCCAAATGCAAGGGAGCAGCAACAGGATACAGGGATCTTGTGGTCCTGTGTGCTCCCAGAGGCATCTGGTGGGCCACTGTGAAATATAGGAGGCTGGACTAAATGGGCCCAGGGCCTGATCCAACAGGCAGGGCCCTTATGTTCTTAGGTTGATGCTTCTGCTGGGCCAGAACTGAGCCTAGGCTCCAGTGTATCGAAATTCATTTGCCTGGAAGTGAAAGTCCAGGTTTGTCTAACTGGACAAGCAACCCAAGAGGCCACTTGAGGTGAGGTGGTTTTTAGGGCTGCCCAAGAACAGCACATGATCCAAATGCTGAGCCCAAGTGTTCCCTAGTCTGTAAGAAGTCCTGCAGTGCAATCCTATGCATGTCTACTCAGAAGTAAGTCCCATTGTGTTACTACCAGGATTGCAGCCTTAAGTTAGGGTACTTCTATATAGCATGGAGGAAAGCCATAGGCCAGGCAGGCCTGAATAAAAGGCTCATCATGGTGGAGGATGTCAGTGTGAAACTCCGGCCTGGCCCTTGATGATCCCCAGGCATATTTACCTGGTTGGCGCAGTGGGTTAAACCGCTGAACCATGAGCTGTCGAGCGAAAGGTCGGCAGTTCGAATCCGCGACGGGGTGAGCTCTCGTTGCTTGGCCAGCTCCTGCCAACCTAGCAGTTCCAAAGCATGTCAATGTGAGTAGATAAATAGGTACCGCTTGCGGGAAGGTAAACAGCACTCCGTGTTCCAGCCGCATGCTACGCGCTGCGGCAAGGAGAGTCATGCCGGCCACATGACCACGGTGGCGGCTTCGGACAACGCTGGCTCTTCGGCTTTGAAATGGGGATGAGCACCACACCCTAGAGTCGGACAGACTGGACTTAATTGTTAGGGGTCACCTTTACCTTTGTCCCATCAAAGTCAGTGGAACTTGCTTCTGTGTAAACAGATCTAGGCTCCAGCAGCAATACACACGTCCTGGGAGGAAGCTCCATTGAAATCGTGTGACTTACTTCTGCGTAAACAGGGAATGTGCTGCAGTCTTGCACTCTTCCACCCTTCCTCTAAGCGCGTTTACTCGGAAACAAACCCCTGAGTTTCAGTGGCGCGGATTTCTCCGTGCGCCTTACCTGGGTTTAAGTCCTATCGCGCTCACTACTCATTTCCGAGGGACCAGACAGGAGCTCGGGTCGTGACTTCCCAAGGACAACGCTGGAAGGCGAGAGAGCGGACACTGGCCTTTAGCTGAAGAAACAGAACGACGGTAACCCGTCTTTCTGGGGCTCTCCAGGGGGACGCCATCCCTTGCAGGCAGTCTGGCGGCGTCTCGGGGACCCTCCCTCCCCCTGCTCTTTCCAGCGCCACTTCTGCGCGCAGCCCCATTGAGCGCCGAGACTTGCTTCCGAGAAAGCGCGCTAGCGACGCGGAGGAAGCCCGGGGAGAAGGCAGCGCCTCCGCCCACCCGCTGCGCGCCTGGCCCGCGATCAGGCGAGGGGGGAACCAATGCGGCATTTCCTGGCTGGCCGGGCGCCCCTCCTGCTGCCGCCGCGAGGAGGCGGCGGCGGCGGTGCTCGCACTGCAGCTTCCGGCCGGGATCCTGCAGCAGGCAGCAGCCAGGAGACGCCGCGGCCGCCGCTGGGGAGCTAGGCTGCCCGGACCGGGCGGGAGAGCTCTGCGCCCCACGCATGGAGACCCCGAGGAGGGCCCGGCGCGCCGGAGCGCTCCTCCCTCTCCTCCTGCCGCCGCTGCTGCTGCTTGGCTGGGGAGCTGCCCAGGAGCTGAATCCTCGCGGGAGGAACGTCTGCCCGGCGTCCGGGTAAGAGCCGCCGAGCGCCCTGTCGCTGGAGGGCGCGCCTGGGAACCTCCCCGGGCACGCATGGCTTGGAGAGGCCGTGGGGACCCCCTGCGAGAGGGGCTCTGCGACAGCTCCGCCGCTTCCCCTCAGCCCTGCCGACTCAGGTCCTCTCCCCCCCCCCCCCATGAGTGGGGCAAGCGAGTGGGGAGAGTCCAGAAAAAAGGTGCATTCGAGAGGTTCGGACGCGCAATTCGCAAGTTTCTCGCTCCCTCCTCCTGTTATTGTGTCGGAGTTTGCTTCCCCGCCCCCAGCCTAACATTACGGAGTCTGCTGTATATTTCTTGACAAGGACTTTCGCGAATCTGGTCCACGATTTATTTGTGTGTGTGGGGGGGGGGAGTATTCTGTTCCAACAATGAGGTTCAGTCTAGATTAGAAGATCCCTTCCCCATCCTAAAGAGGGGTGCTCTTTATCCCATCCATGAATGGCACCCCTTTCTCCCAAAGCAAGTTGGGGTCTCCAGGATCACCCACCCCATGAGCTCTGGAATGCGGAGAGCCCCTCATCCTGGGTGAGATGGTCCCATGGTGAAATGGGACGACGATGGTGATGGCAAAGAGGTCCAATAGTCAACTCGTGGAGGTCGATGAGGTCGTCTTTCTTTTCCGTCCTCCTGCCCCATCTGTGGGTTCCTGATCTAGGCTATAAGAAAAGCTGGGGGGGGGGGCATTGGAGCCAGCCTCTCTGTCTTTCTGCAGTGTTGTCACAGCAAGGGAGAAGGGAGTAAGATGAAGTTCTCTCCCCCTGCCTGGACCGGACCTCCCTCCCTTCTTTGCCCCTGCCGTGGTGATGACAGACCCAGATCTTTCCACTGTGGCCGCAGCTTTCCTTTCAGAGTTTTTTTGACAGTCTCCAGTGGAGCCCTAATGCCTGGTGTCTCTCCCCCCCCCCCAGCCCTTCCATCATGGTGGAAAACATTGCCTCTAGTCCCAAGGAGGGGGCACTGCTGGTCCCTTGGGAGCCTGGAGTCGGGGAGGAGGGGGCTTCTTCCAGCTCAGAGGTTATGCCCACACTTGGAGAGCGAGAAGGTGCTTTGCCTTCCTTCAGATGTGCCGCTGCTAGCTGCGAGGTTGGGGGGCCTGGCTCAGGGGCTTGCTTGCACGGGATCCCCTGGAATTGCATTGGGAGAAAAGGGACTGGGAGTGAAGGATGTTAATTGCAACGTCTCTTGGAATCCTGTCTTTAAACTGCAAGGGTTTGCTCTTGGAACTGCCGTGTGCTCTTGGAAACCTCTGGTTTCCTCTCCCTCCAGCAAGAACTGCTTTTTAGAGAATTAACCCCATCCTCGATTTAACGGTCTCAAGATGCTGCCTCTCGTTCCCTCCTCTGCCATGCCGCTGCTGACAGCCCTGCTGTGCCCTCCAGACCACAGCTTTCAGAATGGAAATGTGAGCTACAAAAGTGACTGACATTTCAGGGAGATCCCCCTTCCCAACAGGTATCCCCCCATTTTTTCCATGAGGTTTAAAGAACAAAAAAGAGACACCCCAAACGCTCGCCACCCTCCTTCCCACTGTAACTTAAAACCCAATGGAAAGAGACTATACATCTGTTTTCGATTTAAACTCTTGCAAACAAGCCCTCGTAGATGAGAGGGCTTTGCAGTTTTTGGCTGCGGAATTTCTGCACGAGGTTTCTCCTACCCACCCACCCCCCACAGAAGCGTCTGGCCCATGTTTTTTCTAGCAAGACAAAGTCTGTTTTGTGATGGAGGAAAGCTCCATGGTGGGGAGGAGGATGGATGTACAGAAATGCAGCAGGACCCCCTCCTGGAGACCCTCAGTCCATCATCATGCGGTTAACAAGCAAGCAGTGCATTTGCAGACAGTAGGTACACTTGGATTCAGAGAGGTTTGGAGGGTCAGGCCTGACCATGTTGGCTTCTCCTCTCCACCTCAACCCCCCCCCCCAGTGGAAATGAACCTCTAATGACGGTTTATCCCATTTGCTACATTCACAAAGTCATGGGAGGGCAGTTGGATAATGGAAGGGGGTGGGGTGGAATTGGAAATGCGAGCCTCATAAGTATAAAGCTGCCACAATTTTGTGGGAATGCAGAAAAGCCACTAAGTGAGACTAGAGATTCAGTTTCCTAAAACGTGTGGCTTTTTTTACAAAAAGGCATATTTCTAAGCCTGATGTTTAGTTGCTTGGAGCTGCTGCGTGAGCATGGCTAGCTGGAATCTCAGGAAGCCAGAATAAGGCTGCAGTCCCATGCTGGCTTCCTTGGAGTAAGTCCTGTTGAGGAGGACAGTCTTCGGAGTCCATGCGCTTAGGCGATAGATGAGGCAAAAGCAGCAGCAGAATAAATGCTCAGGCTGAGAATCATCATGATCACGTTCTCAGTTTGCATCATGGGTTGCAGAATTCAACTTTTTTTGGCACAGAATTTTGATTGGTGCAGAATTTTAATCTTTTTCTTGCACAACCCCCTGGGGTAGTTCTCCTGCACAAAGGAAAGCCCCCTTGAAATGAATGGGAGCTGCGCAAGAGCATGCTGTGGGATTCATGCAGGAGAATGAATTCACGTTGCATGTGAATTCATGAATTCATGCACGTTCTCCTGGACGATTGCGCTCCTGAGGACCAGATCAGTTTCCCGCTGGGCTGCCTGGCTGACGTTGCCTCTGAGGGGAGGGGAACTCATGCAGACCTTGGATAATGGTTTCATTCAGAGGAACTGCTCTGCTGGGTGCCCCCTCCTCAAATTACAGCTTGCATATTCCCTCATAGACACTTTATGGAGCAAGTAGAGTATTTTACCTGCCAGAGAGGTTGTGTGGCCCAAAATGGGGCTCGGAGAAGCCAGCTGATGGCAGATCAGTTAAAAGCAGTGAGACAGTTGTAGTAGGACATCTTACATTTTACCATAGTCAAAGAAAGTAGACAAAGGCTCCAATCCTTTGCACACTTTCCTGGGAGTAAGCCCCATAACACAATGGGATTTACTTATGAGTAGACATGCATAGGATTATGCTGTTACAGCCCCAGCCCTAAAGGTGTATGGGATTATGCCTGGGATTATGTCCTCATGCACAACACCAGGGGACAGCCACTAAAATTGACTGGCAGGAGAGTTAGAACAGACAAAAGGAAATATTTCTTCACACAGAGTGTAATTAATCTGTGGAACTCCTTGCCACATGATGTGGTGATGGCATCTGACCTAGATGCCTTCAAAAGGGAATTGGACAGATTGATGGAGGAAACGTCCATCACGGGTTACGAGCCATGATTCAACCTCTGGATTTGAGAGGTAGCCTACCTCTGAATGCCAGATGCAAGGGAGTGGCAACAGGATACGGGTATCTTGAGTGCTCCCTGAAGCATCTGGTGGGCCACTGTGAGATACAGGAAACTGGACTAGATGGGCCTTTGGTCTGATCCAGCAAGGTTCTTCTTATGTTCTTATGTATGTGATGTACTAAACTTGCTAAAACACCATATAAAGAGAGAGCCAGGATAGTCACTGCTGGCCCATCCACGAGGCCACCTGATGTGGGCTGCATCAGCAGCAGATTGTGTGTGGGCAGCAGCGAATTTGTGGTGACCTCCAACCTGCCGCCACACTGATCTGTTTCCTGCTCACTCGAGTGACCAGCAGATCGTTCCCCTCCTTACCAGGCTCCTCCTGTGCTGCCCTGAAACTGGGAAGTGCAGGACTTCTGGTTTCATGTACAGGGACAGTGCGAATGCTGTCCGTGAATGCGCATGCGCTGTCCGTGTAAAGGAAACTGGAAGTCCCACACTGCTGTGTTTCATGGCAGTGCACGAGGAGCATGGTGTTTGGGGAATTTTTCATAGTGCAGAGGGACTTCCCTCGCAGACAGCATCTGACCCGAGACAGCATCAGGCGCCGGTGCTCGAGCTCATGTCGCCCCTGGATGTTGGTGGTTCTGTTGTTGGACGTAGACCTGGAAAATTCGAATCCCTGCGCATCCATGAATCTTCCTGGGTGACCTTGAGCCAGTCACTACCTCTCAGCCTAACTACCTCACAGGGTTGTTGTAAGGAGGGAAGGACCCATGTACACCACCCTGCGCTTCTTGGAGGAAGGGCAGTATAAAAATGTGGAAAATAAGTAAACAAATAACTAAGATTATAGACAAATCCACATCCACACTAAGACCGCACTAAGACCACTAAGACATCCACACTCCCCCTAGGTGGAGCATCTCATGTAAACCATGGGCCTGTCTCAACAATATCACACTTTGTAGGGTTGTTTTTACTGGACAGGATGTGATTGTGACCCCCCCCCCCCGCATCCTGGGGCAAGGCTGGGAGGGGAGAAGAGCCTTTGCACGACCTGGAAGTGGGTCATTCAGCTTGAAAAAGCCCTGCAGAGGCTTGGAAACCACGCAGTTTGCCCACGCAAAGGTAAAAACAAGGTTTGGGGGGCTTTTTTCCACTTTTACAAACTTTTTTAAGTGGATCCCCGCAGGTCCGGGATTCACGGTGAGACAAATCTGCGGATCCCAGATCCACAGATATAAAGGATCCACTGTACAGTTGTCCCCCCGTATCTGTGAAAGATAGGTGCCAAGACCTACCGCAGATACCTGAAACCACAGTTACAGGCTAACCTTATATATAAAAGTTGCTTTTGTAACCTGGTCAGGAATTGCAGAAGCAGATAACTGCAGCATGGCTGCAGAGAGCTGCAGAATGGCAGGGCAAGGCATTCTGGGGCGCTATCTGTAATTGTCTAATGTAAATGACTGGCTGTAAAATGGGCAGGGAGAGCTGCAGAGAGCTTCAGAATGGTGCGGATAGCAATGGCATATTAGCTTCAGAATTATGTGGAGAGCTTGCCAGGGAACTGCAGATAACTGAAACTTCAGATATGGCACCTGCGGATACGTGTGTGTGTGTGTGTGTGTGTGTGTGTGTGTGTGTGTGTGTGTGTGTGTGTGTGATATGACTGTATGTTCTTATGTTTAGTTTTAAAACAAATTTATAAATATTGAAGAACAAGGTTAAAAACATTCCTGATTAAACGTATATTAGGACATTAGCCTCTTCATGTTTACCCAAAGGTAAGTCTCATTGTGTTCAATAGGATTTACTTCCAGGTAAATTTGTATAGAATTGTAGTCTTGATGAACTACATACTGTAGTAGCCTTTGGGAAAGAGGATATCTAGACAGTGACGTACCCCTAGGCAGATTTCTCATTTTTCCTCCTGCAGAGCCTGATCTTCTCAGCTAAGGTTCTTTTGAAAAAAGTTTCAAAGGCTGCAGTTAGGCACTTCTGATGATAATGAAGCCACTCTTGCCATAGGAGAAGTCCCAGAGCTCCTCTCCCCCCCCCTCCCGCTACACTCCTGATTAATCAGTTTCTCTTAAAAGCAAGCAAAGCCTCCTCCCCCAACCAGCTTAAAACATTCTGACTTCTCTCTTTTGCTGGCTGTGTTCCAGTGGCAAACTGCTTCTCTCAGCCCCCACCTGAGCCACCAGTGCACGTCTAAAGCCAACTAGCCACCAGCCGTCAAAAGCCACTCAAGAAACTTCATCAGCTTTTGTTTATCAGTCCCTGGAGATGATCGTCTTTTGAGGTGATGCAGTCGCATTCCCATTACAAGCTGCCTCCGCCTGCCAAGCCAAGCCGGCTGCACGGTGATTCTGGTAGATGCCAAGATGTCACAAAGATGGGCACGCTGGGCAGCCAAATCCATGCCCAGGTGGCTCGGGTCACCGCGTGATCCAAAAGGGGCACTCAAGCGGCCTCGGAGGATGCTGCTCCTCCTGTGTTGGAGCTCCTGCTCTGTGCTTCGCACCCTTAAGAACCCCCGGGCTTGGCTGCAGGGGTCATCCTCTTATTTTTACATATACCGTATATAAAAATAGAAACAGCAAAAAAAGGCAGCCAGCATAATTCAAGGAGCTTATTGCGTCATTGTGGGCATTGCCCAGCAGAGGCACTTGAAACTGGGCCAGTGCAAAGGCAGTGCCTCTTGTGTCATATGAAATGAGTAATGCTGACTCTCGGCATTTTAATCATTCTGTGTGCGCACACACAGCATACGCTGCCTAGGCCAAGGCCTGTCCACGAGGCCAACTGTGGCTCCAGGCAGCAGGTTGGGGGGGGGGCAGGGGTGGCGGCAGGCCCCAGAATGCTGTCTGAGCCGTCTCAGGTCCACGTCTTCTGCACCACAAAAAGAAAACAAAACCCCTTACTGTACTCCTCGTGCGCTGCAGTCCAACCCAGAAGTACGGGACTTCCAGTTTCATTTACATTTAAATGAAACCGGAAGTCCAGCACTTCTGGGTTTGGCTGCAGCACACAGAGAGCATGGTAAGGAGGGGAATGATCTGCGTCCCATGCAAGCGAGAGGGAAGCAATTGCGGCTGGCATGGAGTGAAAGGCCCCTGGATCTGCTGCCTCCTCAGACCTCTCGCAGTCAGCCGCTCGTGCAGCCCACATCAGGTGCATGGGCTGGCCATGCGTGGGGGCGACTCCATCTGCCTCGCCACTTCCACCGCTCTCTGGACTTGCAAGAGGAGGGAGAACAGAGTCGAGGAGGAAGTGGAGGGGGAGGGAGAGCAGACTGGGCTAGAGCGTTGCGCACACGTTCTCTTCCACTCAATTCTACTCCGCATCCTTTTCAAATGCAGGGAAGAGGCGGAGGATTTGCACTGGAGGCAGCATCTGGTGTGCCAGGGGGTGGCATTTGGGTTGGCATTTGGTTGTATTTTTTTAAATAGTGGTTGTTAGGTTAGCTGCCTTGGTTTTTTGATTGTCTGAAGCAAAAGGCGGAATATAAATGCTGAAAGATGATGATGATGAATAAATGTGAGGTGCTGCCTCAGGCTCTGGAAGGTCGGGTGCCTGCGGGTAGAGACAGCCAGAAACGTCCTTCTGTGATGGCTTCTGTGTGCCGCCATGACTGTCACGTGTTGTGCCAACATCCTCCTGGGGTGGAGTATTTCTGTGGCACTTCTTGCATCCGTGTCCAGAATTGGACAGCAACAGCACGGAAACTGCCCCCGGCAGAGAAAAGACTTGCATAATGACCACAGCCATGAGTTCCGGTGGTGGGGTGGAAAGCCAAAAACCGATCTTGGGGGAATCCATTTCCAGCTTCTGCTGCATGAGAAAAGGACTGTGAAGACTGGCCCTCAGTTACATCCTGCAAGAATGTGTTGTCTTTTTATTGATTTGCTTGTTTAATATAATTCCAGGTAGTTCCCTGTGTAAGTACAGGTTAGATTCCGAAGGTCTGCACTTAAGTTGAAAGTTTATTTATGTGACATAAACAAAACTGTGAACAACTTTCTGTAGTGGTTGAAAAACAGTTCAGAAATATTTATTTCTAGAAATAAATTGTCTATAAAATAGATACTAATTCACGCCCAAGTGAAAGTACACTCTGTGGTCAACCTGCTTTTTTTTTTGTCATTTAATGTACAAAATGGACCTTAGAGCACCTTAGATGGGGGGGGGGGCTGCATTTGTATTAGTTGCATTTTATAACTTGCATTTTACAAGAAGTTACAATTGGCATTTGTATTAGTTGGAGAGGAACACGAGTATAGCTCTATTCAGTAATTACTGGCTCTCCTTTACCCACCACTTCTGTGTCTCCAAAACGCAGCGTCTGTCTTCAACCTGAAAACCAGTGTCTCTCTCCCTCTCACAAACCAGCGCTATTGTGCCTGCGCAAAAAACTTCGGAGCAGACGGACGGCACTTGCAGAAAAGTGCTGCGGGGCTGTCCTTGAAGTTGGGACGTCTGTAAACTGGATGTCCTTAAGTAGGGACCACCCTGCATATCATGCTCCCTTTTGGCCTGACAGGAGCCACCCAAGGTGTCTGCCGCAAAGACACAGTTAATGTTGTATATAAAAAACAGAAGTTTGTTCTTCAGGGAACTATGAGTGATAAAAGGAACCGAGTGAGGGGACAAGATTGGCCAAATTCAACTCTCAGGCCTTGGGTGGATGCAGGGGACGCTTGGATGGGTGGGTGCAGACTGTAGGGGATGCAGGCCTGACATCGGCATGTGGCCCGCTTGGGTGACTGTCAGGGCCCCAACACCCTGAGGGGACCACTGCTGAGGCCTGGCAAGGCAGAGGGAGTCAGATGCCCCTCACCCCTTTACCCAGCGTGTAATTCATCTGTGGAACTCCTTGCCACAGGATGTGGTGATGGCATCTGGCCTAGATGCCTTTAAAAGGGGTTTGGACAGATTCATGGAGGAAAAGACCATCACAGGTTACAAGCCATAAGCAACCTCCTGGTTTTAGAAGTGGGTTTTCTCTGTGCCAGGTGCAAGGGAGTGGCGACTGGACACAGGTATCTTGTTGTCTCGTGTGCTCCCTGAGGCATCTGGTGGGGCCACTGTGTGACACAGGAAGCTGGACTAGATGGGCTTTTGGCCTGATCCAGCAGGGCTCTTCTTATGTTCTTATGTTACCCACGGCCAGCACGTCCATCAGACCACCTGATATGGGTTGCATCAGCAGCAGATTGTGAGGGGTCCGGCGAGGCAGCATCATGGGGGGGGGGGAACACATGTGTCACTGCTGTCAGAAGTGTGTGTGACACTCTGGCCCCCAGGGAGACCCAAGGGAGTTGAGGACTCAGTGACAAGTATGAATTTGGCAGCAATGAATGTATATTGCTCTTTCTGGTGTGTTCAAAGAGGTTTACATACAGTGTCTTAATCATCCTTTTAACAACCCAGCAAGGTAGGCCTGTGGTGAGATTATGGGATGCCTTAAGGCCACCTTGGGAGGTGAGATTTGAAGGGCCACTTCCTAGTTGGCAAGAGAGGACTTATTTTGGTCTTTCTTCCTGCAGTTCCGCTGGGTCCGTTTGCTGCCCAGGGTGGAGACAGCAAGGCGAGGAGTGTCTGATAGGTAAGAGTGAACTTTCTCTTCTGTTTCTCCTTCCCAGTCATTCCTGTCTACTTCCATACACCCAGCGTGTAATTGGTTTGTGGAACTCCTTGCCACAGGATGTGGTGATGGCACCTGGCCTAGATGCCTTGAAAAAGGGATTGGATAGTTTCATGGAGGAAAAGTCCATCACAGGTTACAAGCCATGATGGGGATAAGCAACCATTTTAGTAATTAAACCATTTTAGTAAGCAACCATCTTAGTAATAGGCCAGATGCAAGGGAGTGGCAACAGGATACAGGTATCTTGTTGTCTTGTGTGCTCCCTGAGGCATCTGGCGAGGCCACTGTGAGATACAGGAAGCTGGACTAGATGGGCCTTTGGCCTGATCCAGCAGGGCTCTTCTTAGGTTCTTAGGTTCTGTCCTGTGCAGACTTGGAGGCTACTCAAAAAGTGGGTTTCCTCTGTTTTGGTTTGAGGAGAATGGGAGGCCTCCTTCTTCCCATCTCTCCTGGGCCTTGTTTCCAGGTGGACCCTGTGTTCCGGTATTTCTTTGGTTAGCTCTTCTTGCCCTCTTTCTTATGGGTCAGGCCCAGGCCTGTGATATGGGAGGGAGCCAAGAACATGTGGGAGGACGGCTACCCCAGACCCCATGCTTAAGGGCCCCCCACACTTGACGTTCCACGGGAGCCCATTCATGAGGCAACCTGCTGCAGGTTGCATCAGTGGTAGATTTCAAGGAGTCTGAAGGGGTCTTGGATTCGGGATACCTTTTGCCCCAAGTCTCCGACTGCCGCCTCCCTCCAACCTGTCACCAATGCAAACTGCAACGAGTGAGAAGCATTCCCCTCCTTACTGTGCTTCTTGCACACTGCCATGAAACCTGGCATTTTTATTCCCATTTTTAACCTGATCTGTCTGAAGACTGTGCGCACACCATGTTTCTGTGGGAGCAGAAAAAAAACCTGTAGAATATTATACAGGTACTGTGTTCAGAATTCAGCTTCGTAGTAGAAGTAGTTTGTTGTTTGTTTCTAGCCCTCATGCCTAGAAGACTGAGGAAAAATCTCAGAAAGCGTGACATTGCTGAAAATTTCTAGGGGTTACAGTGGGGGCCGCTGGGGGGACATAGCCATGCCCCTCCCCAGGACTAGCAGATGCAGGATGTAAAATGGGAACATTGGCATCATGTATGCAGATTGCAGAATTTTTGCACTGCCGAATTTTGATTCTCTTTAAGCAAAAAGTACAGTAGACATGTAATGATGGCTGGTTGTGTGAAGACACAAGCTAGAGCATCACGCCTGCCCCAAGGGGCTGAGGTGTGGGGAACGGAGTTCTTGTCTGTCTGTCTGTCTGTCTGTCTGTCTGTCTGTCTTGCTCTGGCAGACCCGTTGCTTGTGCAGGTGCAGGGCGAGAGGGAGCTTTGCTGTCTCGCGTTCGAGTCTCCATTGTCTCTAAGGCCAAATGCTTCCCCTTGGCTCTGGAACTTGGCATTCAAAGGTTCCGGCTCAAATGCTTTGTAGCATTTTATAGAGTGGAAAAAAAAAGGGGGAGGTTTGTGAGTTCTCGGGACTTGGAGTCCCAAGGCACTGATGGGAAACTCGGAGAAGCTATTTTTGGATGCTTATGAAATTCACTGCCGTTCCAGTTGGCCAAGACGCTCTTCCCTTCCTGTGGAGTAATATTTCTCTGTGCAGATCAGCAAGTGGCCACATTGGGCCTCTAGGTCAGCAAGTGTGTCTGTGGAAGTGTTCAGGGCCACAGATGGAGATTGTGGCATTTGGCATTCAAATCCGTGGGGCAGTCTGCGACACTTGAGCCAAATTGAGCCAAAGTGGGGCAATTAGCAATACTTCGAGAGCGAGAGGTCAAATTCAGCAATGTCTGACAGTTTGGGGATTGTTGACATCAGTGAGTGGTGCAAGTAACCTCAAAGTGCCTCAAAATTAGGCTACCAGTAACCATGAGACTGAGCTTTTCCAAAGAAGATAGAGCTTATTCAAGAATATATTATTATTATTATTATTATTATTATTATTATTATTATTATTATTAATAATAATAATAATAATAATAATAATAATAATAATAATAATAGCCCCCTCCTTTCTCCATGCACGCTGCTTATTCGTGCACAGGACACTTTTACGGAGATTGGAGCAACCATGTCAGCATCAAGAGAAAGGTTGAGTGATTGATTTTTGTATGTTGGTGAGGGTGGAGTGTGTAGGTTGAGTGTGTGGTTGTTAAGTGTTTGGGACTTCTGTGAATAGGTTAGGGGAGTGCTTAACCTTGGTCTCGGTGAGAGGGAGGCCTAGGGGGAACGAGTGGGACCTCTGCCCCGGTGAGAGGGGGGCAAGGGGTGTGGGGTGTAGTGACCCGAGCCTCGGTGAGAGCGAGGCGGGGGTTGCGGGACAGGAGTGGTCGGGGTTTGGATGAAGCGCTTTTAGATAGTGGATTGTGGATTGACTGGGGAGTGTGGTAGTGATTGAGAGTGGTGTGGAGTGTGTGAGTTTTCTAGGTTGTGTGGTTAGGAAGGAGGCTCCGCTGAAGGACTATGTGTTTGACACCTCGAGGGAGCCTGGGGGAGGGGCAGGCAGCCACCATTAGCAGAGTGACGGGTCACGGAAGATATGGCGGTGGGGGCTGGGCAGGCCGTTTCAGGAGAACGAGGGTCAGTCACAGGCAGACTGTCCCCCTTTCTGGCCCTTCTCCCATCCCTCTGACCCTTGGCGGTCTGGGCAACAGTCCCCTGAGTCTGAAACTGCTGCTCTTGAACGCCAGGTCAGTCAACAATAAAATCTGCCTAGTCCAGGATTTAATCCTGGATGAAGGCGCTGACCTGGTGTGTATTACAGAGACCTGGCTGGATGAGTCGGGAGGGGTAAGTCTCTTCCAGATGTGCCTGCCGGGTTTCCGGGTATTGCAGCAGCCACGACTACAGGGGCGGGGAGGTGGAGTGGCGATAGTCTATCGTGATACCATCCATCTCACCGGGTACTCTGTCCCCGCGGCCCACTGGATTTGAGTGCCTCCATGTCGTGTTGGAAGGGCGAGACAGAACAGGGATTCTGTTGGTGTACCGCCCACCATGCTGCCCAACAGTCTCCCTGCCTGAGCTGACAGGGGTGGTCTCGGCGGTGGCGTTGTCTACGCTGAGGCCCCGAGGACGGCCGCGGCTCAGGACTTCATGGCCGCCATGGCAACCATGGGTCTGTCTCAGAGAATATCTGCCCCGACGCACGATGCGGGACACACGCTGGACCTGGTGTTTACTGCTGGACAGGTGGATGGTGATCTGGATGTGGAGGAAATTAACATCACTCCTTTGTCATGGACAGATCACTTCCTGGTGGGATTTAGGCTTATCACAGCTTGTCGCCTCCGCAGTGGTGGGGGACCTCATTCTATGGTCCGCCCCCGGAGGATGATGGATCCAGATGGATTCCTGAGGGCTCTGGGGGACTTTCCTGTTGCCAGAGTCGGCGACTCACCCAGCGCCCTGGTTGACCTCTGGAATGGGGAAATGACCAGGGCCCTGGATCTGATCGCTCCTGAGCGTCCTCGACCTAGCCGCAGAGTCAGAGCGGCCCCTTGGTTTACTGAGGAGCTGCAGACGATGAAGCGGCAGGGTAGAGGCCTAGAGCGACGGTGGCGGAAAACTTGTGCTGACTCCGACCGGGCACGGGCTAGAGCTCACTTCAGAGCCGTGGCGGTCGCGGCAGCGAAGACGGCTTTCTTTTCTGCCGGCATCGCGTCTGCGGAGAACCGTCCAGCTGAGCTTTTCCGTGTGGTCCGGGGCCTGCTCCATCTGGCCCCCCCCAGTAGATGGGGTGGAACACACGGTGGCTCGCTGTGATGAGTTTGCAAAGCACTTCGTGGACAAAGTCGATCGGATTCGGCATGACTTGGATGCCGTGTTAGCAGTATCTAATGATGTCCCTGAGGCACCTGTCTGTTCTTCTTCCTGGGATTCTTTTCAGCTTGTAGAACCTGAGGATGTGGACAGGATTCTTTGGAGTGTGAGACCGTCTGCTTGCCCGCTTGACCCTTGTCCGGCATGGCTGATTAGAGCTGCCCGGGCGGGGCTGGCCGAGTAGACAGGGAGGGTGGTAAATTAATCTCTGAGGAAGGGGGTGGTGCTGCCGTCTTTGAAGCAGGCGGTGGTGCGCCCCCTCCTGAAGAAACCCTCCCTGGATCCCACTATTTTGAACAACTTTCGGCCAGTCTCAAATATCCCGTTTCTGGGCAAGGAGGTCATCCGGGGGTTTGGGGTAGGGAGTCATCAGTATACGGATGACACCCAGCTCTTTCTCTCCCTTCCACCTGACTCCAAGGGGGTGGTCGATGTCCTGAATCGTTGTCTGGAGGCAGTTGGGAGCTGGATGGGTGCAAACAAGCTGAAATTAAATCCTGATAAGACAGAGGTTCTTCTGGTCCAGAAGTCTACGACTCAGGTACTGGATCATCGTCCTGCTCTGAATGGGGTTGTACTCCCTCTGAAGGAGCAGGTCCGCAGCTTGGGGGTTCTCCTGGATGCGCAGCTGCTCCTGGATTCTCAGGTGGCGGCTGTGGCCAGGGGGGCTTTTGCCCAGCTTCGGCTGGTGCGCCAGCTGCGACCATACTTGGATTGTGCAGACCTGGCCACAGTGACCCATGCCCTAGTGACATCTAGACTAGATTACTGCAATGCGCTCTACGTGGGGCTGCCTTTGAAGACTGTTCGGAAGCTGCAATTAGTGCAGAATGCGGCGGACCGTGTGGTTGCCGGGGCCTGTCGGTTCGACTCTGTCGGACCGTTGCTTCGGTGGCTACACTGGCTGCCGGTTCGTTTCCGGGCACAATTCAAAGTGCTAGTTTTGACTTTTAAAGCCCTTAACGGCTCGGGTCCAGGGTATTTGAGGGACCGCCTTCTTCCTTATAATCCGACCCATACTCTGAGGTCATCAGGGGGGGAGCCCTGTTAACCGTGCCGCCATTGACGGAAGTGAGAGGGATGGCGGCACGGAATAGGGCCTTCTCGGCAGTGGCGCCCCAATTATGGAATTCCCTCCCCCTGGAATTAAGAATGGCTCCCTCCTTAGAGACCTTTCGGCGGGGCCTCAAGACGTTTTTATTTAGGTTGGCATTTGATGACTGACATGGTAGGCTGGCTTTTTAACAAATGGCTTTTAACAAATGTAATTATAGGTGACCCACTGGGGTTGTCTGTTTTAACTGTTTTAATTACTTGTTTTTAATTATTTTTATTGTGTATTATGTATTTTAACTTGTTCTTAACTGTAAGCCGCCTTGATTGCCCTTATTGGGAGAAAGGCGGGGTAGAAATCCATTAAATAAATAAATAATAAATAAATATTTATATACCGCATTTCAACAAAAAGTTCACAAAGTGGTTTACAGACCAGTCAAATGATTAAATAGATAACAAGGAAAGAAGGAACATTTACTTTCAGTTACTATGCTTTGGAAATCAGTTCTAGAGTTTTAAACAGAGGTGTAGGAACAGGGGTGGGTGGGCGGTCCACCCCAGGTAGAAGGGCGGGGGGGCATCAAGGGGGCATCAACTCTGAGGTGGTGGGTCCCGTTCGCCGCGCAACGGTTTTTGAAACAATTTTTCTCGGCCTCGGCGCCGCCTCCGCCCCCCCTCTCTGCCTGGCTGGGGCCTGGCTTCCAGCACCACGGCCCGCCGCACAGAAGAAGAGGAGGACTTGGAACGCCTCCTGCCCTCCCAAGCCTTGGCAGCCGTACCGGGAACGCTGCCGTGGCCAGGGAGGCATCAAGGGAGCTGCCGCCGCCAGGAATGGAAGTCGCAGCCACGTGAGTGCTGCCCCCCCTGATGCCCCCTAAAACTAAAACTTATCCGGCTGGCGGCTCCCGTTCTTGAGCTGGTGGCGGCAGCAGCCATAACTCTCGCTCCTGGCGGCGGCGGTTCCCTTGATTACCCCCGGCCTCCTTTTTCCTTTTTTTCCTTTGGCCTCGGGCGCTGCGGCGAGCCTCCTAGCGCCGCTGCCAAGGCCCCAGGAGGCTTCAGGAGGTCTTTGCGGCCCTCTCACCCACCCACCCAGGCCGTTTCCAGCCTGCTTTCGGCTGCGTGATGTCACCCGGGGGTGTGGCTTCCGCGGTGATGTCATGCGGCGGGGGCGGGGCGTTCCGGGGGGCATCATCATGGCCTCCTGCCCCCGGTAGGGGGATATCTAGCTACGCCACTGATTTTAAAATGGTTGCAAGAGAAAGAAATACTTGTCATTTGGACAAGTGAGAATTAACTGGAAAGGGACGGGAGGGAGTGATTGAATGAGTCTGTCCTGAACTGGGTTTCCTCTCCAGCAGTGGCATCCCTACCTTTGGTGTCACCCGGTGCGGTGTCGTGGTGTCACCCCGCCTAGTGCGCAGATGCGGAAGTAATTGGTGGTGATGTGAAGGCATCATCATGTCACTGCCAATTACCTCCGGCTTGCCAAGACTCTGTGAACACAAAGAAGCAGCTCGGAGCGGCCGGGAGGGGTGACACCCTTGCTCCGCTGTCTTCAGCCGCTCCGAGCTGAAGAAACAAGCCGAAGAAGCCCAGAAGCCGAGTTGAGCCGAAGAAGCCAAGTCACTTCTTGGGCTCAGAGCGGCCGAAGACGGCTGAGCAAGGGTGTCGCCTCTCCCTGCAGGTTGCTTCTTCTTGTTCTCGCGAGCTTGGAGCTGGCGGAAGACCACTGAGCCTGGGCAGTGTGGTGGGCTTTTCGTGGGTGTCACTCTCTCAATTGGTGTCACCCGGTGAAGCCCCTGCTCAGCCAGTGGAAGAAGGTGATTTGGTGGGAAGCTTTGAAATGCACACATGAGAATGGAGGCGGGGAGGGGGGGAGAGAGAACTGTTAACGAGGATCAAGGGGGGCGGGGAGATTACCAATCCTGTTCTGCTCGGCAGGTTTTGAGTATGAAGTCTGTCCAAGCTGCAAGGGCAGGGCTGCACAGTTCCAGGTTCCAGGGGAGAAAAATGTAGCAAAAAAGGTGCTCCTTTGAGCCAGAAAGGTAGCTCCTCCGAGAGTGAGGGCAGCCACCCAAGCAAGAGCGTTCAGCAAGACAAGAGGATTCCTGACCGCAGGACAGCATTGCAAAGCGGGAAGTGTGGAGGCTTTCAGCAGGGAAGAAAGCGCCACCAAAATGGGGGGGGGGGGGGCTGCTGTTGGGAAGAGACTACCAAAACGCACAGCAGCATGGGCACCTTGGCAAATGGCAAGATGGAAAAAAACCACTTAGCATGGAGACCTCTACTGGGGAAAGAGAAGACACAGTTCTCCTTACAGAGCACTGGCAGGGTCAGTTATAGGACTTTGCACAAAGGAAACAAAAGCATTTCTGGATGGACAAAGGAGTTTGGAGCTTCTCTTTGGCTTTGCAGCAGAGTTTCCTGGACTTGATTGGGCTTGAGTGTGTCCTTCCAGGAGCACACAAAGGCTTGATTGCTCCCCAGTCAGAGAAGTTCCTGAGGGACAAAAGGGTGTGTGCTGCCCCCATAGGCTCTGGTCATTGATGGGAGAGACTTCTCAGCATAGGAATCTGAAAAGATTGTCCAGGTTGCCTGGTCCTTGGGCAGCTGCCTGGAATTTTATTATACAACAAGATTTGTGCTTGCAGCAGTTTTGTCAGGAAGGAGCACCCAAATTTGGAAGACCATGGAGGAAAGGAGACATACAGATGCCCCACAGGCTACTGCCTTCCTTCTTTCTTTTAATGGCCCTTAATTAGCATGGCCTCTCCTAAGAGTTCAGCCTAGCCTCACCCTTTGCAGAGTGAAGTCCTGCCTCGCTCCCGGGAACGCCAGCCAGAAACCAAAATGGAGTTAGATTAGACTGCACACATGTTGGGAAAAAGTGGGTGTTTATAACAGCATGGAGAATGAGCATTATATAATATTACAATAATTATATTACAATAATTACAGTTACAATAATTATATTGTGTCTTTGACTGTATGGTGTCAACAAAGGAAATATTTCTTCACCCAGCACGTAATTAATCTGTGGAACTCCTTGCCACAGGATGTGGTGATGATGTCTGGCCTAGCGGCCTTTCAAAGGGGAGTGGACTGATTGATGGAGAAAGAGTCCATCACAGGTTATAAGTCATGATGACTGTATCTAACCCCTGGGTTTTAGAGGTAGCCTCTGTCCGAATGCCAGATGCAAGGGAGTGGCAACAGGATATAGGTATCTTGTTGTCTTGTGCAAAGCTGAAGCATCTGGTGACCACTGTGAGATGCAAAAAGCTGGACTAGGTGGACCCTTGGCCTGATCCAGCAGGACTCTTCTTATGTTCCTAACTGATAACACGTAGATTGCTCCTCTTTGCATTCACTCACCCTGCCGGTGTCATGAGAAGACGTTACTGGCCCAGATCCTCTGGAACTCAGTGGGGTAGAAATTCACACCCAAGCAATGTCCTAGAAACCACTGAGGCCGCTTCCATTTGAAGGGGTGGGCTTTGCTTCTGCCTGTGTCCTGAAAGACTAATACCATGCATTCAAAAACAAATAACCCCCCTCCTTGCTCCTCCTTTGCATGTGTTTAGTGCCGTGGTTGGATGCTCCCGAAACATTTCTCAAGGGGGAAGAGTATTTTCCTTGCCAGTCAATGAGGTAAACGCTATGCCCGGCGTGATCTGCATGCTTGGAATATTGGTTCTGAGGTGCCTTGTTTGACACACTTAACACCGTGTTTCCGTCTCTTGTCTAACTTCTGGTTATCTAATCTCTCTGTGCCTTCCTAGAGCTCTCTCTGATGTCCATCTTGGGCCTTTCTGGAATCTTCTGCTTCTTTCTTCACCAGTTATGGAGGTTCTGTGCTGGGACTATGCATGTGGATGTCAGTTCAATTATGGTTACTGGCGAAACATTTTTGCATCACGGCCAAAATGGGTGCCAGATTCTGGACTGGCTCCTATTGCTCTGGAGCAATAACCTGAACCGAGAACCTGGGAAAGGATGTCCCCATCTTGTTTGGGGGCTCCCTGTCTACAGTCAACCTCCTCTACCCACCAAACCTACAAGTGACCCTGTCCAGAAATTACCACAATGCAGCCTACTGCGCTCTCCTGCCTCATGGAGGAAGGTTGACACTGTAAGTGAAAGAAAGGTATATTTGGATCCTATTCAGGCTTGGTCAGACAAGAAGCAGAGGCGCAGAGGCAGGAGGAGTCATCGTGGATGAGCCAAGGTCAGGCTCCAGGTTGTGGTCAAGCAAGGGGGCAGAAAGTGTCTTTGGGGCTGGGCTGTAGGAAGGTGGTCAAACAGAGGTTGGATATGGCAAGGCTGGGCAAGGCAAGTCTGTTCACTGCTACCAGGCTGGCCTAGAGGCGTGGATTTCATAGAGCCAAGAGGTCATTTGCACCCTAATGGACACTCTTGGTCCAAGATGTTTTAATCCCTCTGGCTGCTGACCAGCGCGTGTCCTCCAAGACCCCCCCTCCCCCAGCGCTTGCAATCCACCTCCATCACTCCTCTTTCTCCTCTCATTCCCTGGATTCAAAAAGGAAAAGAACAGAGAGGAAGTGTGGAGGGCAAGAGAGTGTCTCCTCTCCTCCACACTTCCTCTTTTGCTCCATTCTCCCCTTCCTTTTCAAATCCAGGGCAGCTCCCTCCATTCCATCACCTGTGGGATCACAGGCGCTGTGGTCCTGTTGCTGACTGGCCAGGACTTGGGTAACACAGGAGGTAAGACACCGTTGGAGACCCAGCTTGGCCCCCCAACCCTTACACTTTGTGTCCACAACCCCTGCAAGATTTATTTTCCCTTGAAAAACACAAAGGAGGAAACCCAAAGTCCTTCTTGGAAAAATTCCTTCTGGGTGAATTGGTGTTTCCATTCCGTGACCTCGGCTTGGGATCAGCTTGTTCAACAACTTAGTTGCTGGTCAGTGGCCTCTTGGAAATTCCAGTCAAGCTCTATTTCTGGGGGGCCAGCAGGGAAAGGGGTTTGCTGGGGGACAACGGGTTTACAGTAAACCAGGGGGTTACTGAGGGACGACAGGGAAAGGTGCTCAGTTATTAAGTATTAAGTATTATTAACAGTATTTATATACCGCTTTTCAACAAAAAGTTCACAAAGCGGTTTACAGACAAAATCAAATGATTAAATGGCTCCCTGTCCCCAAAGGGCTCACAATCTAAAAAGATGCAGAACATCACCACAGCAAACAGCCACCGTGCTGGGGTGAAGGGGGGCAGTTACTCTCCCCCTGCTAAATATAAGAGGAGCACCAATTGAAAAAGTGCCTCTTGCCCAGTTAGCAGGGCTCAAACCTCCTGCCACCTGCTCTGGACTGGCTGAAGACCTCCTGGTGTCTGAGGCGGCACCCGAGATGCCTCTTCCTCCCGCACCAGGTGGGTCACCAAGAAATCTCTGCTGCTGCTGCTGCTGCTTTTCCTTCTCCTGCACCAGGGACTGAATCAGGAAGAAGGAAAGTGTGGAGGAGAGGAGAGTGGTGGGCTAGATAGGCTGACCCTATGGCTGCTCTTCCTCCTTGGTGCCATTTTCTAACACGGCTGCTCTCTCCCCCCAACCACAGCTGTGTGCGAGGGAAACTTCACCTGCAAGGACAACGAGGTGTGCGTTAGGCCCAATGAGTGCCGCTGTCGTCACGGATACTTCGGCGCCAACTGCGAAACCAGTGAGTCAAGCATGCATGCTGGTGCTGCATCACCTGTGGTACATGCAGTCAAACCTACGTGCCCTGAAGGGCCCGCAACAGAGGTGGCAGAGATGGACTCTTGGGGGGGGGGCTGCTCCAGAGTTTTGCTTTTTACCAGATATGGATTGTGTACACATTTTATGTCCCTGTCCTACTCGGGGCCGGTCTGCGCATGCAGGGATGCTAATGCAGTGTCCACCGCATCCTGCAGGCTAGCCAGGAGAGGTAAAGACAATTTTTACTTACCTCCCCTGCCACTCGCTGGTACCCTATGGGCCTACTCAGATCTACGCCAGCTATTTTGCTGGCATAGGTCTGTTAGGCCAAAGGGGGCATTGTCAGGCCTGGGACCGGGGGCATAGGATCCCGTGGACGCCACTGCCACTGAGACCCAGCCTGGCCCTGATCCGCTCCCAATCCACCCCTACCACCACCTTACCTGCAATGATGGCTGGGGCTTACCAGCTGCCGCACTGTCAACAGTGAGCCGCACAGTGTTGGAGCAGCTGCAGCGATAGTGGTCAGCAAAATACGCTGTCAGACTGCAAGATCCACCAGCTTATCGTGCAGATAGGATTGGGCTATTCATGTCTCTTGCAAAGGATTAGACACAGATTCCCGTTGATTCACTTCCAAATGATCCCTTGTCTAACTTCCAGTTTTTTTTAGTTTGTTTCCCTTCTGGCCTTCTAACAAATATCCAAATGCTTGAGTTAAAACGAATGGTCAAAATTTGACACGCCATACGAGTTGCCAAGCGCTGACCATTTTGGCATTCAGACTTCGGACTGGGACGTTTCAATTTTGAATTGAGAACTCCATCCTCAAAAATGCAAGACTTCTTGATGGTTTTCAAATACCGTTAAAGGTGAAGCAGTCAAATGTAAATGCAGTGAACTCAAATAGGTTGTAACTTATGGAACCCACTGCCACAAGATATAGTGGTGGTGAATAGCACATAAGACTGTTGAAATGGTTAGACAAATCCATGGAGGAAAGAAAGCTCTGCAACAGCTGAGCTCTTCTTAGCCATGATGTCTAAATGGCACCTCCGTGATCTGAGTTGGTCTACCTTTGAGTGCCAGCTGCTGGAAATAAACCATGCGGGACAGGAGGGCTGTTCCCTTCATAAACTGCTGGCCTGGCCACTGACGGAAACAGGATGCTGGACTTTGTAGACCCTTCGGTTTAATCCAGCAAAGTATTCCTTGCTTTTATCATTGGAGCCAAATGATAATACCAAATACCAAATGATATATAATACCAAATATTGAGAGAATAATCAACCAATATTTTAATATTCAAAGCATGTAGGGTGGCCAAACTTGCTTAACATAAGAGCCATGTATCAGAGATTCCCAACCTTCGGAGGCCTGTGTACCACCTGCATGGGCCTCCACCCGCCTGCGTACCACCAGAAGAAAGTGCTGATGACGTCATTGGCTTTTTCTTCTGAAAGTGCCGATTACATCATTGGCACTTTCGGGGGGGGGGGGCGGTGCAGTCTGCCGGCGACTTTTTTTTTCTGGGCTGCGGAGCAGGCGGGAGGATCCTCCCCCGCGCACTGCAACCCGGAGAGAAAGGCTGCAGTCTTGCTGATCTGGCAGGTCTGGAGCCTTTTTCCCCGGGCTGCAATGCGAGCAGGAGGACCCTCCCGCCCAGACAAAGCCAATGAGGCGAGCACACAGAGCTGTTTCCCGGGCTGCAGCGCAGAGGGGAGGGAGTTATCAGCTGCTGCTGATCGGAGGAGCTGATAACGACCAACCTCCTGCGTAGCACCGGCAGTCACTCCACATACCACCAGTTGTGCGCATACCACAGGTTGGGAACCTCTACCATATATGATAAAAAGAAGCATTTAAATTCTTAACTATATTTACTCGTCATGCACGTTAAACTTACATTTTAATCCAATGGACTCTGAATTTATACCCAGTAAATAACGATAAAGCTTGAAACATTTTTATTTACCTTTTATATTAATTGTAATGCAAAAAGGAGCTCAGCCAACGTATTTCTGTGAGCCACACATTATTTGTCAAAGAGCCACATGTGGCTCCTGAGTCGCGGTTTGGCCACCGCTGATAGGAAGCATATTGGACATCAGAATTCACAGAGGAAAATTTGGGGGAGCAAAAAGTTTGTGTTCGCTGTACTGCTTACTCAGTGTTATATGGTTTTGTCTGCAGAGTGCCCCCGCCAGTTCTGGGGTCCCGATTGCAAGGAGATGTGCCGTTGCCATCCCAATGGACAGTGCGAGGATGTGACAGGGCAGTGCACATGCAATGCCAACCGCTGGGGTCTGAAGTGTGAGAATGCTTGCTTGTGCAAGCACGGCAAATGTGACCAGAAGACAGGAAAGTGCACGTGCGAGCCGAACTGGTGGGGTCCCCAGTGCTCCAGTGCCTGCTACTGCAGCCTCAACTCACAGTGTGACCAACATACCGGGGTGTGCATCTGCCAGCCGGGCTGGTGGGGACGCAGCTGCAACAACCAGTGCTCTTGCAACAACTCGCCCTGCGAGCAGTTCACGGGACGCTGTCAATGCCGCGGGCGCACGTTTGGCCTCCGCTGCGACCGGTACTGCCAGTGCCACATGGGCAAGTGCAACCAGGTTGACGGGACGTGTACCTGTGATCCGGGCTACCGGGGCAAGTTCTGCCGAGAGCCTTGCCCAGCTGGCTTCTACGGACAAGGCTGCAGGAGACGGTAAGCAGAGAGGCCTGCCTCAAGTCTGAACCACACCATTTGAAATGATGCATGTGCCTTTAAATAGGGAAACAAAGCCGCCTTGAGTGCCCTTGGGAGAAAGGCGGGGTATAAATTCTTTAAATAAATAATAAATAAATTTATTCTGAGAATCTGCACTGAGTGAAGGTCACCATAAATTTCTGCTTTTTCTTTTGTATTTTGCTTCTAAAAAGGTGGGGAATGCAAAATAAACTACTGCATGATTGATTGATTGATTGATTGATTGATTGATTGATTGATTGATTGATTGATTGATTGATTGATTGATTGATTGCTGCTGTGCACTACAGACTTCAGTATTCAGACTGCAATTAGGGAGGAGCCCTCCCTTGGTGGTTTCTGCACATGCAGAAAGTCAGGGATTCAGTCTTCAGCACCTCCCATTAATGGACTAGGGCAGTGTTTCCCAAACTTTTTTGACCCGCGGCTCCCTTGACCATTGGCAACTATTTGTCACGGCTCCCCTTTACATTATGTTGATGCCTGCCAATTGGTATGGCACTGTTTTCCGAGAGGATTCCGTGGTACTCCGCGGCTCCCCTGGCTGGTATCCGCGGCTCCCCTGGGAGCCACGCCTCTCAGTTTGGGAACCACTGGACTAGGGGGCAGAAGATGGGAAGGCCCCCAGAAGAGTCAGTGCCAGTTAGAGGGGACAGCACTGGGCTAGATGCAGCCACTGGATTGACTTTACAAGGCAGCTTTATCTTTTTCAGACTAAGTCCATTGATTTAGAGATGGTACAATTATAATATTTATATTAAGTGCTCCCCACCCCATTGCAATTGTAACCAGCCCTGGCTGTTTTGGTGGGAATGCAGCTCTGTGTTGGAGAATAGGCTTTGCATGCAGACACTCCCAGTTTCTGTCCCTGGGATCATCGAATCATCATAGGATGTTTGTGTTGGAAGGGATCTTAGAGGTCATCTAGTCCAACCCCCTGCTCAGTACAGGCAACTACTACAACATCCCTGACAGGTGGCCATCCAGCCTCTGCTTGAAATCCTCCAACAAAGGTCAGCCTATAGCTGCAAGAGGCAGACTGTTCCAATGCTAGGCAGCTCTTACAGTGAGGAAATTCCTCCTCATGTCAAGCCTAAAACTGTCTCCCTAAAGTTTGTTTATTTATTTATTTTTCACATTTTTATACCGCCCTTCCTCCAAGGAGCTCAGAGTGGTGTACATATTTCCTCCCCTCCTTTTTGTCCTCACAACAACCCTGTGAGGTAGGTGGGGCTGAGAGATAGTGACTGGCCCAAGGTCACCCAGGAAGCTTCGTGGCTGAGCGGGGATCTGAACCTGGATCTTCCAGGTCTAAGTCCGACTCCCAAACCACTACACCATCCTGTTCGTTCCCACCAACGACATCCCACCAACACATCCCACCAACCATTCGTTCTAGGCCTCCCCTCCAGAGCCACAAAGAGTGTGACAACCCTTCAGATAGTTGCAGGTGGCACTCGGATCTCCCCTTAGTCTTCTCTTCTACAGACTAGACATAACCAGCTCTTTTAACTGATCCCCATAGGACTTGTTTTCCAGACCTCTCGCCATCCTCGTTGCCCTTCTCTGAATCCATTTCAGCGTATCAATGTCCTCCTTAAAAAATATTGCCCCAAACTGGACACCCTGGCTTAATCCAGAAACGCCACTCCGCCTCTGCCTCAATATCAAGCAGGATACATTACGTGCAAAAATTAGAATTCCTCCAATCAGTGTTGGCCTTGTACAGTTCTAGAGTCATATCGTGGTTCGAGAAGCCTGCCTGATCCGCCCCACGCCATCACCTTGCTGCCCGCCCCTCCCCAGGATGGCAAGAAGACATGCCACCGGTTCTTGCGTGGTCCCCAGGCTCTACTACCAGCTTGGGAGCCCAGAGGGAAGGGGTGGCGGCAGCGCTCACGAATCCTCTCTAGAGCAGAGGTTCTCAACCTGTGGTATGGGTACCCCTAGGGGTACGCGGATCTCTTGCTGGGGGTACGCCAAGCCCTGCCCCTTATCTGCCCCATCAGAAGCTAATTAAGTGTTAATTAACATGGATTTTAAATTGTAATTATTTTCGGAGCCCTTCCGTCTCTCTGATTTTGGTTTTGGGCTTATTTTTGTACTTTGGAAAATGTATTTTGGTGGGGTGGGGAGGGAGGAGCTGATTTTGGGAAGTGTGACTTGGAGAAAAAAAAGAGATTGTCTGTCTGTCTGTCTGTCTGTCTGTCTGTCTGTCTGTCTCTCTCTCTCTCTCTCTCTCTCGCACGCACACACACACACACACACACACGAGTTAAATAAGGCATTTTTTTACGTTTAAAATTGTTTTAGTACTTTTTTATTTAACGATTAATTACCTAATTAATTGATTAATCAGCAGTTAATTAGCGTGGGGTACTTCAGAAAATTGGACCGTGATAAGGGGTACCCGGGCCTCCAAAGGTTGAGAACCCCTGCTCTAGAGCACCCTTGCTCTCTTCCTGTTCCCCTGGTGGCTTTTGGATCAGGAATCAGACAATGCTCAAATGGCCTCTGCCCGTGGTCTCCTAGTTCTGCCAACCCAGGGACCCAGGAAGGAGAGGTGGTGGCTCTTGGCTAAGCAAAGAGTTGAGCAGGAGAGGGGCTGGTGGGAGGCAGTGGACAGGCATGGGACACTCCTCCCCAGTCTGCCCCCCTGCTGCAGTCTGGAGAGGCCCCTATCTCGAGGGCAGCCCTGCAGTCTCTTCTTGTGAGTTCTTTCCGGAATCTTGAGAATTCTTTTCCTGTTTGGAAATAAGCATGTAGAGCTGTTGAGAAGGAAAATGTGTTTTAAACATGGCTGTCGAAAAATAGGCAGAGAGAGAGAGATCAGCAAGCAAGGGGGGGGTGCCACCACAGAGAAGGCCCTCTTTAAGGCCCCTGTCAACCGAGCTTCCACTGGTGGTGGGGCCCGCAGGAGGATCCCTGCAGCTGACCTCAGGGGACAGGATGTTTTATAAGGGGGGGGGAGGCGGTCCTTCTGCTACCTTGGTCCTAAGCCATTTAGGACTATAAAAGTTGTAAGCAGTCCCTTGAATTGCCCTCAGAAATGGACCGGCAACCATTGCAGCTGATATAATAGCAAAATGATATGGTCAGATGATCACTTGGAGTCAGTCAAAACTCTCACAGCTGCATTCTGTGCTGGCTGAAGTTTCTGGGTGATCTTCAAGGGCAGCCCCACAGAAAACACAGTATAGTAATCCAGTCTCAGTGTAACCAGCACATGGGTAACTGTGGCCAAGTCTGACTGGTCCAGGAAAGGGTGTGGAATACTGATGACTTCACAGGTGGGGGGCCCCACACATCTGCTCTGCTACTGCTGTCCCCACCCCACCCCCTGGTAAGCCAGAGCTCCTGGGGAAGCTTGCTTGGCGATAGTGGGAGAGCAGTGGGTCGTCTTCTTTCCCCATTGCCATTTTACAGCGCCCAGATGTCCCGTTGCCCAGCGCCGTGTCAGGGACTGGGGCATGGAGGAATTATTAAATAGCAGCAGGAAAGAAAGAAAGAAAGAAAGAAAGAAAGAAAGAAAGAAAGAAAGAAAGAAAGAAAGAAAGAAAGGATGGTCGGTTGCTGCCGGTGTCTGCTCCCCTGCTTCCTGTTAAGCCTCCCCATTGGGTCCTCCCGGCTACCTTACCAGGAGGCAGTGGGGAACGGTAGACCAGCCTCTTCTTTCCTCAGCACCATTTTAAAAATTGCCTGTCTGCTGCCCAGTTCCTGGGCTCTGTTGCAGGGGGGTGGGTGGGTTATAGCTGGTCTGCACAGTGTATTTTAAAGTATGGGGCGTACAGACCATTTGGGGTTCTTAGCAAGTCTTTTGCCCCAGATCCTCTCAAAAGCTGGAGCCACCACTGAGATGAACCATTGATCCTACTCAGGAGCAGGCAGTTTCCTGTGTTCCTTTCCAGCCTGACAGTCCTACATGTTACCTATCTTTGCAGTAGAAGTCCCTGTCCCATCACCTACAAAGTCCTCTCCTAGGTGGCTGCCTGAGGTTCCCTAGTGGTCAGGTCAGCCCTGGAGGTGTTGATGATGTTCTTGCTCCTGCCATTAACAGAGGAACTTCTGGCCTCTTCCACTGCAACTTCTTAGTGACCCATCTGTCTGTCTCCACGGCACTTCCAGGTGCGGCCAATGCAAAGGACTGCAACCCTGCACCATCGCCGATGGGCGCTGCCTGGCGTGCGAAGCCGGCTGGAACGGCACCAAGTGCGACCAGATCTGCTCCTCGGGTTTCTATGGAGAGGGCTGCGAACAAACCTGCCCCCCCTGCAAAGATGGCCACACCTGCAACCATATCAATGGCAAGTGCTCACACTGCAACCCAGGCTGGATTGGAGATCGGTGAGTCCAGGATGTCGAGGGCTTCGGTCACGTATGTGACTTTAGGTGTTGGGACCAGGCTGGGGCTATGGGAGATCTAGACATGGCTCCTAAAGTCGGTGTCTAACTTTTAAGGCACCAAAATATGTGTTGGGTTGTGTTATTATTAACAATAAAAGCAGTTCGACAGTGGAACCAATTAATAAGAGACATGGTGGGTCCTCCCTTGCTGGAGGTCTACAACAAGGCACCTTTTGAAGATGCCCCAGAGACAATTTTCCTGCTTCAAGCAGTTGGACTAAATGGCCTTGAAGGCCCCTTGCAACTCTAGGGTCCTATGATAAAAAAAAATGTGGAATTTTCAAAGGAAAACAGGACCAAGAAATATTTAACCATTAAAACAGATCAAGATCAAAACCCACCTCTATCTAGTTTCTAAGAGCAAGCAATACAAAGATGAATTGTAAAATGATTTATGAAACAGAAAAGCTTTCATCCTCAATCTAAAAACAGGAAGAGAGGGGGGTTGGTAGGTAGGTAGGTATTTCTCTCTATGGAGAGAAATCCATAGCTGTTGAGAAAGGGATTGCTCTCTCTCTCTCTCTCTCTCTCTCTCTCTCTCTCTCTCTCTCTCTCTGGTACCTGCCAGTTGGACATGACTTGATGGGGAGCCTGTGAAGCTGATCTTGGGGCTCAGGCAGATCTGTAGGCAGTCTTTGTAATAACCGGATTCCAGACCACATTAGGAACGTTTCAGTATGCTTAGAGGTATTGGTACTAGTGTTTTTGGCAACTTATTGCCAAGATAGCAAATGGTGAATGACAAGGATCTGGAAAGCACGGACTCTGGTTCCCCCCCTCCGCCCGCCACTGCCATATCCTCATGTGGTCAATCTCCCATCATTTCTGATTCTCCTCTGATTTGCCCTTTTTGACTCTTCCCCAGGTGCGAGATCAAGTGCCGCAATGGGACGTACGGCGAGAATTGCGCCTTTGTCTGCAGCGACTGCTTCAACGGCGAGTGCCATTTTGAGACAGGAAGGTGCCTTTGCAAAGCAGGATTCCACGGGATTTCGTAAGTGACTCGCACCTGGGCTCAGGGGCCTCCCTGCAGGGCTGTGGTTCTGTTTTTGTTTTTTGGTGTGTGTGTGTGTGTGTGTGTGTGTGTGTGTGTGTGTGTGTGTGTGTGTGTGTGTGTGTGAATCAGTCATCCAAATTTGACATCGACATAATCTCGTTTCTAGAAACTAGAAAAGACAAAGTCAGTAACTGGAATAAATTAAACAAATTTGCATTTTATTTATGTATTGTATCGTCACAACTCCATCTATGTACATTCCGCTTTTACCAAGAGTGAGAAGCCAGATCCCTTCCCCAAAGGCTCATGGTCTAGAAAACGACACAAGGGAATCAGCGGAGGAAGGGGGGGTGCATTTCTTTCAGTTACCTGTGCTGAAGTTTAGTTGCAGTCAAGAATGGAGTCTAATCATCTGTGTCAAATATTGAGCTTTACATAAATATGTGTTCATGTCATATAATTTCTTTGTCTCTGCTGCCGGTGAGGAAAGGTCAGGAGCCAGTGTACAGAGGCCGCATTGTTTGCCCACCGGGGCACGAGCTTTTCAAACTTCTCTTTTTTATTTATTAAATGTTTATTCTGCTGATCAATCCCATCTAAGGGACTGACAAGGCAACTTACAAGAATAAAGTCACAGTATCTAAAAACATTTTAAAGGGGTGGGGAACCTCCGGCCCGCGGGGTGTTTACGGCCCCCAAGGCCATCAGGTCCGACCCGCGCGAGACCCAGACCCATCGGTCTCTGGAGACCCAGCCATCACCGGAGGCTCCGCGCTCACCTTGAGCCGCCGGCGGCTCTGCGCGTCACCTCGGTGCCTCCTCCTTGGCCGGCGGCTCGACCCCTTCTGAAAGCGGCGTTTCTGTACATGCGTACAACGCTGCTGAGGCCAAGAGACTGCCCTCTTGGCCTGAGCGGCATTGTGCACATGTGCGACAAATTTTCCCCATGGGAAAATGGCCCTCCACCGCAAATAGGTTCCGCACCGCTAATGGCACCTGCCTTAGTTGGCCTCATAGATGGGCCGCCCCTGTTTACCACTCTTGGCTTCCAAATGGAAGCAGCTCCTAGCACATCTTCCACCACTCTTTGGTTCTTTTATAAGGAAAAAGTTCTTGTGTTATACAGAAAGCAAGGCCTAAAAACTCGCAATGAGATGAGTCAATCCTTAACTGCTTTGAGCAGGCACAAAGTCTCCCACTGGAGCAAGTAACTGTCATTGGGACTTATGGAGAACAGAAGTGTTTGAGGGTTACTTGAGTCCAACAACTGTTGACAGGGTGGAAGGGGGAGTCTGAACTGTGCTCTCTTTACACTAGCCCAGTGGGGCTAGTGCAGGGCTGCCCCATACGGTTGTGCACTTCACAAGGGCGTCACATAGGAAGGAGGAGGAATGTTGGTGGAATGTCACTTCCAGCGGGGCGGAAGGACGTCTTTTCCTAATGCACACAAAGGTGTCATATGGGCTAGGGGGGGCGGCCCGGCTCGGGTGGAGCATTATCTTGAGCAGAGGCACAGGGATATTTTGAGTTCTGTCTCACGATGGAGTTTGCCCCCATGCCCCACCAACTTACCCTCCACTGTGCAACCTGCTGGTTCTGATCAGGGGGAAAATAGAAAGCCCCCCCCCCTCGACCACTAGCCACACCAGCCCGATGACTGGTCTTTTGGGCACCCAGTCTCTCCATGCAACAGGGTGAGGGGGCAGAATGGATTGTATAACAGTTGACTGCAGGTGGGTTTTTTTTATGTTTTTGGATGGTCCCCCTGTGTTTCAAGACTCCCTGAAACTACAAAACTCATCTAACAGACTCTCCCTATTGGGCTAGTGTTTATTTTACTTGAAAGGAGTTCTTTGCAAGGAGAGCCAGGATGGTGTAGTGGTTTGGGAGTTGGACTTAGACCTGCAAGATCCAGGTTCAAATCCCCGCTCAGCCACGAAGCTTCCTGGGTGACCTTGGGCCAGTCACTATCTCTCAGCCCCACCTACCTCACAGGGTTGTTGTGAGGACAAAAAGGAGGGGAGGAAATATGTACACCACTCTGAGCTCCTTGGGGGAAGGGTGGTATAAAAATATGAAAAATAAATAAATAAATTTACATGGGAGTATTCAGAAATGGATACCGTCTCAAAATCTTGTCACCTCATTCTGTCAACCAGGCATTAGAATACTTTGGAAAAGAGAACATAGGTAAGATGAAAATAGATACACTCTTGTGAAAGTTGAGGAAGCAGTTTCCCTGTTCTTTGCAGAAACATATATATATATATATATATATATATATATATATATATATATATATATATATATATATATATATATATATATATTCTGTTCTGACGAGAGCTAAAAATCAAACAGTTCTACAAATTTTCTGCATTTTAGGGAAAACCCAGATGCGGAAGAGGGCTATTGGTTAGCACCAGCAATGTCACCAATCTGTGACATCCTCCCAATATCCAGAGCAGTTCTGAAATTTAGCCTCTCCCCTCTCTGCAAATATTTGTGACTTTCCTTTCTTGCCCTGTCCTGTGCCCTCGTGTCAGCTCTCGTTCCTGTCAGCAAGGCTTGTGCAAGACAACGTCCCCTTGTGAACTTACCAAGGGGGACCAGGGAGAAGTGGATTTGATTTTCCTCTTTGGGAACCCACCCTTGTGTACATCTTTTGCAGTGGTGTTGGAAACACGAGTGGTTACCAGGGCTTTGTCAGCAGATGGAAACCCCTGCAGACAGGCTAAAAATAATGCTTGGTCAGGAGTTACTCATCTCGGTTGCTGGCTCCCAAAAGAGACTTTTTTTTTCAAAGAGACTACATGGCTTGACTGTTTTCAAGGCAAAAGTATAGTTTTGCAGAGTTCTTTTCATCCCAAGCAGCATTTGTGGATTTTTGTGTGTTTTTAGGGAGGAAGTGAAAGAGGAGAGTTTCCTGTTTGTTTGCTTGCAAAGGTTTCTTTGTCATTAAAAAAAATCAAAAGACTTTTTCCCCATGATGCAACTGTTGCATTGAGCAATGTTTGTGTCTAAGAGAGTGGCCCAAACAATATGGCAAAAGGTGCCTGAGGGCTGGGGGGACATGATTGAGACATATAAAATTATGTATGGGATGGAAGTTCATTTCCCTCTCACACAACACCAGAGCCAGGGGACAACCACTCAAACTGAGTGGCAGGAGAGCTAGAACAGACAAAAGGAAATATTTACCCAGTGTGTAATTAATAATCTGTGGAACTCCTTGTCACATGATGTGGTGATGGCATCTAGCCTAGATGCCTTCACAAGGGAATTGGACAGATTGATGGAGGAAACGTCCATCACGGGTTACGAGCCACGATTCAACCTCTGGATTTGAGAGGTAGCCTACCTCTGAATGCCAGATGCAAGGGAGTGGCAACAGGATACGGGTATCTTGAGTGCTCCTTGAGGCATCTGGTGGGGCTACTGTGAGATACAGGAAGCTGGACTAGATGGGCCCTTGGCCTGATCCAGCAGGGCACTTCTGATGTTCTTATGTTCAGAGCTGGCCCAACTATGAGGGTGGCTGAAGCAGTCGTGCCACAAGGACACACGTCACCGCGGAGCGGGGGAGCACGTGTCATCTTTAATGACGCGGCTCCGCCCCCGCGTGTGACGTCACGAGCTGGCGCAGAGCACACAGCCCCCCCCCCCGATTGACTCATTTTGGAGCCAAACAGACACAGGGGAGGGCGGGAGGGCCGAAAGCAGATCGACGAAACGTATGTTTTGGCCCTCCCCGCTCTCCCCAGGGGGTCACGCGTCACCCCCGGCGGCCCGCCCTCCCTGCTTCGGGCCAGCGATGCGCCTGGGCTGAAGCAACCACTTTGAGCAGTGGGATGGGGGGGGGGGGACACTGACTAACAAGGGGGGCAATGTTTGACCCTCCATCTCCTCCTCCATGTGGTCCTTTTGTCATTGCTGACCGGGGCCAGTCCACTTGCAGAACGGGAGACACAGCGTTTTGATGGGGCACCAACTCTGTGATAGCTCATCTGTCATAGGAGAAATAGTGAACACTTTCTATCCATGCCAGGCTGTCCGCACTGACAGTTCCAGTAGCAACTCCTGCTCCTCCTCCCTTTCATAACAGTTGAGCCCGGAAAGTCCCACCAGGGGAGACCAAATTGTCTCCAGTTTCTTTCTGGCAAAGTGGTCTTCGGCCACAAGGATGACAGATGGTAAATGGCTCCTTGCCGAGAGTTTGTTGACAGAGTTGCTCTGCTGTGAATTATCCACGAAGCAATGACATCTCACCAATTAGGGAAAGGGGGGTAGGGGGGTGCTCCTGTGTCTGAACTGCAGCTGGTAAGTTCCTGGAAGTTTTTTTGCCTGGGCCAGAACCAGTACCAGATTTTGCAGGACCCAGGGGCAAGACATCATTCTGGACCTCATGCACTGATGCAGAAAGTGTGCATGGGGTCCCATGGCTCCCTTCTCCCGGTCCCCATCACCAGCATATTGGGTGGGGGGGCAGCTGCGCAGGTGGGGGCAGTTCCACCCTCTTTCCTCGCTTGGAAGGTAGAAGAAGGGGTGCTGCTGCCACCAGCCTCGTTTGCTCCTTGGGACTCCTTGGTTGCGATAATGCAAAGGACCCCCAGGAGCAACCCAGTTGACCAGTGGGGTGATGGGAGGAGAAGGAGCCCCATGAAGGTCCCTGAGAGCAAGCCCACTGGCTGTTATGTGCATTGCAGCAGCCAATAGAATATCTAGACTCGTAAGGTGACTCTAGAATGTTTAGCGCTATGTGTGGCTCTACATAATCTTTCATAATTACACACACAGAGAGAGTAGATCCACATCTTATGCAAATTCAACTTGGCAGAGAGAGAGAGAGAGAGAGAGAGAGAGAGAGAGAGAGAGCAATTTGCATAGTGTGGGCAATGAGTGTGTGCCCCAGAGCGAGCACAAGACCAGAGCCATGAATCTGCTGTTCCCTGTGGGTCTCAGTTCCCATGTGCCTTTTGTAATGTGATTCTAGTTTTAAAAAAGACAATAGTGTACGTATTTTTCAGGGTTGTGAGGTTCCCGCTCCGGCCTTGCTCATGGGATAGGAATAATCCTCAGACAGGGCAGGGGAGGGGGTTACCTCACCTGCGATCCTCCTCCTGCCCAGGCTCGCTTGCTCCTGGTCTCAGGCAGCCAGGGAGCTCCTCACTCTCTGACAGCCTCTCAGGTACTGAGCCTCCTCATCGGCCTCCCCTGACCCCTTTTAATAGGCTTACCAGATCTCCAACCGGGACAGAGTGCTAGACCTTTAGGAGAAGGAATGTGGGCAGGTGTAGCTTGTTAAACCTTAGAGCACAATCCTAGGCATGTCTACTCAGAAGCAAGCCCCACTGAATACAATGGGGTAACTGGTGCATCTAATAGGGGCATGACACGATCGTACAGCCTCACCCTTTTCGGTACAGTCGCAGTGGCATTTTGTACTAGCTGAAGTTTCTGAAGAGTGTGCAGTATTCATCCCCCAAAAAATGTACACACACTTTCAAGTGTCAAATGTATTATGCTATCATTCACGCGTATCCTAGGAATACTATCATTCACACATGTACTGCATATGGTGTGCACAGAAGCAGTTAATTAAAGAAGCACAGACCCAGTTAATTAATTAGTTAATTAATTAGGCCAAGTGCTAATGTTTTTATATGAATTTGGGCGCTGATTCAAAAAATGGCAAAAAATGATTCAAAAAATGGCAAGTTTTGCCATATCACATCTAGTTTTGGGGGACGGCAGAATGCAAATCAAGCAGCTTCTTCATGAGGAATCCAACACCATGGCTTTCTCATGAGGAAGCTGCTTGACTCGCATTATGAGGTGGTGATGCCGTCCCTCTAAAACTAGACATGATAGGGCAAAAACGATGCCATTTTTGGAATCAGCGCCCAAATTCATATAAAAACATTTCGAGCACTTGGCCTAATTAACTAACTGGGTCTATGCAGAAAAAAGCTTTTTTGACCCTCAAATTTGCAGGCCTGTGTAACTGAAACATCATCATCATCATTGCCCACCAGACCAATACAAAGAATCGATCCAAGAAAGCAAACAATAATTAGCCCAAAAGCACAAGCAGAAATGAGCAACCACCGAGCAGTCCCACTGCTACCAAACATAAGGTCTAGAAACTTGTACGGCTGTTGCCTTTCCTAAAACTTAAAAAAAGGGGGGGGAGCTGGAAATCTCATGGAATGCAAACTTTGGCCAAGGTGCAGAATTGACAGAGGCCTTTTTCATCAACCCGACTGTTCGTCCCTCGGCTCAGTGCTACAGAGGGTGCACACCTGCATGCAGCTGCTGTGAGGGGCCGAGGAGCCTGTGCCAATCGGCACGTGGCACTGAGGAGGTAGGGACTTGAGCCAAGAGAGACGCTTGGATGCTTAAGAGGCATGGAAGCGCCGGAATCCGTGGGAGAATCTGATGGTCAGTGAGCCACAGCAGCTGTTTTCAGCTGTCTCTCACCCAGCAGCTATGTGCACCTTGTGTCCCATTTCCTCTTTGCAACTCTGGGGACAGGGCATGATTTGCATTGGAGAATTGGCAGTTAGGAAGGGCTTAGCCCCCTCCCCCTGTGCCATGGCCCCAGTCCAAATCAGGCCCCTTGTAGCTGCTTTTTAAGCAACAGCCATTCATTTGAGCCATGCATTCTCTCATCTGCACTGCTGCATCTAGTTGTTTAACCTGCAGCTTCCGGTCTTTCTGCGGTTGCCAACTACTGTGTGTAGATATATCTCTGGCGCTCCCTGTAAGGTAAAGGTGCTCCCTGAGGCAGTGTGCAACGTGCTGCTCCTCCTCCTTTACCTGGTGATGCCTCAGCCTCTGCTCCCGGGCTTGAAAAAGGAAGAGGGGAGGGCTCCAAGCAGAAGAGGAAGTGTGGAGGAGAAGAGATTGTTGGGCTAGAGCTTCAGAGACTCACTTCCTCCTTTGCTCCACTCCGTCTTTCAATCCAGGGAGTGGGAAGAGGAGGAGCAGCGGAGGTATGTGGGCAGACAGAGGTGGGTGGGACGCCCCTCTGTCAATCTGCTGCCTGAAGCGACTGCCTCAGTCAGCCTCGTGGGTGGGCCGGCCCTGTCTGGGGCTGCCTTTTCTTGAGAGACTAAAGGCTGACCTACACCAAATCCGTTGGCGTCTGGGGGGTCGCGAGTGTAGGGAATGGGACGCCTCGCCCCGAGACGCTGCCCTGGCTGGCTCCACCAGATATCTTCCCCTCCTAGTGTCCCTGCGTGTCCCTCCTGATTGGTCGCACATGTGTGCTCCAATTGGCTGAAAGCCCCCCCTCCTCCCATTGGTGAACGCGTCACTCTATGTTCTGCCCACATGGCCAGACATCAGCATGGTCCAAGACCGAGTATGGCGGAACTCGGGAGAGCGCAGCTCTCCCGCATTCCATTGCGGTTGGTTAAAAAGGAAGCCACACCGCTCTGCATGCGCCCAAGACACGCCGGAATTCGTGCGGTGTAAATCAGCCTTTACGCTGATGGGCAGCAGCTCCACAAGCTCTCAGGTTCAGAGGTCTTTTCCAGTCCTGCTATCTAAGAGCTTTTCAGCTGCAGATGCCAGGGATCAAACAGCACCTTTCAGGATGCAAAGCAAAGTTATAGCCCAGTTCCCTGTGCCTCCTTGATGGATGTGTGTGTCGCATGCACATTTAAACTGGTGGTTACCGGTAACTTGATAAAAGTGAGATAGTTCATCATAGGCTAGATCCTAGTCTGGGCTGAATGCCTGATGCTCATATCGCTCCCAAAGCGCTAAAGAAAAAGTGGAGCTGTGTGTACCCTTGTGTTTGCAGATATGTTCAGTCTCTAGGTAAAGGTAAAGGTGACCCCTGACAATTAAGTCTAGTCGTGTCCGACTCTAGGGTGTGGTGCTCATCCCCATTTCAAAGCCAAAGAGCCAGCGTTGTCCGAAGACGCCTCCGTGGTCATGTGGCTGGCATGACTCTCCTTGCTGCAGCGCGTAGCATGCAGCTGGAACACGGAGCGCTGTTTACCTTCCCGCAAGCGGTACCTATCTACTCGCATTAACATGCTTTGGAACTGCTAGGTTGGCAGGAGCTGGCCAAGCAACGAGAGCTCACCCCGTCGTGGATTCGAACTGCCGACCTTTCGATCGACAGCTCATGGTTCAGCGGTTTAACCCACTGCGCCACCCGCTGGCCTCTCTACATGCTACCAACATGCTCTCCCTACAGTCTCTACGTGCTACCAACTGTACATATGGATGGTACACATAGTACACGTAGATGGTCATGCCAAGAAGCACAGGAAATAGCCTTTAATGCAGGTTCCAGTAACTTGGCTGAAGTAGAGTCGTGAGTATTTCATTTTTTAAAATTCAACAAGTTTCCGATCGAAAGTGAGACAATTCTTATGGGATTTCCAGCCATGTATCGTTCTTTATTCAGGAGTTAAAGTTGATCTTAAACTTGCCTTAAACTTAAACTTGGGCAGGCAAGCAAAAACTTTAAAACCTCCGCTTAACGTTTCCTCCCGGCACTTCGGGACCTCTTCAGAAGCCAAAGTGCCGGGAGGAAACGTTAAGCGGAGGTTTTAAAGTTTTTGCTTGCCTGCCCAAGTTTAAGTTCAAGGCAAGTTTAAGATCAACTTTAACTCCTCAATAAAGAACGATACATGGCTGGAAATCCCATAAGAATTGTCTCACTTTCTATTGTAACAAGCCCTGAAAATATACATACTACTTTAAGTTTCCGATCCTCAGTGTTGTTATGGGGCTGGGGTTAGACCAGGTGTTGGCTCCTCCCTCCGGACACGCATTGCTGTCCTTGTGGGTCTGTTCTCCTCCTTCTTGACTCGCCTTTTCCTGTTGCAAACAGGCAAATGAGCACATCACTTTCACAGCGCAATCCTATCCAACTTCCCCCACCGGTGTAACCAGCGGGGGAGTGCAGAGCGGGAGGCTTTGGAGGGGAGGGGAGATTTAAATCCCCTTTGAATCCCCCTTTGGAGGGGATTTGAATCTGGGGCCTCCCGTTCTCGCTGCACCGCTGGCTGCATCAGTGGGGGAAGTTGGATAGGATTGCGCTGTAAAACACCCCCCCCCAGGCTTTTCTGCTCCTCTCCTGCCCCAAAATTATATCGCTATGCAAATTATTGTGTGCAGCCTGCAAAAAATATGCAGTTCTGTGTTCTTTGTATAATTTATTCCAGTTGTGCAATTTGAGATGAATTATTTGTGTCATTTGCTACAGTTGTAGAAGTTGTGCAGAATTCCAGATATAAAGTTGCATCTGTCGAGACCCAGTCAGCTTCTTTTGTAGGACAGGGAAGGGTGAAATTGGGCCTTTACCACCAGCAGTGATGCTTCTCTAGTCAAACCCCCCCCCCCCCAGGAATGGTATTTATTTATTTACTTAAAGATTTTATATCCTGCCTTTCTCATGCCAAAGCATATGCCCAAGGCGGCATAATGAAAGCTTTTGGGGAGCAAACGAGAGTCTCCATCAGATTGAAACTATGTCGTGTTTTGCTTTGGGGCTTCCTGAGGAAAAAAGGCAGCTGCTGGGACAAGCACTGCTGAGTAACAGTGGTGTAAAATGATAAGCTGAGGGACCTTCAAGGCCATCCAGTCCAACCCCCTGCTTCAAGCAGGAACATCCTCTCTAGAGCATCCCCAGAAGGTGCCTGCTGAGTCTCTGCTTGAAGACCCACAGCAAGGGAGAACCCACCACTTCCCTCAGTAATCAGTTCCATTGTCAAACTGCTCTTACCATTAAGAACTTTTTCCTGGTATTCCACAAAGTCTCCCCTCCTGCAGCTTAAGCCCATTAGATCTCGTCCTACTCTCTGGGGCAACAGAGATCATGTGACAGCTGTTCAGGTATTTGAACAGTGCTATCATGCCCCACCCCCAGATGTGGTCTGGCCAGTAAAGTGGAACCACTACTTCTTGGAAGCTATGGTTCTACTAATGCAGCCTAAGATCGCATTAGCCTTCTTTGCAGCCACATCACACTGCTGGCTCATGTTCAGCTTCTGATCAGCTGCTGATCATGTTCAGCTTCTGATCAGGAGACTTTGTGGAATACCAGGAATACCAAGATCCCTTTTATACACTGTGGTGCCCAGCTGGGTATCGCCCATTCTATACCTGTGCCTTTTATTTTTATTTTTGTCTAAGCATGGAACCTTTCAGTTATCTCCATTGAACTTCATTTTGTTAGTTTCAGCCTAGTATTCCATTCTGTCAGGGTCCTCCCGAATGCTTCTACTGTCTTCTGCAGTGTTAACTATTCCTCCCGGTTTAGTGTCATCTGCAAATGGGATAAAGATTCCTTTTATCCTTTTTATCTGAGTCACTGGTGAAGATGTTGAAGAAAACCAGGCCCAAGACAGAGCCCTGGGTCCAGCATTCGACCTTCAGGTCGATGAGGAGCCATTGGAGGAGCACTCTCAGCGTATGGGTGTCCGACCGCAGCCTCTGTAGAGGACCCTGGTTCAGCACTAATACTAGCCTTGGTTGGGACAAGCACCTGACTCTTCTGACGGCTTCCTTCTCTCTGCTTATCCGATGTTTTCTTTCCTCAGCTGCAACCTGACATGCCCGGCTGGTCAGTATGGCGTGAACTGTGAAGAGTCCTGCAATTGCCATGAGGATTCTTGTGACCCCCTGACCGGAACTTGCCACATGGGTACGTGCCCCAGTGAATGGCAGTGCCATGATGCCCACGAGGCGGAGGAGGAGGAGGCTGCCTTAGGCAGTGGATAGGCAGGGGGCCTCCACCGCCATGCACGCTCCCATTCCCGCACTCCCCAGATCTAAAAGGGAACAAAGCGGGGGCAGAGAGTGGTGACCTTCTTTTTTTGGATCTGGGGAATGAGGGCGGCCAGGGGGAGGCTATGGGCGGGGCAGCTGTTCATGCCTGATGGTAATCACACACACACACCCCAGGTAAGGGGACAGCAGGGCACTTGGCACCTGCAGAACTGGATGGTCTCCACCCCTCTCGTCACGGTTTTCAAGGCCTGCTTGCTGGCCGTGGCTGACCTCTCCCTTAGGACGGGGACGTCTGCGGAGTGCTGTGAGTCGTCCTGCCGCCTCCCTCTGCACACTGATAGGGGGCTGTCTTGATTCTGTTTCAGAGGCCAATCAGCGGATGGGGGTGATTGGGGCCGGAGCCCTTCTGGTCTTGCTGCTGGCTCTGCTCCTCTCGCTGCTGTGCTGCTGCTGCGTCTGTCGCAAGAAGGACCAAGCGCGGGAGTAAGTGGATCCTCTGTGGGGGCTAGTTGGGGAGGGGCCACAGGAGAGACCCGATTGAGGAGATCCCAACGAGAAGGTCTGGAGCAAAGCCCAAGCCTATGGGTGGAGCCCAGTCCTAGCACCGGAGTGCTTGTGACTATAGCTGTCAGCTACTGGACACTCTCTCCCCCCTTCTGGACAGACTAGTGACCTTAGGGCACCGAACTGGGGCAGAATGTGCTAACTCTGAAATTCCTGTGCCTTTGGGCACAGATCCAGCTGGGCTCAGCCCTTCCATGAGGCTCCATCAGGCAATTGCCTCATGCAGCAGATTGAGGAGCGATACCCTACACCTGTCTCTGCCTCTCTTCTTCCTCCTGCTCCCTGGACTTGGAAGGGAAAGGGGGCAGAAGAGGAAGTGTGGAGGAGAGGAGAGGGATGATGGGCTAGAGTGTCCAGTTTCATCTCCAATGCTCTAGCCCACCCCCTCCTCTCTTGCACACTTCCTCTTCTGCCCCCCTTTTCCTCTTCCTTTCCAAATCCAGGGGGCAGGAGGAGGAGCGGCAACTGGAGTGCCACTAGGTAAGGGTGGGCAGGATTTGGTGTGCCATCACAGTGCTGGGAGGTTTGGGACAGACCCTGAGCTCAAGCCCCCAGCCACAAGGTCTGCCTCCCATCTTGTAATTCTGGTTGGAAGTTTAACCCAAGACCCGGCTTAAGAACATAAGAAGAGCCCAGCTGGATCTGGCCAAAGGCCCATCTACTGGCCCCAGCACCAGATGCCTTAGGGAGCACACAAGTCAACAAGATACCTGTATCTTGTCGCCACTCTCTTGCACCTGGCATACAGTGACAACCCACTTCTAAAACCAGGAGGTTGCTTATGGCTTGTAACTCGTGATGGACTTTTCCTCTGTGAATCTATCCAATCCTCTTTTAAAGGCATCTAGGCCAGGTGCCATCACCACATCCTGTGGCAAGGAGTTCCACAGATGGATTACATGCTGGGTGAAGAAATCTTTTCTTTTGTCCGTTCTAACTCTCCCTCCACTCAATTCCGTTGCAGTGCAAACCAGGACCTACCCAATAAGAAGTCCCCGAGACGCCTCTGCGGAAGGTTTAGCCGGATCAGCATGAAACTTCCCCGGATTCCTCTTCGTCGTCAGAAGCTGCCAAAAGTTGTAGGTAAGAAGCTGCACCCTCCCTAAGCAGCCAGCTGTGTGGTGTCAGGGCATGAGCTCTGTCTTTGGTCCATCTTTTTAACAGCCCTGTGTGATTAGAAACAGCAGGGAGGAGAAATGCCCAGGAGGGTGCCCTAACTAGAGACAAAGTTTTATTTAATATAACTCAGTTTTATTTTTATTTTTTAAGGGAAGGCTAAGTTTCTAGTCCTTATGGTTTGTGAAAATGTGCTTGGACGGGTGTAGGCACTGCCTGGTAAAATATCTCTGAAGCCATCTCACCATTTCTGAAAAACAGATCTGGCTAGTTGGAGATGGGGTTTAATTCCTTGTCCCCATTTCCACACACCCCCCACTAGTGAAATGAGAATGAACCACGCAAAATAATAAACCAAAATGTGCAGGATAAATTAGGAAACAAAAATAAATCGTGCAGGATAAATTAGGAAACAAAAATAAATCAGGCAAGTTTATTCAATCATAACAACATAGAAGAGCCCTGCTGGATCAGGCCAAAGGCCCATCAGCTTCCTGTACAGTATTTCACAGTGGCCCACCAGATGCCTCAGGGATACTTGTATCCTGTTGCCACTGCCTTGAACCTGGCATTCAGAGAGAGGCTACTTCTAAACACTGCAGATTGCATTCAGTAATCATGGCTTGTAACCTGTGTTGGACTTTTCCTCCATACATCTGTCCGATCCCCTTTCGAAGGCACCTAGGCCAGGTGCCATCACCACCTCCTGTGGCAAGGAGTTCCACAGATTAAGTATTCGCTGGGTAATTCAAGTCACGTAATTTATACAAGACGCAGAATTGAGGTTTTCACAGAATTTCAACATTTATTTTAGTAAGACTTCACATGTCTGTCTGCTTACCTGAACAACAGGCATCTGTTTGAATGACAGCAATGGGAGGGCTCCATTGAGCTTCAGCAGCGTTACTGTGTAGAAAAATTGATTGCGTTGCACCACGATGGATCATGTTCACTATGTGATCCCTGATTGGGTGGGATCACACCGTGGGGAAGCCCTACCAACATGAAGAAGAAAAATACAGCACTGCCCCAGATCAGGGATTTAGTGACTGCAAACAGGGTCAGAAAAAGCCAAAGAACAGAAGGGGTTCTTCCACAACCCCCCCTCCCCCCCCCAGCACCTTTCACACAAAAAATGGGACCTCGTGAAAAATTGGTGTAGCTAATTGCAGTGTTTTCAGGCTGTCTCGTCTTTCCACATTTTTGGGTCAGGCAGGCAGAACCTTTAGTATTCATCTTTTCCAATAGCTGCCTCTTCCGTGGTTGGGGGACGGTGGTGGTACGTCCCTGGCCCTGGAAATCTGTGGTTGAGAGCTTTTCCACTGAACCGGTTTTCCACTGAAATGATAACAAGTGCTGTGTTTATAGAAGCACACTGGGCTTTTTTTTTTCTCCCCCAAGAATAGAGGCTCTTTCTGCAGGAGCGGAGCTGACTACGGGCACCGACTGAATGGGCCTGTGTGTGCCTGTTTCCTGGCATTTGCTGCTGGTCGGAGGTTTTGTATAAACAGGGGCAGTGAGAGCTCTTCCCCCCCCCCCCCCCGCCAGCCTCTGTTTATTTGCTGGCAGCTTCCTCCACTGGAGCTGCAGGAGAAGAGGCTGCTTTGCCCACCATTGAGGTTGGAGAGATTCTCTCCAGGCCCTCGGGAGCGAGTCAGGCTCCTCGTTCGTGATCCAGTAGTCTCCATCTACAAAGCATCTCCATCTACAAAGATCTCAGGCAGCAGGCCCAGTCCTATCCCCCGCCATGCTGTAGCATGCAGGCGTGCCATGGAGGCATGCGCTGCATGCTATGGGGAGGGTGTGATCAGGAGGCCTGCAAGAGGCCCCCTGATAACCTTTGGGTCTCCTTGAACCTACACCAGCACTATAGCTGGTGTAGGTCCCAAGGAGAGCCAGGCAGAAAAATGGGGGATAAGGTCTGGCATGCACGACTGTCACCGGATCAAACCCCTCGCTCCCCGATACGCCCCCAGTTCCTCCCCTGAAATACCCCATTACTCTTCTTCCCCGCCCACTGCCCACCCCCAGTGCCAGTGTACCTCCTCCAGCGGTGGCTGGGCGCTCCGGTGGCGCTTGTATGTGGTCGCCAGCCATTTGCACCGGCAGCCCCGTTGCACACACCATCATCATCATCACTGCGTCTGAAGCTCCGACAGAGATGGCCTTCCTGTGACAGAAGTAGCATTCCATCAGCAGAAGGCGTCTGTAGAATTGGGCACTAAGAAAGGCTTCGGAGAGCCACTGCCAGTCAGTGTAGACACTACTGAGCTCGACAGACCAATGCTAGACTCAGGAACAGGCAGCTTCATGTCCTCCCGCCAGAACACCCCCCCCCCCCCCCGCTGCACACAGTTAACAGGATCCTCTAGCCGAGGACAGTGCTGGCAGCTCTGACTTGTGACAGCAAGAAGCGAATTAGCACGATTGCCAGCGCGCCGCGCGCACTCTCCACTCTGCAGACTGCGCACTCCCAGGCAGGGCTGGCCTCGGCCTCTCTCCACTGCCAGAGGGGCTGTTATTTCATTGCAATGAAATGCTTTGGTCACGAGCTCCTTTGTTTGGCTTGGCACGCAGGCCTGGCCATATGTTCTTCTTATCCAGCCTTGGCCTCCGAGGGTCGGGGTCCTGCACGGCTGCAGCAAGAAAGGAGGAACCCAGACTGGAGCTGCTGGGGGACCAGGGCAAGAAGACCCTCTGCCCTGGCTGAATTTTCATCTCTTAAAAAAAATAAATTAGAAACTGGTGAGCTATGACTATGCCGAGCAAGGCCAACGTCTGTGAGTTTTCATTCCTCTTCTGAGTGCAAGCAAGGAAGGCCAGACTGTGGTATCCAGCCAGATGCCTCTGGAAGGCCACCCTCCCCTGTTGCTTGCCCCTAGCATCTGGTATTCAGAGGTAAACTGCCTCTGCATATGGAGGGTCTGTTTAGCTCTCATGACTCATCATAGCCATTGATAGAGCCATACTCGATGGCGTTGTGTATTCCTAGCATTTAAACAGCAAGAGCTAGTTTAAAAGTGCTTTTGCCCCTCGCTTGCAGCAGGCAGAAGCGAGAGGTACCAACTCCACCCCATCCCAGATCGTTGCTGGCTTTTGCTGGAGTCCTTCCCAGCTCTCCTGCCCTGGCTGTGGGAGGAGGCAGTGGCAGATTCCGGGGCAGCCGTGCACTATTCAGTGTTGCAGCTCAGGAAGTCCCTGTTTGCGCAGTAGCCGAGGAAGTCGTTCATTTGGCATTGGAAGTCCGTTCTCCTGCAACCGTCAAAGCTCCCTTGGATAAAGCGCAGGCAGTTCTGGGACTCTGGCTAGGTAGGTTTCCCCAGGAGGAGAAAGGGAAGCAAGGAGATGGGTTTCTGCCGGGTCCTCTCCCAAGCAGGAAGGGAATGTGAGCCTTAAAAGGAAGCTTGGGGGGGGGGGAATCCGAAAGGAGCCTGTCCAGCAGGAAGGATGCGGGATCGAGGCAGCAGCTGCAGGCAGCACATGAGGCCGTTTTGCTCGCAGCTGCTCCCTGCTCTTCACCACCTCCGTGCCGATGACTGGCAGCTCGTCCCAGTGGGTCCCAGTGGCCCCCTCCCACCTGACCTCATGCAGAACAGGTTGTCTCAGCACAGTCGCCCTCCTGGCCCTGGCTTGGCCTCCGCTTATCTGGATCGCTTCTTAAATGATAGGCAGAGCCAGGGCATCCGATGCCTTTTGCCAAGTCTGCAGGGTCTTCTCTGATCTCTCTCAGAACAGCCTGATCCTCTGACTCTCAGGCTCTTGTCCTGTCGTTCAGGATTGCATACGCAGACTGTCCCTGCCCGTTCACAGGACTTCCCAGCAATGCTTGAACCTGGACCTTTCAGCAGGCAAAGCAGGAGCTATGGACCCATCCCCAAACCTCTCTAACACAGAGCCAGCTCTGGTTTTTGTGGAGCTGTGCACCTGGGTGGGAGGGGGGGGGGCTTACCTCTCTTGGGGTGGGAGGAAGAGGAGACATGAATTAAGGAATGGCTCCAGAGTTCCTTGTAACATCAGAGTGAGCCCCACAGCAATGGTGCAAGGAAGGCTAGCGCAGCTCCTGCATTCATGCGTCCTGCTCTTTGCCACTGCTGTTCTCACACCCACTCCACCCCTTTCCCAGGCGCAAATGGCTCCACAGAAGCTGGCTCACTTTCCACCGGCGTAGGGCCTGGTGCCTGGAAGTCCTGACTCTGTCACCAGCCCCTTCTTGGGACTCTGGACCCCAGCAATTCCCAGAACTGTATTTATTTTAGTTTAAAAGATGGATATCCTGTCTCATTTCTCAAAGAGACTTGAGATGGCAATTAAAACACATTGCCAACTACAATAAAGCGTTAAAAAGAAGCATGAAGCAAAATAAAAACATCCTAAAAGCAACTGAAAACCAGAACGAGAAACTCAACATAAAGGAGAGCACAATGGATCTCCCAAGGGAAGATGAAATCCCCTCCCGCCGATGCAGTCATGCCACCAGAACGCACGCTGCATCCTGCAGGGGAGCAGTCCTGGGATGGGACATTTGTTCCCTTACCTGGGAGTGAGCCTCTGCTGCCCAAATGGGTCTACTCAGACCTGCTCCAGCGATTCTGCTGGCACAAGTCCGAGAGGACCCGAGAAGGCAGATTGAGGCCAGGAAGAGCCCCTGCCGCTGATACTGCCCCCTTCACAGCCTCAACAACCCCGTTCCGTTCCACCCCTCCTCTCCCTGCTCCTCCCACACCCTGCTCCTGCCCACCCCTTGCACTGAGTTACCAGCGCCAGGGCTTGTTGGAAGGTCACTGGCGCACAGCTGCCCACCACTGCGTGTCAAGCCATAAAGCACGCTGCACCGCCGGAACGCACGTTCTGGCGGCATAGCGGCCCTAAGTCTTAGGGTTGGGCCCTAAGTCTTTTAGCTACAGTAAGAGCACACAGAGTCCATTTCTGCTGTCCTGCAGTTATGGTAACTTCCATGGAAGAGGCAGATAATTCAAAAGAGCAGGAAAGAAGAAAACAGAAGAGATGGAAGGCAGGAAGGAAGTGGGGAAACATGGCAGAGGAAGAAAAATGCAAAAAAGGAGGCGAATGTGCAGGGCTGGCCCAAGCTTCTCAATGCTGGAGGCAGTGTTTCCAATACTGCCCCCCCCCTGCCCCATTGTGTAGTGTCTTACTGTGCCGGTGGAAGGCCAGAGCTGAAGAGCAAGTGAGGAGAGGAGTGGGCTGCAAGATCCTCTCTTCCTTGTCAGAGCCAAAGGGAGGAGGGAGTTCCCCCCCCCCTATCAGTTCGCTCCCTGAAGTGACTGCCTCAGGGGACCTTATGGATGGGAGGATGGGAGTGCAAGAGGGGAGACTTTCAAATACTTTACTCTCTGCGATTATGAAGACTAAAAGGAAGCCACATTCATCCTTATTTTCTGTTCTTTTTCTCATCTCTTTCTCCTGTAAGAAACCACTTTGCCGCTTATTAAACTCCATATGCCCAACCGCACAAAATGCATTTATTTAGTATATCCCGATCTTGAGCAAAGGAGGATCTCAAAGCAGTTGATTTGGCAAAATCTGCACTATTCTTTCCTGTCCCACTGCACAGAGTGTGTCCAGCTGCACATTAGTATACAACTCTGGCGCTGAGCACATGCAAATGTCCCTGTTTTCTGCTGCGAATGGCTACAGAATACACCCTTGTGAGTTTCCATACCGCTGTTCCCACGAGTCTTCGCCCGTAGAGCCCCCTTCCCTTTTTGCTGCACAGCAATGTGCTTATCCTAGACTCATGGCGGAGCAGACCATTGGATGCACATGGGGGGGGGGAATACGTTTGGAGTGCTGATTTTTATTTCTGCCCGGATTTCTGGCATCAGCTTTTTCACTACCATTTAAGGAACCAACCCTCCCCCCCTCCCCGGTTGGAGTTGGCCCACACAAGGCAGGCCATTGAAAACGTGAAGCAGGGACAGACGCTGCAGCGAGCGAGGAGAGAGGGGAGCCGGAGGCCCACAGGAAGTGGCACAGCTTTCCTGCAGCCACTCTCCGGAGTGATTTATTTGGCAGCGAGTCACCCAGCACCAGATGTGTCTGAGTGCAGAGCAGCTGCGGGAGAGGCCAGTTGCCAAGGGCTTGCTGTGTGCAGCAGCCCTCCTGTCTGGGGTCCTTCTCGGAGCGGCAGGGCATTCGGAGGCAGCGGGGGGGGGGAACGCTCCACATTTGCAAAGGGGACCTGCATGGGCCTTTCCTGCCATTTCATTTTTAGTTCAAAGCAGCCGCAGGAGGGAGCCAATTCCAGACTCCTTGGAACAGGGCACATGAGGGGTGGGGGTGGGTTGGATGTTGTCCTTTGTGCTCTTTTGATCAGTTGAAATTGGTGTCCCCCTGCTGCAATCCAGAACTGCCCACCTGCCCCTTGTAGCGCCATTGAACTGAAACACGGAGCGATCCCAGGCCAAATGTCTTGTGCCAGGGGTGGTTTGGCCCCCGGAGCTGCTTTGCAAAGCGTTGGGGAGTCGGCAGGAGGGCCGTCCCATTCATGTTGGATGCCCTGCCACCTCCATCCACTCACTCGCCTCCGCTGCTCCTCCTACTCGCTGGATTGGAAAAGGAAGAGGAAGTGTGGAGGGATGTGAAGGGCTAAGGCATCTCTGGGGTTCTAGGCTACCACTCTCCTCCGCACTTCCTCTTCTATGCTTCCTGTTCCAGTCCAAGGAATGAGAAGAGCAGAGGCTGGCACTTGGGGATCACCCCACAGGCCAAAGAACATCCCCCTTCACACAGTAAGAACCCTTGGCCAAATTTGGGGGCAGAAAAACCAGTCGTCGTCCCCCCCATTTCACTTGCTTGCACCACCTTTTTCACAGCCTTAGTATCAGTGCTCCTCCCCATGGCTACAAGTTTTCCACCAGAATCCCCTTTGTCATGATGTAGCATTGAGACGAGGGGAATTCTGGGGGCGGTGGAGGGGGAATGGCAGCTGTCAGGGGAGCACGACCACCACCAGCCATGAACAATGTCCCTCCCTGTTTTGCACTCAACCTTCCCCAAAAGTATCACCCCTGATGCACCTGCAGATGGAGGACAATTTCAGCTAAAAAGATATGGAATCTGCTGCCACAAGGCAGCAATGACAGCTATTGCCTGAGAGGCCGTTAAAGGGGGTTTAGCGTTTAGACACATTAATGGCAAAGGAGGAGGAACAGGATTCTTGGCAGTGATTGTGCAATAGAACCTCCATGGACAGGGCAGTGTACCTCTGAGTATCAGTTCGCAGGGGAGAGTTGGCTTTGTTTCCAGTGGGTGGCCTTCCCAGAATGCTTTGGCTGGCAACTGTGGGTAGCCGGACAGTGGGCTAGATAGTGGGACCTATCCTGATCTGATCCAGCAGAGTTTGTCTTGATGTTCTTACTTTGGTCCTCCCTGTGTTGTGTGCAGTTATATCAGATGGTGGGTTCTTGCCCAGTGCGTAGCAGCTGCGCAAGCAAGGATGCAAGGGGCATACCCAAATCTCCCATAAAAATGGTGTTTACAAATTACAAGTTACTGTATATACCTTCTTCATTCATAAAAAGTCATTCCACTACTGACCATGCCCTGCCGCCAATGGCTATCAGAAGTCACACCACGTAGCCTTCTTGACAACAATGGGTATTCAGCATAATTGCGTATGTTCTTCTTATCTCTATCTATTGTATATTTTCTCCTAAGTTCAGCAATCAAGCTTGTTCCCAAGTTTTTTTTCCCTTTCCCAGGCTCGGTTTATTGTGATTTCTGCAACTTAAGCAACCTAGTTTTCAACTGAATAGTAATATTCTAAAGCCAAATGCAAAGCAATACAATAAGTAATGTACTTAATCTATTTTTCCCAGCCTGGCATATCCAGAGCCCATTCCATATTGTTTCCCATGGATTTCCAACCCCCCTTTTGAGTGAGGTTTTGGTTCTGTATCCCCTTTGTTCTTTAAGGGCCTGAACATGCAGAAAAGGAGACTGTGGATCAACATTGGATGGCTTGAGGATTTAAAAAGCACCGTTAATTAAACATATATGTTGTGAGAACAATTTAACAATTGTTATAGCATGTTTTGGTTTAATAAGCAGGCTGTTTCAGTCTTGCTTTTTCCCTGGTCTGCCTGGCCTGAATTTCTTGCAGCTTCTTGCAGTTAGTAACTATTTCTTACTTATCAGCAAGAGGCCAAAGAGAGACCGTTTATTAGTTTAGCTTTGTTTTATAATTCTGCGAGGGAGATTCATTGCTTCCTTGCTCTTTTTAAGACTCTAGAACTATTTAGCTTCACTGGTTCTCGTGACCTTCCACGTAAATAGATTTTGATCTTGGTCTCTTCAGCCTTTTAGGGTCTAACCTTTAGGGCAGTGTTTCCCAAACTTTTGCGACCTGCGGCTCCCTCAACCATTGTCTGAGGCTCCCCATCACATTATGTTGATGCCTGCCAATTGGCATTGCACTGTTCTCTGAGAGGATTCTGTGGCACTCCCCAACTCCCCTGGCTGGTTTCTGTGGCTCCCCTGGGAGCCGAGCCTCCCAGTTTGGGAACCACTAGGGTCTAACCCACCTTTCAGTCCCTTCCTCCAAATTAGAGGCATTTTTGTGTACCTGAGCTTTTTTCGGATGAGGTTAATATGACAAGCAGTAATGCGGAAACTTAGAAAGCACACAGAGCCGAGGCCTCTTTCATAAGACTATTTTTTGGCAGGCAGGGTGTCTTCTTGGGAGCAAAGTGATGGGATCAGAATGCCAGCTGATTCGCCACAGAGACGGCCTGCAAGTTCTGTTTTTCTAAAGGCACGAATTCTGCTTATGCTCAAGTGCTAAGGTCAGAGCATGTATGCTGGCCTGGAGGGCTTCAAACCTGTACACACGCACACACGCGCGCACACACACACACACACCCTACCTGAAGTAGAGAATCCCACTGCTTCATTGAAGGGCCACCCCTGCAGCCCTGGGACATAGCTGTTTCCAGCTAGCCAGACTTTTAGTGACCTGGTGAGAATTTCATCCTCCTGCCGGCTGCCAAAAGGGAGGAGGCAGAGTATGGTTGAGAGGAGCAGCTGAGCTGTGCCTGGCGATTTTGTGTGGGAGTCATGCCACACGTGATGCTAAAAGTGTCATTTGTGATGTTTGTTAAAACAATTAAATTTAGCCACGGGAAAGATCAGGATGAGAGGAGGACCATGCACAGAGGAGTGGGTGTTTAACTCTACTCAGCTCCAGCAACACAGCACACACAGCCCAGCTGATATTAGCCCCCAAAGGTGCCTAAGAGCAGCTGTAGAGGGGGGGGGGAGAGAGGATTTTCATTAAGAGGGAAAAGATTAAATGTCCCTGCCCTGGCCTGTACACTATGGTCCTGAGTCTGATTGTTCTCACAGCTATTTAATTTTTTCTAAAAGAAAAACCGCTGGAAGTATGCACAATGCATTTAGCATCATGTGCAGTTTGACCTTAAGTTGTGAGTTACCCTTCCATGGCATGGCACTCTGTACATGCTCAAAGGTACTTTGCCCTGACATTTATTTATTTCTTAATTCGTTCTCAGCAGAGAAAGACTTGTATATTGTGACGCTTAGCCCCAAACGCTAGAATTCTTGCAAACCAACGCTGGTAGGCCTGAGTTCGCAAGCCAGCGCATTTCGGACGTGTGAATTGCAAAGTCAGATCGTTCACTTGCTGTTTCCTGCAGCCAGGTCATAAACTGGTGCCAGATTGCTTGGAAGCCATCTTGGCCTCCTGCCTGTGGATTGCAGCCTCACTCTGTTCCCTTCACTTGCAACGATGAGTGTTTTGCCTTTCCAAAAATAGCCAGCCACAGGTGGCTATAGACAACCATTTTACCTCTCTCGTACCCCCACACATTTGCACCTGATGTGAATCCTCCTTGGCTGTGTCAGGAAGAGAGAAAAATGACTGAGCTCAGGCTAGTTCAGCCATGTGTGTGGAGTTGAAGTCTGCCTGCTATGAACAGGGAGGCAGCAAAATAACCCAGCAAATGAGAGGCTGGCTGGGAGAAAGCAAAGCTTGTTCTTACTATAGAACTAACCAATCGGAACAGTCCCTCCTCCTACCCACAGAACCCTGGAAATGCTACTTCCCAAAGGGCCAAATTAGATGTTACTGTGCGCATATGCGACGCAGCTGCCTGTTTGTTAAATAGTATGTGGTAGGGGGAGGGCTAATCCAAGATGAGTTGCCTCCCTGAATCCACCCCTCCCAATTTTGTTGCCCCCCTATATTCCACTGCCCATCCCCCTACCCTGCCAGCATGTGCACACACACCCCAAGCGTGTGCACACATTGCACCCTCCAGACACGGTATGATGCGCGCCTGCCTGACAGCCCTGCTCTCTTCTCGTGCGCTTGGGTGGGGAGGGCTAACCTGCTGCTGCTGCTCCTGGAGGTCAATGGAGAGTTTCGTTCCAGGCCTCCTCTCTGCTGACCCCTAGAAGAAGCGGGAGCAGCACTGACTGTTGGAGGAAGTCAGCCTTCCCCATCCTCCACTTGCCTTGCGCACTCTCTGAGCACGCGAGAAGAGGGCGGGGCTGGCCTCAAGGCAGGCGGAAAGCCAAGGGAGGTGACAGGCAGATGCAGAGTACAGGCCATCCCGCACCAGCTTGCCGCCTGGTCAGTTTTCAATTGAGGTCATGATTGGGCCGGCCCAATCCAACGTTTAGGCCAGATCAGGGCTAGTGGAAGGGGGCTGTACCCCAGTGCCCTGCCACAGTGCTGATTTAGATCCCCCCCCATGGCTTTTTGCATGAGTGCGCCAAAGGAAGTTCTGGTAACTGTTGCATGGAAGCAGCCCACGTGACAGTCCCTCACAGTTCCCAGCCATTCCTGGCACACATTGTCTGAAAGGAGAAAGCACAGTTCAGGGGTCCGTAGATACCAGATGCCTTCCAGCTCCGAGTGACAGGCAGGGATGTGGATGAAGTCTCGAGTCAAGTCCCAAGTCTCTGGGTCCAAGTCTCAAGTCAAGTCCCAAGTCTTTGCCCCTAAGTCCCGAGTTTTTGGTTGCGAGTTGCGAGTCCCTATCTATTTAATGGGGAACACGGATTTAAACCTGAATAAAATTCAACTTGTCGTAAAAGACTCCAAGTCTCGAGTCGAGTCTTTCGAGTCTTTTACAATCGCCAAGTCAAGTCATTGACGCGACTTGAGTCCGACTCGAGTCTGAGTCAATAGACTCAAGTCTACATCACTGGTGACAGGTACGGTTCCAGATGCTGGACTACATGCCCCCCCCCCTCTTGACCTGACCCATCTGGGCCTGTCTTAGATTCCGGAAGTAGCATTGTTCAGTCAAGTCAGCGGCAGAGCGACAAGCAGTCGCTTCACCCTTTTTCTGTGTCTTGCAGTGGCTCACCATGATTTGGAGAACTCCATGAACTGCAGCTTCATCGAACCCCCCTCAGTGGTGGAGCAGCCCTCGCCTTCGTGGTCCTCTCGGGGCTCCTTCTCTTCCTTCGACACTACAGACGAGGGACCCGTGTATTGCGTGCCACATGAAGGTGAGAAATTGCTGCCCACAAACCAAGCCAGGCTCTGACCAGCAATTCTTCGCCATGAGGGCAGGATCAATCCAGGAATTCACCGAATGGCACTCACTCCCCCTCACCTGACGGTACAATAGCTGCTGCTTCGACCACTCTCCTCTCCTCCACACTATCTCTCCCTCTCCTCTTCCTTTCTGAATCCAGCGAGTGGAAGGGGGAAGGGGTGGCAGGCACTCCCACCAACCTGCCACCTGAGACAGCCACCTCAGTTGGCCTCCTGGATGAGCCAGCCCTCCTTTGAGGCATATCTATGCTCTACATTTGCATTGTTTTTAGGTCACTTGAATTGTCCCGGTTTCCTCAAAAATACTAGGAATTGTAGTTTGGTGAGGTTGATGAGAATTCTGTTACAGATTCCTAAACTCCCTTCCCAGAAGTACAGTTCTGGGAGCTCCACTAGGAAGAGGAAAACGGTGATTCAACTAGTTTATTTCTGAAGTTTAGATGTGCCCTGAGATCCCAACAATATTATTATGTCGTTGTACAAATCGATGATAAGGCCACATCTGGAGCATTGTGTCCAGTTCTGGCCGCTGCATCTCAAAAAGGATATAGTGGAACTGGAAAAGGTGCAGAAGAGAGAGACCAAAATGATTGGTGGGCTGGGGCATCTCCCTTATGAGGAAAGGTTACAGCGTTTGGGGCTCTTCAGTCTAGAAAGAAGGCGCCTGAGGGGGGACATGATGGAGACATATAAAATTATGAATGGGGTGGATAGATGGCAGTTCTTTTCCCTCTCGCACAACACCAGAACCAGGACACCCCCACTAAAATTGCCTGGCAGGAGAGGCAGAACAAACAAATGGAAATATTTTTTTTACCCAGCATGGAACTCTTTGCCATAGGACGTTGTGGCCTAAATGCCTTTTGAAGGGGATTGGACAGATTGATGGAGGAAAAGGTCCATCACAGGTTACAAGCCACAATGACTTTATTCAACCTCTGTGTTTTAGAGGGAGACTATCTCTGAATGCCAGATGCAAGGGAATGGCAACAGGATACCAGAGGCGTTTCTATGGTAGGGGCGGTACCGTAAGTTGTGCCCCGTCCTAGTCCCCGTTTACAGACTCCCTGCCCATCACCTTGGCTCCGACGGTGAGGAGGCAGGGTCTCCTTGTTCCGGTTTGTAAATGGGGACTAGGACGGGGCGCAACTTACGGTACCGCCCCTACCATAGAAACGCCTCTGCAGGATACAGGGATCTTGATGTCTTGTGTGCTCCCTGGGGCATCTGGTGGGCCACCGTAAGATACAGGAAGCTGGACTAGATGGGCCCTTGGCCTAATCCAGCAGGGCTCTTCTGATGTTCTTAAGACTGCTTCATGTGTTACTCTTTATCCACACAGATTTTAAGAACCGTGCCATAAGATCCCTTCTAGCATTGCTTCTGAATAGCTTCGATGCATGTCCATTTCTTGAGCATGAGTGTGAGCCTTGCAGCCCTCCATGCAACAGTGCTGGGAAGGAGGCGAGGCACATGTCCTGTGAATCTGAGCTTCCCACGCACTGGGGCGGCGCGACTATTTTTAATAAACAGCATTTGCGCTGTCCCTGTAAATGAAACTGGAAGTCCCGCATTTCCAGGTTTCACAGCAGTGTGTGAGGAGCATGATAAGGAGGGGAACGATCTGCTTCTTACCAAGTGAGTGGGAAGCAGGTAATTGCGGCTTGCATTGGTGGCAGACTCGAGAGAGGCAGCGGTGGCAGACCTGGCGTGGAAGGCACCCCGAATCCACTGCCCCGCAGAACCCTCACAAGCTGCCACTGATGCAACCCACATCAGGTGGCCTCATGGATGGGCCAGCTGTGCCATGCATCCTGGGATACCTTTTAGCACAATGACCAGGAAGCATCTCTGCTGCCAGAATGAGACTCTGGCCCTAACCCGAATAACACTGGGTAAGCCCAATAGATTGAGGATGTTGGGAGTCTAGAGGAGCGATCCAAGGGCGCCAACTGACCAGGCTACACTTGCTCTGGATACACTTGGCCCTGCGCAGCTCTTGGGCAAAGGGAGGAACTCTCTGCTTCATACAGAAAGAAATGGACACGTCTTGTACAAATAACAGGAGTTTTTTTTTTCTTAAAGCAGAAATAAAAAAGGAAATTGGAAAAGGACAAATGGACCAAAACAGAACATGCAGTTATACAAACCAGATCTTAGAATTAGAGGCAAAACGGCAAATAACAAATCGGGACAAAATTCACTAACTTGCATCCCTGGCTAGAGAAGCACTTGGTTACAGTTTTCTTGTTCACCTCCAGGAGGAGCCAGAGGGGTGGTCAGCAATGGACGCATCACCTTTGCCCAGGCTGGAACAAAAATGTGCCCACTGTCAAACTTGCCATCTAGGGACAGTGGTCTTATACGGACAGTGCCTGGCACTAGGCAGCACTGTTCTGATTGGCTAGCTAGGGGAAGCAAGGTTTTGATTCTCACCTGTGGCCTTTTCAAGCAATTGTGTTGGCTTCAGGAAGGTCCCTGCACTAATACTTAATATTTGGGCAGTCTGCCAATTACAGATTTTGGTTGATTCATCACCTGCCTTTCTACCAGTTAATTTAAGCGTAAATAACTTTCCGTGTTGCCAGAACTTATTAGCAGTGCCTGGCTATTTAAGGCACAGCCTGGCTGTAAGCAGTGCCTGACTTAAAACTTAATAAACAGAAGGAACCATTTATTGTCCGAGGGAAAGGCGGAAAGCCACAGTTGAGATATCCTTTGACGTTCCCTGTGACAAAGGCATGCTGGAGCCACAGTGGCCTCCATGCGTCAGTGAATACAGCCTTGGTTCTCAGCCTCCCAGTCAGTGCTCTTGGACAGCAGTGGGACAGTAGCCATCACTCCCCCACCACGTGTATTCCAGCGACACGCGCACCAGCAGCAGGCGGGCTCGTGCCCATTGCTGCTACCCCCACCTCCCGCCTGTGAAGCCTGTTGGGTCTCCTGAATTCTTGGCTGGCTTACTAGGAGGAACTTGCAGGGAGCAGGGCAGCAGCGGACCAACCGCTTCCTCCTGTGGCGCCATGTTCCGTCTACCCCGCTGGGCCCTGACACAGGTGGCGGTGGGGAGCAACAGTAGACCCTTGCTGCAGCTGGCTGGCTCTGCAAGGCTCTGCCCAGCTTTGCCACGGATGCAGGGCCCTTACCAGACCCCTTTAACACTGTAACACTGCCCTGCTTGCCGATTAAAATGGAGTGCAATTAACAGTTCCTCCCAGCCCGCAGGTATACACATTTAACTCCTGCTGGGTATATACACCCTTGGGTAAAAATGCCTTAAAATGAGCTCTTGCCAGCCTGTAAGTCCAAGCACTATCAAGCCGATTACAAATAACAACTTTGAATTTTGAGTAGCTATTACCGTAATAGTTTCTATTAATGAAAACCTATTATTAATTTGAGATTCACAAGTATGTATATTTTTGTGTACATGTCTGCCTGCGCATTGCACGTCTGGATCCTTATGCTGTGAAGGGCATGCTCTGTGACATCACCCCCAATCTGGGGAGATACAATGCACACTGTGAACACGTGCTTTCCCCTTCCAGCCAGTGGTCTGTGCTCTCATAGTGGAGAATATTGATCGATCATATGTTTACCAGTGATGATAGATCCAGGGAGGATAAAGCCTGTGACACACTGCCCGCGCAGCAGCGTGGCAGCAAGCGTCGGGAAGAGTGCAGTGTTTCTTGCCTTCTCGTACTTCCCTTGGCAGCGCACAAGAGAAGATGGAAAAATTGAACTTCAGCCATTCAGAGGCCAAGTTCAGTGCAGTGGGGCAGGACTCATAGGAAAGTGAATAGCCAATCAGAATTGAGTCTGAAAAGGCCAACAGAGAGAGCCACGGAGAAACAATGGAGAGAGCCATCCAAGCCCCTCCCCCCCGGGCCAGTATAGGCAGTGCAGCGTGAAGCGACGCAATTTAAGTGAAGGCTGGCTTCACATCATACCGCGCCGCCTGCAGTGTGTCACAGGCTTCAGTCTAAGTTGCTGTTAGCCATGATAGCTGAAGGGAACTTCCAAGTTCAGTGGCAATTTACCTGTGAATATTAGGTGTTGAGAGGACATTCCAGTGAGGGTAGGCTGCTCTGCTCTGACCCATGAACCTCTTAGAGGCAGCTGGCAGAGTGGTGGACTAAATGGGCCTTTAGTCTGACCCAGGAAAGCAGCTCTTGCTTTCAGTGCCAGCCCAAGAGCTCCTGAAACCTGAGGCAGTGTGCCAAATGCTGCCCCCCTTACCAGCTAGTCTCTGCTTCCCCCACTTTCAGGACTGCAAAAGGATGAGGGCAGCGAAACTGAAGGGAAAGTGGGGAAGAGAGTAGTGGTGGGCTGCAGTGGTGGAGATTCTCTCCTGCCTGCCACATTTCCTCTTCCACTCCATCCTTTTCAATACAGGGAGTGGGAGGACAAAGAGCAGTGGAGTGAGTGGGTGGATGGAGGTAGGCACCCCTGCTAATCTGTTGCCTGAGGCGACAGCCTCAGTTGGCCTCATGAATGGGCCAACCCTGGATACATATGCATACTACATGTGCTTTCTCCTTTTGCATGCAAGAATGGCTGGATCAGGGCCATGCTGTGCATGCATTTTATTTTCAGGAGCAACAGAAGTGGTGCTTATTTGAGATCCAGAAAAAGCCTCCGACCTGGCGACAGAAATATCCTCCCAAAGTTCTTTTCTTTAGCAGACAGGTCTCCTGTTGCTCTTTAAACTTGCATCTGCAGAAGCGAGGGCTAGAGCCCTCTTTTAAAAATGACCAGCTGGAGTTGCTGGGGGATTAGCTGGGCGCACTGATGGTTACAGTGCAGGAAGCCAGCGTTTCCATTCAGCAGACTGATTGCAACCATGTGGGAAGTGGCGCTCCCAACTGTGGAGCTCCGAAATGCCTCTTTCTCCTCTCCTGTAATTTTGGCAGTCATTATAGAGCAAAGGAATTTGGCGCAGACCCAGCCCTGCCGCAGCTCCTTCTGTAGCAAATAACAGGCTTTTGCAAAAGAGCCCTGTCATGACTAAAGAATTCTAAGGCCACACATGCATGACTTTGAAAGAAAAAGAAAAACCCCGAATTACCATGTAAGAAGTTTCCCATCAGGAAGTTAACTCCTGTGACTCCAGGAATCATTTCTGCAGGTGGAAGAAGCACACACAGAACATAAGAGCCCCGCTGGATCAGGCCAAGGGCCCACCTAGTCCAGCTTTTTGTATCTCACAGTGGCCCTCAAAATGCTTCAGGGAGCACACAAGATCACAAGATCCCGGTGTCCTGTTGCCACTCGCTTACATCTGGCGTTCAGAGAGGCTGCTTCTAAAACCTGGAGCATGCATACAGTTCTCATGACTTGTAACCTGTGATGGACCGTTCCTCCATCAATCTGTCCAATCCCCTTTGAAAGGCATCTAGGCCAAGTGCCATTACCACATCCTGTGGCAAGAAGTTCCACAGATTAATTATATACTGTACACTAGGGTAAAGAAATCTAGAGATGCTGTATTTCTGTCAGTGTGAAAGCTGGTTCTTTCAGCTTCAGAGCTGTTTGTAGTAGGAAGTCCGTGGGGCAAATTCCTACAAGGAATGACTATGTGGAACATTTTCATTTAGGGGGGAAAGGGGAGGACCAGATGGAAGTTAATAGAAGTGTATACAATATGGAGAAAGCAGGTAGAGGTTTTACTGCTTCTCTCAAAGTATGAGAACTCCCAGTCATCTAATGAAACTGATTGAAAGGAGATTCAGGAAAGACAACTGCTCTTTCAGTCATTGTGTAATTTATTTATGGAACTCATTGCCACAAGATGAGGAAATGAGTGCTAGCTTAGATGACTTTAAAAGGGTATTAGATAAATTCATGAAGGATATCTGTTGATGGCCACTCGTCATAAAGGCTATAGCTGGGCTATCACAGTTCGGAGAGGTTGGACTTACAATAACCTCCAGGGCTGCAGGGGTGGCCAACCCGGAACACCGCCAGATGCCGTCTTGGGTGCGCCACTTCTGCACTAGAAAAAAAACCACCAGAACCCTTACCATGCTCCTTGCGTGCTGCCGTGAATGCCGGAAGGCCTGCACTTCCAGATTTCACGGCAGTGTACAAGAAGCACGGTAAGGAGGGGATTTATCTGCTTCCTGCTCAAGCAAGTGGGTAGCAGATCACTGCAGCTTGCATTGGCAGCAGGTTGGTGGGAGGTGGCAGTGGTGGCGGCAGACTCAGGGCAAAAGGCGTTCTGAGTCTGCCACCTCCTTGGACCCTTCATAATCTGCCACTGATGCAACCTGAATCAGGTGGACCTCATGGATGGGCTGGCAGAGCAGGGCTGGCTTAAGCCCCCACCCACCCATGCCTAAGACAATGTGCCCAATGTTACTCCCCTTACGCCAGCCATCACTGCTCTACCTCCCATTCAAAAAGGAAGAGAGGGTGGTGGAGTGAAAAAGGAAGTTGCGACCCACCACTTTTACCGGAAGTGGGCGATATGATCTTAAGGGGGATGGCCAGCAGGAACAGTGGTGGCGGCGCTCCAGGATCGTGCCCACCGCCGCTGAAGAAACTCTTTTTCAACATACCTGGTTGCCCTGCCAGCTCCTCGAAGGTTCCAGGGGGGGGGGGGCCTGCGGCCGCCTCCGTAAGCCTCCCCAAGGCTCTAAACAGCAGCAATCGCATTCCAAAGCCCACTTCTGGTTTTTAGCGAAAACCGAAAGTGGACTTCGGAACACAATCGCCGCTGTTTAGAGCCTTGGGGAGGCTTGCAGAGGCGGCCGCAGGCCCCCCCTGGAACCTTCGAGGAGCTGGCAGGGCAACCAGGTATGTTGAAAAAAGCTTTTTTTGGGTCGGGGGTGGGTGCGATCCTGGAGCGCTGCCTCCAACATCACCCCACCCCTGCAAAGACTTACAGAGGAGTAAACTCCCCTGTAGGACTTTGAGAAACGCTGTACTAGTGCATGATGTAATCACCTGAGGTTATTGCAAGTCCAACCTCTCCTAACTGTAATAGCCCAGCTGCAGCCAATCTGTAGTCAAAATGTCCTTGAAGAGCTAGCTGCAAAGAATTCGTTAGCACGCCACTGACCGGCCGTTAGTCAGTTTCACGGTGAGTCCCTTCTCACCACGCTAATGAGCAAATTTCCCACAGCTGGTACAAAGATGGAGCCAGTTCTCTCAAAATGGAGTCAGGCAGAGGCCTTGTGAAGCTTGCTTTTCACAGTCGGTTGGCTTCGTGAACGAACCAGCCCTGATGCTGCCCCCCCCCCCAGTTGAGAGGCTGCACACCGCTGAGAACCAGTGGCTGGGGTGCAACAACCTGGGGGGTGGGGGAATAAGGCATAGATGTTTATGTGGAAGAGCAGTGAGCTCCGTCACCCTGGTGTGCCGCTTGCGGGGCATATGGGGCCCTTGGCTCCTTCCCCTGAGCCACTGTTTTTCACTTAGCTCTCCTGGGTGGATCTGGGGGTACTAGGGAAAATCAAGGAAGCATCTCTTCCCTTGTTTCCTGTATTCATAGGCTTACCATATCTCCAACCGGGACAGAGTGCCAGACTTTTAGGAGAAGGAATGTGGGCAGGTGTAGCTTGTTAAACCCTTAGAGCACAATCCTAGGCATGTCTACTCAGAAGCAAGCCCCATTGTGTTCAGTGGGGCTTGCTTCTACGTAGACATGCCTAGGATTGTGCTGTAAGGTTTAACAAGCTACACCTGCCCACATTCCTTCTCCTAAAGGTCTAGCACTCTGTCCCGGTTGGAGATCTGGTAAGCCTATGTATTCATTTAGGACCCGTGGAAGGTGGGCTTGGAGATCCGAATCCCATTCTTACAACCTGACGAAGAGTCTCTTTGCTTTCTCTCTCCAGAGAGTATGCTAGAGAACAAAGACAGAGTCCCCGCCCCTTGCAGTCCAGTGGAAAAGCTGGCCCTGCCCATCAGCGAGGAGGAGGCTGGGGAATACACCGTCCTCAAAGAGAGCAGCTCCGTCCAGGCGGACAGCAGCGAGACACCCTTGCTGAAGTCCTCCGACAGCGAGCGCTCGTCTTGTGGCTCCGGGTCAGCCAGCGGGGCTCTCTACGCCCGGATTGCCCGCCTGTCCAGGCAGTCCAGGGATGACGACGACAGTGCCCTGGAGGGCAAGAGCATCAAGCCTCCCTCCCCAGAAAGAGCCAAGCCCCCTCCTCCCGACCCCTCGACCAAGCCCAAGGTCTCCTGGATCCACAGCAAGTACAACTCCAACCAGTCCAACTCCTTGCCTGCCATGGGAATGAGCGACCCATTGGAACACAAGCAAGGCCTGGCCAAGAGGAGGAGGAGCCCCAGTGAGACGTCAGCGGGGGTTCACGGCAGGTCTGATGACAACAAGGCCGCTGCCCGGAGCAAAGACAAGGCCCCCAAGCATCCCAAGGAGCTCAGCTCCTCTGAAGCGAAAGCCTTGTTGGCCTCTGGGGACCAGCAGTCGCCCTCCAGGCCGAGGCAGAGACACAAGACCAGCCCAGAGCAAATGGAGAACATCAATGGAGCCGTCCAGAATGTGATCAAAAAGATGGGGAGCTACCCCACAGACCGGAAAGGCGGGGAGGCCCCCAAGAGCCCCAACCACAGCAAGCTGCGCTCCGAAGCCCTCCACCCCCACTTGTCTTCCGAAGCAGCAACGCTGCTGGCTGCGCAGCTGAAAGAAAAGACTCAGAGTCTGAACAGGGGTGACGGTGGCGCGCGGCAGAACGGGGTGAGCCCGCTGCCGGCCCAGAGGGAGAAACCGACTCCCCCGCAGAAGGCCAAGCGCTCCGTGGCCACTGGCGGCCAGAAGTCCAGCAAGCCAGTGCTGCCGACATCCCCCAACCTGCAGAAACTGATCAGCCCCATCGCAGAGGCCTCAGCTGGGGATGCCAAAAGGATGGAGAAGCAGAGCGCCGGCAGCAACCAGGAGCCAGCACCCACCGCCGCTGACCAGGCCCCCAAGAAAACTCCCATAAAAAAGCCACCCAGGAAGAAGGGCAGGGAAGTGGCCACAGACCAGCCCAAGGCCACCACCGTGACACCTCCACAGACTGTGCAGTAGGAGTGGCTTCACCCGAGGCCCCCTTCTGTGACCTACCACAAGACGCCCACAGAAGAGGACGTGGTCGGCAGAAATGGGGAGGGCAGCAGAGCCAAATCCCTCTTGGGAACCGAGAGGGTCTGGAGAAGACTGTTTGAGGCCTTCGTCTCCCACGTTGAGGCTCCCAATGCCAGTGGGGTGCTTTTGCCCCCAGAGCAGGGCCAAAGCACTTCTGATTTCATTCCCCCTTTGTTGAGCGGGGAAGGGACTTTGTGGACCAAGCGCTGGCGCCTGGGGCTCGGGGGGTGGGGGGGGAGAGCTTAGGGGGAGGGCTGGGTCTTATTTGTATCAGTATTATAATTGCATACACTGTGCTTCTCTCCCTCTCCCTAGGAATGTCTGAGTCGTTATAACCTGCTATATGGATTAGCTGGCTTTCTGTAACCTAGTCAGGTCTGGGGACGGTGGCCACCAAAGGCCAAGGCGAGAGCTCTGCAGGGTTAGAGGCAAGAGGCGCCTGCCGTTGTGCGGGCCATGCGCTGGGCCTGTCAGCATATGAGGCCTGGCTGGACATGCGCACACGCGCCAGAGCCTCTCCTGGCGGTGGAGATGCGGGCACCGTCCTCCCGTGCAGCTGTGCTGCCAAGAGCTGGCTTTGACGGGTGCCCGTTTTGGCATCGACCAGATGGCCACCGCCATGAAGTCCACATCTCTCGGCTAAGATGGAGGGCAGTTTGGTATGCAAGTCTAGCATCTCCACCGAAAGCTTCCTCAATTAAAAAGATGTATTTCTGTCTCTTTGCAGTGAGTGGTACCCGTGCCTTGCTTGAACACACACACACATCTCAGAGGCTGCTTTGTGCAGAGTCAGACCACTGGGCTTTCGAGCCCACCGTTACCTACTCAGACTGGCAGCAGCTCTCCAGCAGAGGCTCTGCCTCCTGAGATCCTTTCAATTGGAGATGCCAGAAATGGACAGTTGGACATTCTGCATGCAGCGGATGTGCTCTCCGGGTCAGCCCCCAGTGCCAAATGCTGCCCCCTTTCCTGGCAGTGCCTCAGCTGCCGCCACCTCCTCCACTCCTCCTCCGCTTCCAGCTCCCCAGCTTCAAAAAGGAAGAGGGAAACACTCTAGCCCACCACTTTCCTCCACACTTCCTCTTCCTCCTTTTTGAATCCAGCCAGGAAACAGAAGAAGCAACAGTGGAGGCCAGTGGGTGAGCAGAGGCGAGCACCCTCAATCCGCTCCTTGAGGTGACTGCCTTCCTACCTCTCCTCTGCCTGCCTCACCACCAGTCTGCTCCCTTCCAGCTTCCAAGGCCTCACTCCACATTCTGATCCAAGAGTCAGCTGGCCCCAGGGTAGATTTGATTTAAATCACTAAACAGACTCCATTTAAATGTGATTTTTTTTTTTTTACTAAAAGCGCACTCTTGCTCGCTATATGCCTTAAGACATATTTTCACAACTCAGAGATGAAGATTTCATTTTTAGAAGGCTCACAGCATACATATAATACAAGGATTGATTTTAAAAAATCAGATTAGTTTTGCAGCTATATCAGAAAATGATAATTTTAAAAAGATATTCATGAAGGCATTGGAAACTGAACAATCTCCAGTTCAAGAGGTTAATCATGAATATTTGGAGGATTTTCTTACTCTGTTAGAAAGACAACCTCCATAATCAGGTATACATCTAAATTATTTTATTTAACTAAAGCAACAACATTTAGTATTTTGGATTTTTTGTTTCTTCAACAGCAAACACACATAATGGGTTTGTTTTTTAATTTTTAAAAAGATCTAGTTAAGCATTTAAGTTTTTTCAGATTTTTAAAATCAAGTTTATTTTTAACATTTTTTTTAACCAAACAAACTACAGTATATTTGCCAGGTCAACATAATAAACTTAAAACGATGGCTTCTGCAGCCAACTCAGTAGTCTTCATCTTCTTTTTCCTGATCATAATCTGGAAAAGAAAAACAAACTTTCCTGCTTTCTCAGATCCCAAACAATTTCTCAATTTAGAATGAACTCAGTTTAGAATGAACCAAAGGAAGAAAATACTCTTTCTACAGATAATACGCTTTTCTATTAGAAATTACTTTTTCTAATCTAAAAGCTAGATTATCTTTTTAACAGTCTCAAGAATCTAATTACTTCAGTGATTTCCATCACTTCATTGATGTAACTTTCTTTATAACTTTATAGCAAACATATATTTCTTGAATGGCTCGCCCTTAACTCTGAAATCTCTGAAAGATGAACCACCTTTTCATCTTTGTTGTAATTTGCTGGTTCTTATCACAAACTGATCTCTTGCTTCTGGACGATGGAGTTTTTTCCCAACTACCAGCAATGTCCTAAGAAGCTTATGTACATACATGATGTTACTGAAACACACCGTCCCTGTCATTAGCTCTGAAACTGTAGAAGAAGGTGATTGTGGCGTTGAAGGTGACCAGTCATCCGAATCTTGCATGTCCTGTTTTAATAGCCATTATGGAGGGATGATTTACAGATGCCCATCTCATATAGCCAATTCCTCTCCCTCAGCAGTTAAGGACTGGTACACTGAGTACTGAGAATATCTGCTTGTTCCTTTCAGTTTTTTGAATGCCTGCAAGTTAACTCTGTCATCGCTCAGTTTAAGATCTCGCTCAATTCCTTCCAAATTTCAACATCAGCTATAAAAATGGTATTTCTCCCACTTTGTTTGAGGCGATGGAAGAGGCTTCAGGATAGTAAGCAAGTGTTCCGCATTTCTTGGAGCCCAATATTGAGAACTTTTGCAGGTGCCATGTATCTTCCCCAACACACACAATTTAGTTCACAAATGGTCATCAGATTAGGCCAATTCTTGATATAGCACTCAAAAACAGTCCACCATCAAGCTCCACTCCACAGCACGTCTGATGAGAGAGTTACTGTGGTTCCTCCCAGTTGTTGCAGAAGCATTTTGCAATTTCAACAGCATTTGCTGTTATTTCTGAAGCTCTTTTGGCTAACAGCGCAATCCTAACCAACTTTCCAGCGCCGGTGTAGCCATGTCAACAGGGCACACACTACATTTGTTCCTTACCTCGGGGCTGCATTGCGGCTGCACCGGCACTGTAAAGTTGGTTAGGATTGCGCTGTAAGAAGTGCATCAAATGCGCACTGCAGCCAGATGCTACTAGTTTGGGATTCTCTTCACTTCCTTCTAGATTTCTTCTCATCTTGCTTACATTTACAGCATTGTCTGTGACCAAGCTGGGTCCTAGACACTTAAGTACTTCCTCACAGTTTGCGATCGCTTTGTCTGCTACTTCTTGTAAGTATTCTGCTGTGTGTGTACATTCCCTGATGTATCAATTGTTTCAGTAAGGAAGACAGTCCCTTCTTCTTGTCACACAAGCACATATAATGGGATCATTGTGGACATTGCTCCAGCCATCAAGAGTCAGGCTAACAATTTTCCCCGCGAGACTTTTTGCACTCTGCTCTCTCATAAACTTTACCCAGCAATTTTCATATGACAACTGCTCTGCTAGGTAGACTGTATCCTGATCATAATTGAACTGCGTGTGTTTTCAGCCATTGGCAAAGGAGAGTTCATTGCATATACAAACTGAACCATCTTTCATCTTTGTTGTAACTTGCTGGTTCTTTTCACAAACTGATCTCTTGTTTCTGGACAATGGAGATTTTTTTCAACTACAGGCAATGTCCTAAGCTTACATACATACATGATGTTTCTGAAACACACCGTCCCTGTCAATAGCTCTGAAACTGTAGAAGAAGGTGATTGTGGTGTTGAAGGTGAACAGTCATCCGAATCCTGCATGTTGAGAATGGATCCTCCTCAACAAAATAAGTCAAGGCAATTAGTTATTACCAAACTGCTCACAGCATGTTACCGACACTCCGAACCTTGTAAAAGGAAGATCTGCCTATTTCAGACACTTTTTGTATTGCAACTACATCAAACTTTTAGCACCATAAACTAACAGTTGTATTTTAGAATTCGAGTAGTCTACCCTCTCAAAAGCTAAGGCCAGGGGAAATAGGCAGTCTTTAAGTAGGAAGTATAAAAAAGATAATTTGTTTGAACGTAGATGATCTATTTGAACATAGATGATCTTCAGGTGAGTCGATATGTTCCTTTTGACATCTTCAAAGCAGCTTCGCCTGAGAGGGTCCACTTCCCAGGATGTTTTATTTTGGGCAATCAGGTCTTGCATTTCTTTGTTGCATCATTTACATTTTACATGCATGTCTGTCATGACCACAGGGATGTCATAAAAATATTCCCAAACAGATTCTCTTTTACTCTGCTGTTGGCCTGCTGCTGTTGTAGGTTTTCCCTTGAGGAGAAATGGTATGGTAGACCTCCAAACAATGGAGACTACACTCGGAAGACCTCAAGACTTCTAAGAGATTCTGCTCATATCCTCTCACTTTTAGGAAAAGATTTGCAGAATACGGGTGAAGATGCCATGTAATGTTTAATATCCTTCCAGAACGTATTAAAACAATATTCAGAACTGTCCGAGGAAACTTGCTTGCAGAGTCTTCACTGACAGCCAAGAATACTATTTAAAGTCCGAGGAAAGAAAGAAGGTGGTAAAACCAACGTTTCGTTCCAATTCTTGGAACTTCTTCTTGGGTACAACCCAGAGATTGAAGATGGAAAAAAGAACTGCTATTGAGCCTTCATTTAAAATGCTAATTAGCAACGGAAGCAGAATCCAGATTTTCAATTGCGCTGACCATAGGTGACCACTAGAGGCCCTCGTTCTTTCTCACTTTTGTTTCTAAGGCCTACCCCTCCCTTGTTGCATTCATCTCCAGGCTTCTTCTTGTCCAGATCGACTCTACCTCCTGTAATCCTCCTTTGTTCATTGATCTCCTTGAAAATGTGCACTTCAGAGACAGAGAGGTAAAGGGTTGCCTTTGTGTATGCAAAGTTGCAGAAGGACAATAGAGAGAGGCTTGCCATTCTTAAGGAATCAGCATCACTCAAAGAGACTCAAAGCAACTCTAGAGATTTTAACAGGGCTTCCAAGAATTTCTATCATGTTGGGGAGGGAGGGGGAGTTCCAGGAACAACTGTGGTCAGAATTGTAAAACAAGGCTGATCAAATATGTTATTTTTCATCTCCATATACTCTTACTAAGCTATTTCTGTTATTTCTGAAGATACAAACTTTTTCTGCAAAATGTTCTAGTGGTATCTTCTAGACTGAGTACTTGGATAGGTAGAAGCTTAACCTAAATAATTATACAGAAGCCTGCAGAATCCCATAAAATTGAGGCCCCAGCAGCCCAAGAACCATTGGAACCTATTTACATTTAAAAAAAAAAAAAAGATTGTACAGGCAATATATAATTGTCTCAAAATATAGAATTTGTAATCTGATTTCCATAATGAGATTTTTGAGCTAGAACACATTTTAAATGAAAACTATCATCACATAGGGATTTTTTTAAACCCAAGATATTTTAACAATGACTTTTAAAAATTTTATTTTTAAAAAATAATCATTGATTTGTATTCACCCTGGCAAAAGTTGCCCTTTATTTGAGAAAATGGTCATCAAGTCATCCATGATTTCTACAGAATTTCTGCAGACAGCAAAGTCTTGTGGTAGCTTTAAAGATGAACAAGTTTCTTTGCCAGAAGCTTTTCTGGTTGAGAGCCCCCTTCATCAGATACATGAAATGTTATCCTCAATGGGAAGAAAAAAAACTGGAGAAAGTGGGATCAAAGGAGTAGAGAATGGAAAAGGCACCACCTGTGACTATTTTTATGTGAAGCATTTAAATGCAGAAGAAAAATACAGTGGTAATTCACAATAATTAGTAATTACGGGCCAGCGGGTGGCGCAGTGGGTTAAACCGCTGAACCATGAGCTGTCGATCGAAAGGTCGGCAGTTCGAATCCGCGACGGGGTGAGCTCTCGTTGTTTCGCCAGTTCCTGCCAACCTAGCAGTTCCAAAGCATGTTAATGCGAGTAGATAAATAGGTACCGCTTGCGGGAAGGTAAACAGCGCTCTGTGTTCCAGCTGTGCTACGCGCTGCGGCAAGGAGAGTCACGCGGGCCACATGACCATGGAGGCATCTTCGGATAACGCTGGCTCTTTGGCTTTGAAATGGGGATGAGCACCACACCCTAGAGTCGGACACGACTGGACTTAATTGTCAGGGGTCACCTTTACCTTTACCTTAATTCACGAGACCATCTTCCTGGCTATGCCAGTAAATGCATGTATTGAATGAGGAACAATGTTACAGCCTTATCAGGTGGACCCAGACCCAGGAATGAATGACAGGACTGCACGCCCATGTTATAATTTTTGCCATGTTATAATATAAGCACAGTTATAATTTTCATCTGCAATCAGTGGCATGCCTACCTTTGGTGTCACCCCAGTGTGGGAATCACAGTGTTACCCTTGCGGAGCTCGGAGCTGGAAGTCATTGGCAATGATGCGATGACATCACGTCACTTTCAATTCTGGATTGCTGAGCCTCTGCTCGCTCTGTGCTGGGTTCTTCATGTTCAGAAGTGACTCTGCTTGGAGCTGCCAAAGGCCGCCGAGGAAAGGCTCTGGCAGCGGGGGGGGGGGGGTTCTGAACATGAAGAACTTGTCACCTAAGGCTGGCAAGGATGCCACTCCCCCTGCCTGCCCCCGGAGCTTTTCCTCGGCAGCCTTCAGTGGCTCTGAGCCAAGTCGCCTCTGAACACGAAGAACTCAACTCAGAGCCATCAAAGGCCGCCAGGCAGGGGGGCACCCTTGGCGGTCTTCAGTGGCTCAGAGCTAAGTCAGTTCTTCACGAGAACATGAAAAAGCAACTCGGCTCCAAGCTGCCAAAGGCTGCTGAAGAAAGGCTCCGGCAGGGTGGCACCCCCTCATTTGGTGTCACCCGGTGTGGTCCACACCCTGCGTAGCCCCCTAGTGCTGCCACTGTCCGCAATCACAGATTATTGGACAGTTTGACAAGCTAGCCTATGCACCGAGATAGGAAACTGCTACCTTGGTTTGAGACCCAATATCTCTTGATTCACCAGGAGGCCCCTTGAGCACCAGGTTCACAATGTTGAACTTTGTTGTAAATCTCTGACTTTCAGGTCAGTTGCAGCAGCGTGCCCGGAGACTGAAATGTGCTCCTGCAAGTTTCCAAACTTCTATAGAACCCTTTCAGCACGATATTGCTAAGCCCTAAGGAACAGCGCTTCCTGCACACACGAGCAGATCTTGTATTTAGCAGATTTTCTAGTGCTTTCAGACCCTGGTCCTCACCACACAGGCTCCAAACAGTTTTTCTGCCTTGGGCACCCAAGTGTGACCCACTTGGGTGCCCAAGGCAGAAAAAATCACAATGCACCCCCACTTAATAATATTCATTATATTTATACATAAAATATATGCAGATTCTTCCCAGTTACATCCCTGTCTCCATCTCCACCTCTTTCCTGCCCTATGTAGAATGACAGGCTGTAAGGACTTGGGCACAGGAACTCCTCAATTCCTCCCTAAGGATTTCCAGTCTGAATTTGGACAGGAGGAGGGGACAGAGAGTGTGCATAGGTCACTGGGTGCCTTCATCCTGTGGACCAGCCTGTCCTTTCTGAGGCACTGTGCTCCATTGATGGTGATTTCTGCATTCATAAGAGCTTGCAAAAGTCCTTGAGGATCCAGACTCACAACCACGCAGTACAGCCATCAGACACACTTTCCCCCAAGGTGATCGAGGTGCCTGAGTGGGGCTGCGCTCAGAGGAGACTTGCCCCTGATTTGCAAACAGGTGCCCTGACCCCTTTCAAGGTTCTCAGGGCAGGTTTTAGAAGAAATTCTAAATTGTCTGCTTGGCAAAGGTCTCGAACACATGACCCTGAGCACTCAAGGCCAGGATGAAGAAGCTCTCAGCCACCTGAATAGGTTGGCCTGGGCAGCTTTGCTGGGGTACGTGAAACTCCGGAGCCTGGCATGTTTGAGACTATGACTGGGGGGGTCCCATGCCTTCTGGGACCAGGTAAAAAACACACACACATCTCAACTCCCTAACCTTGAGCATTCCACAACACAAGTCTGTGATCACCAGCTCTATTTGGGCAGTGGACTCCCCCCCCCCCACTCGAAGCAAGCAGCCAACCAGAGCTTCACCCAACAGCACTGGGTTCCTTGTTCAAAACCAGACATCTCACACTCTTTGGACTAGAGTCCACTTCAAAGGATGCATCAAAGCTACCTACAGCAAGCAGGTGTGTCGGTGTGTATGGACATATCCAAACTTGGAAATAGAGGGGGGGGGGAATGGGAAAATATATGGCCAAAGTGCTCTGGGATGGAAGAGGGACTGTCAAGTGACCATAAAAGTGGATCCACACTACACGCGTCTCGGAGCAAACGTGTCCGGTGTCCCGTCCCCAGGTTCAAATAATGGGGTATGATTGGCTGAGCGTGAACGCGAACACCGGCAAAGTGGAGTCCAACCAGAAGACCCACCAGAAGACCCAGAAGTAATTGGTGGTAACATGATGATGTCACCACCAATTACTTCTGGGTTGTGCACCGCTTGGAGCTACTGACCCCCTTTTTTCCCTTTTTCTTCCTTAAGAAAAAAAGGGGGGAAGGCGGTGAGGATGCAAAAAGGTAGATTGCCCCCAGCCTCCCTGTCACCCCCCCACTCCAGCCGCCGCCCCCTCTACTAACCCCAGCTGATCAGCGCTATAGAGCACAGTGTTAATCTCCCGCCGAACAGCTGATCGGCGCTGGGGATTTAAACCCCAGTGCAGATCAGCTGTTTGGCACTAGATTAGCGCTTTACTGTACAGCACTAGAGGGGGCGGCAGGAGCTTCTGTCCACCCCCCCCCCAGCTTGGCTTCTGACACTCCTATCTAGGGTGCTAAGCCAGGGGGAGTGACAGAAAGTTCAGCCATCCCTCTCTAGTGCTCTATAGCAAAGCGCTAATATAGCACCAAACAGCTGAGCATCTGTTCAGTGCTAGATTAGTGCTTTGCTCTATAGCACCGATAACCAGCGAGCCACCTCCAGTAGCCACGAGCCACCAGGGCCATGATGCCAGCAAGGAAGCTGTACTGCCTAGGAAGAGTCTGACTGTCCTTTGGCATTTCACCAAGCGACAGGCGATGCTTTCAAGGAAGCAGCCTGTACAGGGCGGGCCCGCCATCAGGCTAACTTGCGTGGTTGGGAAGAGACCCTCTATGGCTCCTCCTCCTTTTTCTCCCTGAATTTGGAAGGCAAGAGGGGAACAGAGCAGAGGTGTGGAGGAGAGGCAGGCTCCAGCCCGCTCCTCGCTTCTCCTCCTAGCGCCTTCTTCTGCTCCGTCTGAATCCAGGGAGCCGTGGAGGTGGCAGGTAAGAAGGGTGGTGATTGGCACATCACCTCGGCACCAGGAGGTCTTGAACTGGCCCTGAGCATGGAGCACACCCACCTTAGGCATTGCTAAGCCCCCCCCCCCCAGAGGGAGTGCTTGCACCAATCTACCTGCAGCTTGCCAGAGTTCTTTCTGCCCAGCCCCAAGCTGTCAATGAATGAGAACAGAAAACGGAAACGGTTTTGTGGCTGGCTAGATATGTGTGGTACACCTGATACGGCCTGTCCACCTGGTCACAGAGTTGCACGCTGTACGCTTCCTTGTGCTCTTGTGCTGCAGCTGAGCTGACCCCTTCCCCCATCTGCAACGCCCGCCAAGCTCGCTCAATCCAGCCTGCGACAAGAGGCAGCACTGTTCTCATGGCGCCCGCCCTGCCTCTTGCCAAGCTAAACATCTCTGGGCACAGCCACTGTTCCCACAAGGAACCCGGCCCTTCCCAGAGACAGGCAGGCGGCCGAGAGCTGCAGAATCCCAAGTGCAGCGCTTGCCAGACTCCTTTAGAAGTCGCCCGAGACCTACATCTGGTAGCTATTGAGGGAAGGAGGGAGGGAAAGTGCCGGGAATTGTGGGGGAGGAGGCCAGACTGTCTACGGCACAAGAGGGAGCAGGAGGAATGTCCTGCCGCCTGCCTGCTCGGCCTCCTCTGGATGTGCAGCCAGCCAGGTGGCTGCCTCGAAAGCCTTTTGAGTGCGAAGGGTGTTGAAAGCAGTTGCTTGAGGGGCGGCTGCTAATTAATGGAGCAATGGGCAGTCCCAGAAGGGTGACTTGCTTGCGGGATGCTGGTGAAGACGGGAAGCTGCCTTCCTTCACGCAGCAGAGTCTGGCCCTTAGTGCATCTGGCTCTGTATTGTCAACAGTGACCAGCAGCAGCACTCTGGGGTTGCAGGCAGAGAAAATAAATATAGTGAAGGTTCAGCAACAAGAACAGGGATTATTGCAGAGATAATACAAAGTTGTGTAGGGAAGAGGAATAAAAATAAAAGGCAGCTTAAGTTGCTTAGCCTTTCGTACGACTCAGTCCTCAAGCTCAACGTAAGCGGTTTGTAGGCAAAAGAAAGAGGAGGAAATCCTCACGTGATGGCGCAAACAAGGGGAGGGCGAGGATATAGAGAGATCCCCCCCCTGGAAAAAAAAAAGGAAGGGGTGTGTGAGTGAAAGAAGGGAAGTGGCAGAACGGAGCATGCAGAACGGCGAGGATATAGGGAGAGAGCAGGAGACCAGCCGGATCTGGAGAACCAGGGTTTTTGCCGGAACAGAAAGGGAGAGAGAGGAAGAGCCAGAGAGGTTTTCAGAGTGGAGACGTGTTTTTGGTGGTGCCCCCCCCACTGCTGTTGTGAAACTCCCTTCCATCCTGGGGAGACCCACGCAGCTCGCACACTTGTGGTCTCCGAGAAAAAGCGAAGACATTTTTTTTCTTCGGCGAGGCTGTTCTCCAAGTCTGTAGCCGATTATGCCTTAGTTAGTAATATACAGAGTACTGTATTATCAGAGATTATGGGTACTGCATTGATTGTGTGTTTAGGATTTGTATCCTCACCCGCTTTTTGCAAACGTCTTTGATCCCCTGAAAAAGCAGTATGATGCGGTGGAAAGAAACTTGTACAAAACAGCGAATTTGCAGGTTCCCCGACAGCCTGTACTGTCTGTGAGGTTTTTACGGACCCTGAAGGGTGCGAGGCCCTTTCAGCAGACACAGAGCCCTGCTTAAGCCAAGCAGGCACAAACCGACAGTGAGTTCATTCGGCCATCTTTTGCCTCCTCTGTTTGTTTGCACAGACTCAAGAGGGATAATCGGTGCCTCCTGCAGCCACGGGCACTCGGGCCTCCTTCCTTCCAGGAGGAGCCAGGACTGCCCCGCTGGCTTGCAGAGGCGTGTCCTCGCCGCGCATGCTCAGCGGCAGCGCACCGCTGATTCGGCCGTCTGCACATGCTCATAGGCACAGCTTCCCAAGGCCCCTCCTTCTCCCATGTAACGCGCCCGGGCGCGTGCTCTTCTTTCGAGGACAGGCCAGCCCGGCCGCCTCTCCGCAAGCAGAAGCGCCCGAGAGGAGCAGGCGGGGCTGGCTTGTGGCCTCCCGGCGGCCATGGAACGCTTCGGAACGGCGGCGGGCGGAGAAGGGCCGGCGGGCGGCAGCGAGCAGCAGGCGCGCCACTACCAGCTCCTCTCCGAACTGCAGGCGCTCGTCAAGGACTTGCCCAGGTCGGGGCCAGGGAGTGACGGCGGGTGGGCGGACGGGCGAGGGGGCCCCGAAGAACCGACCTCGAGGGGCCGCTCTTCCCAACACCCCCGCGGGGTGGAACTCGAACCCGAGCCTCTCCAGGCTTGTCCCGACCTAAATAGTGAGGAATTAGAGCGCCATCCTAGGCGTGTCTACTCAGAAATAAGTGCCATAGGATTCCGTGGGGCTTACTCCCAGGAAAACCTTTGACCGCAATCCTACACACACGCATCTGGGAGTATGTTCCATTTAAATGAACGGGGCTTACGTCTGAGTAAACGTCCAATTACATAGGATTGTCAGCACAGTTCTATCCATGCCTGCTCTGCTCCCAGGCGAGTGTGTCTAGGATTGTAGCCTGTGCTGAAAGTGAGGTCCGCTGGCTGGAGGATGGAGAGCGGGCTTCGTGTTGCCTTTCATCCCTTTGGGACCACCCTGAGTATTTCTTGCTGTACAAGGGCAGGGTATATATAAGTTGTATTATTTTTATTATTTCTTCCCTGCAGGTCTTTTTTCCAAAGCAGCTTGCATAAATTTTGAAAATCATGCAATGAAAATTAAACCTACAAAATAAATATTTAAGAGCAACTGAGTCAGATTTCTAACTGACTCAACAGGTAGCCCAAGCCTCCTAAAGGCTGATTCACACTAGCCTTTTCCGGCGCGCATGCCCTGCTCTAGCGTCTGTATGTGCGTCTAGCAGTTCTCTGAACGTTTGCCCGCCTTCTTGAAGAAAGCGCAGTGAAGAGAAATGCGCTTCTCTGATTGGTGGGCTGCCTAGCACCGCGAGCATAAACGCTAGCTTAAACTGAGCGCATCAAAAAGATAAACTGAAACCATCTCTCCTGGCTGCGTCGTAAGCTCATGCTGCGTCAGACGCAAGCATGAAAAACTCACGAAAAGACCAAACGTTAAGCCAAAACGCGCACGGAAAGGGCTAGTGTGAATCAGCTCTTTAAGTCTCTCCCCACCTACACTCTAGGGCAGTGTTTCCCAAACTTTTTCGACCTGCGTCTCCCTTGACCATTGGTGACCATTTGGTTGCGGCTCCCCATTACATTCTGTTGATGCCTGCCAATTGGCATGGCACTGTTTTCCAAGAGGATTCCGTGGCACTCCGTGGCTCCCCTGGCTGGTTTCTGCGGCTCCCCTGGGAGCCACGCCTCCCACTTTGGGAACTACTGCTCTAGGGATACTGATGATGGCGGCTCACCCTACAAGGTGACTGTTATTAGATTGATTTCAACCTTTTTTTTAAAAAGCCCACCTTTCTCTAAGCCACTTGCAAGATAGCAAGCCCCTCTGCTTTGTGCTGCAGTTGGCAAAGAGCTCTGCGGTTCGTTAGCCCTTTCGACTGGATGTCAGGGGAGAGACCCTTGGAAGAGAGTGGCTCCCCGCCGGGGCGCTGCATTGCAACCACTGCTGTCGCAGCATCAGTGCCCTGAAACTGGTGATTTTTCCACAGCTCTTCCCAGCAGCGGTTGTCTTACACCATCCTCAGTGACCTGGCGTTGGCTCTCATCGATGGAACCGTCTTTGAGATTGTCCAGGGTCTGCTTGAGATCCAGCACCTGACAGAGAGAAACCTCTACAACCAGCGGCTCAAGCTGCACACTGAACACCGAGGCAAGGAGTGGTCTGAGGTGGCAGCGCCTCTCTGGCCAGATCGCTTGGTGAATCATGGGCCACCCCTCAACTGTCCTCTGGCCCTTTGACGGTCAGGGTGGATCAGCCTCGTCTCCTGTGCATGCTGACTTGGAAGGAGGCCCCAGTGGGGTCAATAAGGCTTCGTCTCAAGTCAGCGTTCATCAGGTTGCAGCCTTAGTGAGTGAAATGGGGGATTCTAACCCAACTGGTGAGGTGCAGAACCAAGAGGGAATGATTCTCCAGGATGCCAGATCTCACAATGCCCCTACGAGGTAGGCCACACTGAGAGATGGTGACTGGCCTGGATCTCCTTAAAAACAACCTGATTTAAAACAATATCTGAACACAAAATATGGACGCAACCCTGGGTTGTACTCATGAGTAAGAAAGTCATGAGTAAGCACCACTGACAGCAATGAGAAGTCTTGTCAGTTTCAGCCAGACTTGGAGTCCATGTCTAGGCATGTCTACTCTGAAGTAAGTCCCATTGTAGTCAATTAGTCCTTATTTAAGAAATGTATATCACTCCTTTCCTTTGCCAAGGCAGATTCCCAGGGTGGCTTACAGCGTTCTCCTGGTATCCAACAACGGGCTCAAGGCCTTTGGCATATGTGGGGGGAGGTAGGTAGGGGCTCATTCGGGAGGGGCCCACTTACATTGGTGGGGTTCTGGTGGTGGTGGTGATGTTCTCACCCTCTTAGTTTCTTCTATTGGGGCAACTCCAGATGACAGTGAACTTGGGGGATCTTGTCCCCCCTACTGCTCTTCCAGTCTGGTCTGGAGGATGGGGTAACTCCTCCCCCTGTGGGTGTTACCTCGACAAAAATTTGTTATCAGGGAGGAGGCGCTACCCAAAGGTTTGGAGTGTCCCTTGGAAGGTACAGGGAACAGGAATTCACAGTGAGGACTTTTCCGTTTCCTGGTGTGTGAGACATTTGCGTTTCCATTTCCTGGTGTGTTTCCATTTGCGTTTCCATTTGCTCTGCATGATCAGATTCTGCCCAAGCTCTATTGCACTTTATGACTCAGAGCAGTTAATTGGCACGCAGGCTTCCACGAGAAATCCAGAAATGGAAAGGTTGAACCTCTGATTGCAGCCAGCCTTTTTCTTGATGTTTTACGTGACCCTGACTCGGAGTGCGGTGAATGTCAGTTACTGGCAGCGAACTCAGGTTCGTTGCTGTGTGACTGGCCGGGGGGGGGGGGGGCTGTTGGGCTGCTCTGCCGGCTGTTCTGAGAGTTTGATCTTAGAATCCCTGATCCGTAGCGTGTTGGATGTAGATTTGTACTTATTCCCCAAGGTCATTGCCAAGGCGTGGCTCCATAAGGTCAGGTCGGTCCAGCCTCCCAAGTCGCCCTTTTGCTGTTGGCTACTCCCTGAGGTTCCCTGACACTGGTTGGTCGACCCTGTGTTTTTACAAGGCAGCCATTTTATTGTATTGTAATACTTCTAGGCTACCTTTCAATCGCGATGAAGGGACTGCCGATGCAACTTGCGATCCGTAATAGTCAAACAAGTTGCTGAAGCCTTGGAGGTCCCCCAAGACTGGCGTTCTGCTCCCCGCCTGCCATAGCCACTCGCACGCTCCTGGTTTTGGGGGGGGGGCTAGCACGAACAGGCCATGAAGAGGGTGGTGTGACCCAACCATGAAAGTCAATGTTCTGCTTTTGTCGGCCGCCAGTTCTCAAGCAGGAGATGCTCCACAAGCACAAGGAAGCCCAGCAGTGCTGCAAGCCTCACAACCTTCCCATCCTCAAAGCGGCTCAGCAGAGGGAGCTCGAGGTAAGACCCCCTCTTCCGCAGGAGGCCCAAGCCTGGAGGGGAAGGTGGGCTGATTTGGAGCGGCCCTTCCTGCTTATTCTTATTCTGACATCAGTTGGGTCAAGAAAAGTGTTTCCAGAGGGGTACCCAGGCTCCCCAGCAACTGGGGCGGAAAAGCCCGCCGCCCCATTATGCAAATTAAGTAAGTAATTTGCATAATGAGCTTTTGGGTTTTTTTAAAAGTTTTTTCGCGGTTTTTCCGCAAATTTAAAGTGTAAAAACAGGGATTTTCAAAGTGTGTGTGTGCTTTGCGGCCACTTATCTGATCTCCAGGACATTCCTCCAGCAGGCTGGCAGCAGCAGCGACGATCGCAAACCTGCCGGACTCGGAGTTTGCTTGCGCATGCTCAGTCCGTCCTTGCTAACTCCCTGGGTTTGCGCATGCGTAAACTCCGGAAACTCCTGCGCCAGGGCACACAGCCTCTCCCTGCTCCGGGCGCAGGAGTTTCCGGAGTTTACGCATGCGCAAACTCAGGGAGTTAGCAAGGACGGACTAGGCATGCGCAAGCAAACTCGGCAGGTTTGCGATCGTCGCTGCTGCTGCTGCCAGCCTGCTGGAGGAATGTCCTGGAGATCAGATAAGTGGCCGCAAAGCACACACACACTTTGAGTGGCCGCAAAGCACACACACACTTTGAAAATCCCTGTTTTTACACTTTAAATTTGCGGAAAAACCGCAAATAAATATTCAAATTAAAGGATTCCCGCGCCCCACTCCCGAGCCTCTCCGCCCCTCCCAGAGCCTCTCCGCCCTGACGCCCTGGGGCCCACCGCCCCACCGCACCATGTCAGCGGACGCCTCTGAGTGTTTCCCTCAACCAGTGGCATAGCTAGACTGGAGCGGAGGCAAGTAGTTATGCATGACTCTGTTACACCGGAGTCAACGGCACCTCCCCCTTGCTGTTGGAGCCATTCTGGCGCAATGGCAACATGCAGGACACTCCCCTGTCGCTGCCGGAATGGCTCCAACAGCAAAGGGGAGGGGCCGCTGACTCCGGTGTAACGGAGTCTTGCAGAACTACTTGCCTCCGCTCCAGTCTAGTTTCACCTCTGCCCTCCACCATCTACTTGAAAGCGTACCTCCCCTTCCCCTTTGCAGGGCTCAGGGACAATTGGTTGTCTCTTTATCCTGCCCTTCTCGGAAACTCAGGGTTGTGTATATATTGGTGGTTGTTCCTAACCTGACCTAACAATGCCCCTACGAGGTAGGCCAGACAGAGATGGTGACTGGCCTAAGGCTACCCCAGTGAGTAGGGATTTGAACCTCAGCCTTTGGTCCTTGTCCAGCCCTTTTAACCATTAGACCGCTCTGGGTGATTCTGCCGTAATGGGAGACTTTGGGTAGTGTTGGGTTACAGGCACACACTCAACTGCCCTTGGATGACTCTGACCAGGCTTTGCTTAGGGACTGGCCTCTGTGTTTGGAATGAGCAATCGCTTGTCTCCTGTCATTGTGTACAATGGCTAGTGGCCCCAATAGGTGTTTGCCACTGCCTGTGGTGCGTGGCTGGGCTGGTATGCCAGAGGCATCTCAAGCTATTTGCCTGAAGCACCTGCCAGCAGCCTTTCTGTGAAGTGTGGGCAGGCCTATGTTGCGACAGGGTCTTTGCGCGGAGGGGCTCTTTGGGATTTTCTCCAGGGTTCAGCCAGTTCATGAAACTGACGGAGGCAGTTGAGCTAGAGCAGGGGTAGCCAACCTTCCACCATTAAGGCCTCTGTGTTCTTATTGTATAGAATCCTGGCAGCTGAAAGTGCTGATGGTGCTACTAAAGCAGCTGCACCTGCTGAAATGCCCTCACCTATGCAACCATTAAAGGGCCAGGAGCATTCATGTTGAAAGGTTGGCCACCCCTGAACTAGAACATCAAAAGCTCCCCTCCTCCACACTTCCTCTTCTGTTCCATTCTCCTCTTAGCATCCAGGGAAAGGGGGGCAGAAGGGGTGGCTGGTGCAACACCAGGTCAGGGGGGCAGTACTTGCACACGGCACCACCTTAGGCACCAGAAGGTTTTGGACTACAAAGGGTTCTGGGCTACATGTTTCTGCCACCCTTCTCTCGTTTGCTCAGAGTATGGAGCAGCGAATTCATGAGGAGCAGCAAATGATGGATGAGAAAATTGTCCTCGAGCTGGATCAGAAAGTGGTTGACCAGCAGAGCACGTTGGAAAAAGCTGGCGTCTCAGGGTTCTACATCACAACAAACCCGCAGGTCTGTGTAGAAAAGGATGAGGCATTGGGTGTTTTGGAGACCCCCCAATTCAGTGTTCTTCAAATGCTGTTCCAGGAAGGCTCCTCCAGAAGCTTATTTGAGGTTTCCCCCTTGAGAAAGTCAGACATGGAAAAAAGTAAAACATTGCCCTGAGGGAAAGCTTTTCCACTCATTTTTTTTTATCTCCCCCTGAATTATTTATTTATTTTTCACATTTTTATACCGCCCTTCCTCCAAGGAGCTCAGAGTGGTGTACATATTTCCTCCCCTCCTTTTGTCCTCACAACAACCCTGTGAGGTAGGTGGGGCTGAGAGATAGTGACTGGCCCAAGGTCACGCAGGAAGCTTCGTGGCTGAGCGGGGATTTGAACCTGGATCTTCCAGGTCTAAGTCCGACTCCCAAACCACTACACCATCCTGGCTTCCAGGAGGTAATGGGTGAATTCTAAAGTATGCTCTCAGTTTGCATGAGCAAATAGCTGCAGCAACATTTCTCCCCCCCCCCCCCTCTGTGCGTGCGTGCACACACTGAGCTCAAATGCTGCCCTCCAAATCTGTCAGCCCATTTGTGGGCAGCTGAAGGGAAACAGGGGGCTTGTCAATTTGCATTAATATTGATATTTGTTTTTGTTGTTCTTCCTAAGCATGAAAGCCTCTAGCACTTGGGCGCATGGGGTCTGTGGAGGAAGTGGGTATGAGGTCTTCCTGGAATAACAATATTTTCTTCCCTCTGCAGGAGCTGACTCTTCAGATGAACTTGCTGGAGCTCATTCGAAGACTGCAGCAAAAAGAATCTCATCCCAGGAAGTCTTTTTGTTGAGGCTGCTTTCCCTTCCCTTCCCTTCCTAGCCAAGGTTCCCCTTGGGTGTTGTATGAAGGGCAATATTCCACAGCATTTCATTTTTATGGCAGTAGGTTGGTACAACCATGTTTCCTTGCCACCGGTAGGGGTTGCTTCCCAATGGGACCATGGCTGGGGCAGGCACAGTGGCACTCCCCACCACCGCCAGAGCCTAAGTTCACTTTCATTCTATATTTATTTTATTGTTGTCTTAGTGTGTGTGTGTGTGTGTTTTTAAAATTAATTTATAACTGCTGGGGTTGGTGCCTCGAAACTTCAGGTTGGTGCCTCAGAAACGTGGTGTGTGAAGCGTAGGCTCTGAACGAGACAATAAAAAGTGCAAATTGCCCCTGTGTAACATCAATGCAACTTCTCTCTTTAGGAAAAGTCTCTTTTTGCAGGTGTCGGGGGGGGGCAGTGCTCTCATGTTCAGGGTACTTGTCTCATCTCTAGGACTAGCCAGTTGAGCTGGGAGGATCGCTAGCCTAAACTCGGCAGAAGACTCTTCTGTATGTTCTTTGCCATGGTGGAAGGCCGCAGGGTCTACCCTCTATGACTCTCGGCAGCCCAAAGCACTTTCTTCTAGACTGGTTCTCAACCAGTGGTACTAGTACCACCAGTGGTACTTCGGCTGACTGCTGGTGGTACTCGGACTAACCCCGCTCCAACACGGCACTTTCAGCAGCTCGTTTTCGCTCCCGAGAGGCTCCTGCCTTCGGCTGAGCCTCTCGGGAACGCTGAGAAGGGCCCTCCCACCAAAAACCCAGAAGTAACTGGCAATGATGTCATTGCCAGTCACTTCCGGTGGTACGCAGCAGGAGGCTGGCGCCAGAGGTGGTACTTAGCTGGAAAGGGGTTGAGAGCCCGTTCTAGACCATAGGTTGCCAATCTGCAGCACGCTTGCCACTTAGTGGCACGCTGAGCCTTCTGAAGTGGCTCGCGCCATCATTCCTGCCTGATACGCAAAAGTACCTGAAGCCAAGCCAAACGCTGTAGAAAGGCTGCTCTGGAAGGGCTGTTGTGCAGATTGGCGATGTGATTGGCTGCGTGGGGCATTCCCACGCTCTGAGAGACCGGATGGGCCAAATTTCATAAAGACGCTGGGGCGGAAGTGCATATATTTAAATATTTTAATTACCGAATAAACTTTTATTTATTTATTTTAGTGGCACGCTACACAAAAAGTGGCACGTGGCATGCTGCAGGTTGGCCAGCACTGTTCTAGACTCTTGCTGCCTTCACTAGAACCGACCTTGTCTTGGGGGATGTGAAGAAGCCGGGCCAGTGTTAGCTCTGTGGCTCCAAAGGGACAGTTGAGCTGCTGGCCAGGAGGTGAACTCTGCTGCTAGTTCTGATATGTGAGTTCAGGCACCGCTGGGGCATGTTTGGAAGCAGAGCTGTTTCGACTCACGTGCCGACCATCCCTAAATCAGGGTCCGTGGCTGTTCCTGCCTCATAGGGCTGCAGATTCATGGGGAAGCAGTGCTTGGTGTAATGATCATGCAAACGCTCTGAATGTGTGACGGTTGGCAACTAGCAGCCCCAAGCCTGAGAAGTGGCCCTTGAGTTGGTCCTCTCTGCATTTCTGAGAGAGTGAGGGGGGGGGGGGAGAGAGAGTCTTGCTTTATCCCGCCAGTCCCCTGGGCTGCTTTATCTTTCGAGAACTCGCCTTCCTTCCTTCAGGGTAAAGGAAATGCTCGTCATGTACAGTACTAGACTGCTTGGTTATATAGGCACGGGCTGCCCTGGAGGAGGGCGTGTGCCAGTTTCCAGGAGGGGCGGGAGGCAATCTCTGTGGTCTGTAGTTGGAAGAGAACAAGAGAGGTTGCGCCACGGTCCTGCTAGCTGGTTGCCTCCCTGCAGTTGTCCGCCACTTCCACAGGAACCTTTTGTCATTTTATTTGATGTCTTCTTGTGCTGCATGTGGTTTGGGCATTTACTTCCTCTGGAAGAAGGAGGAATTTTTAAGCCTGGAAGAGAAGAGGCTTCGAGAGACGCTGGCAGGTGAGCACTCTCCAAATGTCACTGTGTTTGATTCGTGAGTCAGCAAGCAAGAGAGCTCTGTGTGTCTGTGCCTCTCGAGCCTGGCACTGGAACCTGTTTTCAGTGCCTGGTCTGTCCCCCGGGAGAGTTGTAGAGTGCTTTCCGGTCGATAACCACCAGTTTTATTATTCAAGACCAAAACAGGTTCCTGCCCCAGAGCTCATGGCCGGAGGAGGAGGAAAGGTGACAGGATGGATGCACAGAAGTGCAGCAAGCTGTACCTTGTACATTTGGGATGGTTGCATCTCCCACTCGGAATGTTTGCGGAGAAATGACCCCCTAGTTGTTCTCTAGGCACGTGCTCGAATGTCTGCTCAGGCATAGGCTCTCCTGTACAGTAGACCCCCCACTTTGCAATGGGTTCACTTTACAATCAAATCACTTTGCAATGGACTCTCCGTACGATGTGTTGTTCACTTTACGATGGGTTCACGATTGCTGCCAACAGGACCTTGTCGCCAGTCAGCGACGCCTTCTAGGTAGTGTCTCAGCCAGTAGCGGTGTTGTGGCGGTGTGTATGGAGGGAAGAATACAGCCTTGTAAATTTGTGTTTACAACTCTGTGCAAACTTAAACCCTGACTCCTAAAGTAGGCACCGTTTAAATCACCTTTTTAGAGAGGGAAATAGCTTAGTTCTGTGGCAGAAACTTCAGCTTCTGAGGCCTTGGAACAGATTAGCAAAAAAACAATGTGTTGCTGAGTTCACGTTACAATATTTTCCAAACACAGTACAACGGTGTCTCCAGAACAAATTACCAGTATAAAGCGGGGATCTGCTCATCAAATGTCAGCACTGCTTTTGACTGGAAGGAGTTACTGTATTTTTAATAATCCTGCTGCTCTTAAATGTGGCAGTCGTCTCCGTCTCCCAGATCCGTGGTGAGAGTTGGAGATTTGCAGATGAAGGGTAAATGAAAAACTAAGTTTGAATCAGTGGCTTCCCTGAAAAGAAGAACCAGCTTCTTTACAGCAGCACAGGGACAGTGCAGGTGATGGCTCCTGTTGGCACAGTCCCAGCTCTCTGGTTCAGCATTTTTCTCTCTTCCTAGGGAAGGCTCCCAAAATAGGGTTTGCATCTGCTACGCTGCCTCTGAAGACGAGAGTCTCATCTTGTTATCCTGGCAAGGGGCATGCACAAATTGGGGGGGGGGCTCACCTGGCTGGGCTGACCCCTGCAACTTCACTAGGTTAGCACCCCATGTGCCATTGGGGCCCTCAATGGCACATGGGGTGCTAACCCTAGTGATTGGGGGACACTGGGAGAGGCCAGTACAGGATCTTTGGCCTAGGAAACCCCCCCCCCCAAAAAAAACCTCGTGTCAGCACCAATAATGGCTAACAGTCAGTATAGATTTATCTCCAATGTGTTTGTCTAGTTGTTTTTGTCAAGACAAGGAAAACGGGAGAAATATTCTCTAGCTAACCATCAACAGGCAAATTAGAATTAAAACAACACTTTACTATCCAAATACAAACATTATTAAAACAATCCTCATAACTGAATGGGCACCAGAAAGAAATTCTTGAGGGGTGGTTTGGCAGTGGAACAGATTGCCAAGGGAGGTGGTGGATTCTCCCTCACTGGAGATCTTCAAGCAGAGGCTCAACAGGCACCTGCTGAAGGTTCTCTAGGACGGGTACTCAACCGGTGGTATGCAAGTTGGGTGTTGGTGGTACCCGCGGCACCCCCAGACACCCACCTTGCGTCATGGGAGACTCGGCTCGGACAGAGCTCCAGTGTATGTGTTGTGCATACTGGGAAAAGCCAGCCAGCCAGCCCAGAGCCTCATACATACCTGCCTTTGCAAGCTTATGCCAAGGCCTCCAACTTGGAAGTAACTGACAGCCTGGTAAGTGGTACACTGGGTCAGGGGGCTTGAGAACCCCTGCTCTTGGAGGATGTCCTGCAACAGGCAAGGACTAGATGACCTTGTGGGTCCCTTCCAACTCTATGATTTAAATGCATGTATGTGACAGGGCACATTTCTTCCAAACACACATCTGATTTACAGCAGTGCTAACAGTGTCATTAAATATGAAAAAACAAAGTCGTTTTGCCAAAGACATTCTGACCTAAAAGGTATTTGGTAGTTTTAGCTTGTTTTTTTAATTGTTTTTAAAAAGAATTCACTTGCTGTTGTGGACCCGATGGGCAAGTTCAGCCTTTCCTTGTAGTCAACGTTACAGTTTGGTAATCCAGGAAACAATTAACTTCACCAAGCAGAACTCCAGTTTGTCAGGATCCTCCTCCTTCTCCCCACCCCCTTTGCACAGCACTTGGCCGTAAAGAAAGAGGAACTCAATGCTACCAATGAATCTGCTGAACATCAGTGCCTGCTCTCTGGTGCCACCGTGTTAAAGCTAGGCAGAAATTCAACCAAGCAGTCACAGTCATCGCCCTGGAATAGTGGGGGAAGCGGCACCTGTTGGGCATTTGCTGGAGAGAAGCCCAGAAACGCCATATGGTGGGGGGGGGGGAGCAGGGGGGGGAAGGAAGGGAGGGCGTCACAGAGTGTTCTGCCAGAATGCTGCCCCTTTTGGCAGCCAGTGCCTGCCTCGCTTTCCTGGAGCACCCTCCTTGCCCACCTCTTTGGCTTCCTCTCTGCCCACATGGCACCGTCCGGTCCGGCTTTGCCGTGCAGCTGGAGCTCTGGAGGATTAGAGGCAGCAGCTCCCTCCCTCCCTCCCATCATGTTTAAATAATAAGGCCGTGACGCAGCGCTGCCAGGCCAGGAGCAAGGAAGGCTCTGCGTGCAGCAGCCGGAGGGAGGCTCAGGTAAGCGGGGCCCCAGGAGGGTGGGGTTGGCGGGGGGGGGGGCTCCCCTGCCTTTGCCTCTCTGTATACAGATCAGAGGTCTGCTGCGCCGAGCCACCTGCCACAGCCTCCCTTCCCGGGCTTAGTCAGCCCGGCAAACCGGCCTAGCCCTGCCTTGGTGCCTTCCTGCGCCCTCCTCGGAGCCTACGGGTGGGCAGGGAGCTGTCCAGGGTGGGGCGCGTGCTGATGTTGCTCTCCGTTCTGTCCACAGCAGGACAGGAGGGCTCAGGCAGAGCTACTCTCCCTTCAGCTCTCCTCTCTCGATGCATAAAAGACAGGTCGTGGGGGGGGGGGAACGACTCGCATCTTCTTCCCCTTCCATAATGTAATGTCAACCATGTTCCCTCCCTCCACCAATCCCCCTACAGACGAAATCTGAACGTGAGCTTCGACCTAGGGATGGGAGTGGGACTGAACTGGGTGAGATTGAAATTTAGCTCCAAAACCTGTCCTCAGTGCCTGCTGCTGCAACATGTAGTAAAAGGCAAGCATCTGAGCATATGCAGAGCTGCCTTTAGCCCCTACATACCGAGGAGCTGCAGCCAACTCTTTTCACACATGTGGGGTTAAGGAGATAGAACTTCTGGGGGAGACAAGGCTTGACTTCCAGGCAGGCTGGAGCCCTGGCACCTCTTCTTTAATTCCCCTGCCTCCTCCTTTCATGGCAAGAACTCCAGCCCAAAAAGATCCATGAGAGGCAGGATGTTCTGGTGCCTAAAATGGGCAACCCAAAGGCCCAACTAATTCACAGGAGGCCCAATCCAGTGCAAAGCCCTCCTGCACAATGAAATGGACAAGAACTGTATGTACAAGGGCTTATTCCTGTAGATCTGAAGGGAGCTGTGCAGGAGAATGTCCAGGCTGATTGCACCTCCTCTCCCCATGAGTACAAGTAATTCCTCTTCTTTGCCACCTTTGGTGGCTCCCCAAATCTAGTTCCCTGGTCCCATACCAGCTGTACCTACTAAGTAGATCTTGTTGCCAATGCTCTTTGCCTATTTGTGCAGAAAGGGCTTTACATGTGGTGGGTGCAAAGAAAAGGGTTTGGGGGGCCTTTTCCAGAGATAACCTTTTTTTGGGGGGTCACAGCAAGTTCAGCAGCCTGCCATTTATGTGCATGTATGTAAAATGTATGCATCGGGGCTACGGTGGCTTGTGGTTAAGACGCGGAACTGCAGACCAGAAGGGCGGTAGGACAGCAGTTTGAGACCTGAGTGCCGTGTGATGGAGTGAGCACCCGTCTCCTGTCCCAGCTCCTGCCAACCTAGCAGTTTGAAAGCAAGACATTGCAAATAGATAAATAGGCACCGCTGTGGCGGGAAGGTAACAGAGTTCTGTTAGTCATGCTGGCCACATGACCACGGAAGCGTCTTTGGACAGCACTGGCTCTTCAGCCTTAGTAACGGAAATGAGCACTGCACCCTAGAGTCGGACACGACTGGCTTTCGAGCAGGGGATACTGTTACCTTTTATCTTTATGCAAAATATAGGCGAGATTACATTGCAAACCCAGCCTCAAGAGCTTCTTGTGTTTCCTTTTTATGCCTCCCAATAACCAAAGATATCAATCAGTGGCATGTGTGGCACCCCGCCATGTAATTGTGCTCAAAGCGGTTCACAGCAAATCAAAATAGAACAATCACCCGTTTAGTGTTGAAGCTAAGAATACCGGGCAAGACTTGCATTTGAATGATTCACATGAGCCATTCAACGCAGAAGGAAAAAGAACATTTCAAAGCTATTAAATAATTGCGTTCAACCATATGACATCCTAAGAGTGATGTGTCAACAAGATATGGATGCTCCTGAGGAATAATCACACAGGTCTGAAATATCCGGGTAAGAGAGAGAGAGAGCAAGCCTCCTCTGTCTGCATCCATGACAGAGGCACCCACGCTCAGATCCACATCTTTTGCAGGCAGGGGAAGGAGAGCAAATTAACTTAAAACCAGACAACTCTTTGAATTAATAAAAGGAAGCATTTTCCAGGTTGTTCTGGTCGTTTATTAAGTTAACAAGAGAACAAGGGGTTGTCCTAACGTTTCGCTCCTAAACCATGAAAGATGTTTTATTAATTCAAAGATATGTACCAGTCGCGAAAACCTCAGACCGTACAACCAGACAATTGTCCAAGTCAGACTGAAATTTTTACTATTTTTTTTTAATCTTTACCAGGAGCTTAGGTTATATGCACACTCACCCCACTGTGCACCCACACAACGACCCTGTGAGGTAGGTTATGTTAAGAGATACCAACTGGTCCCAAGTCACCAAGCTGAGTGGGGATTTGAAGCAGTATCTTCCTCCTCAAAGTTCAGTGCTTGGACCACTGAATCACAAAGGCTCTTAGCTAACCGAGCCAACATGTCCTAGTTTTGTTGCAATTCCTGCTCTTTTCTGCTCTCAGGGATGAATGCAGTTTATATTGCTGGGGTAGGAAGGTTATCCAGATGACCCCCAATTCCTGGAGGTAGCCTTGTTTTCTGGTCCCCAGCCTCAGTACAACCCTGTTCCCTACTTCTGCAAAATGTGGTCTTAAACATTGTGTTAGGTGGGTGCAGAGACGTGGAAAGACTGGAGCGAGCGGAGCAGCGGCTCCGGGCGGCTCCTCGGCCCCGGGCGGCGCTGCTCCGCTCGCTCCAGTCTTTCCACGCCCGTGCGCGCGCCCGGTGACACGGGTGGGCGCTCCTTCTCCCCCGGCCTCGGAGCCGGAGAAATCCCCGGAGCGTCCACCACAACTGGTGGCCAGGGCTTTCTGAAGGCGGCCGACTGCCGCGCTGCGCTATTTATCCTTGTTTTGCACATGCGCAGAACGTGGTGGACGCTCCGGGGATTTCTCCGGCTCCGAGGCCGGGGGAGAAGGCCTCGGAGCGCCCGTGTAAGCCAGGTCACCCCCCCGCCCCCGGAGCGGTGCCCCCCCGAGCGGTGCCGTCCCCCTGGGCGGCGGTGCCCCTTTGGGGCGGCGCAGCAGCGAGTGCTCCAGGCAGCACTCGCTGCTGATACGCCTCTGGGTGGGTGCACAACATGCCTTCACATGACTGTTCAGCAGGTATCAGTTGGTCCTAGCAGTTAAATCTTGGGGGGGAGGGGCGGGGTTGGGGAGGTACATACTCATGCACAGCCATGTCAGGGAGTCTGAAGGATGGTGTTTCACAAAGCTCTCCATGACAATTCCTTTTAAAAAAGTGTGTGGGTGGGTGGGGGACACACTCCTGTCCCTGATGCGGTAATATTACACCCCTGCTGCAACCTGGACAAAGAGGCACTTTTGACTGTGGTGCTGCAAGGAGATGATACTGAGTAGCAGGAGAGCTACTGCCCCGCTTCACCCATTCCGCAGATTGTCTTTTCCAGGGGCTGTGCATTGCTGTTTCTTCAGCATCTTCTTAGATTGTGAGCCCTTTGGGGCCAGGGAACCATTTATTGATTTAGCTATGTGAACCGCTTTGTTCACTTTTTTTAATTGAAAAGTGGTACATAAATATTCTTAATAGAACTAAAGAATTATTGTGCTGCCCTGCTGCATTTTTGCTTTATTTTTGACGCTCTTCTTTTATGTGTGGCTGTTTCTTAAATTACAGAACAGGGTTGCTTTTTTGTGTGTTTTGTTTGTTTTTTAACACAGGAAGTAAGAGTGTCAATGGCACTCCGGTTCACCACTCTCCTCTCCACTTCCTTCTCCGCTCCATTCCTCTCTTCCTTTCTGAATCCCAGAGGGAGGAGGAGCAGCAGAGAAAGGTGCCCTTTGGTGCAGCAATGCATGGGGAGACCTAAGAGTCTGTATGGATTACATTTTACTGTTCTTTATGTTATTAAAAGTATAATATACTTTGGCTGCAATCCTATGCATACTTACCTGGGAGTGAGCTCCACTGAATGCAGTGGGATTTAATTATGAGTAAATAGAAATAGGATTGTACTATTTGAAAAACTATACTTAACATCTGTATAACACCTTCTGGGTGTGCAAAACACTTGCATGTATTATCTTGATGTCATTCTTTATAACAACCCTAGAAGACAGGTCACTATTATTATTATTATTATTATTATTATTATTATTATTATTATTATTATTATTATTATCATCCTCCTATTATTATTAAGAATATTTATATACACCACTTTTCAACAAACAAGTTCACAAAGTGGTTTACATAGCAAACTGAATAAATAAATGGTTCCCTGTCCTAAAAGGGCTCACAATCTGAGCCTGTCTGACGAGAGCCAGGATGGAAGATACAGAGTCAAATCTCTGCTCAGCCCTGAAGCTTCCTTGAGCCAGTCACTATCTCTCAGCCTTGACTACCTCACAGGGTTGTTGTTGTTGTGAGGACAAAAGGAGGGGAGGAACTATATACACCACCCTGAGCTCTTGGGAGGAAGGGCAGTATAAAAATGTGAAAAATAAAATAAATCTAAAAAGACTCTTAAAAAACCACCAGCAAACAAACATGAGAATGTTGGAAAGAAGAGGAAAAGTTGCTCTTTCCCAAATATAAGAGTAAATGACTGCAGATGCACTCAGCACATGCACAGAGGCACTCTGGTGTTCACACATGCCAAAGCTGAACTCTGATAATGAAATGGCTTCTGAGCTTGGGCAATGCTTGGCTCAGTCACAGCTTAAAAGAGCTGAAATGTTTCTTCACCCTCCATCAGCTTAGAAAAACTTGCCATAAACCAAGGGACAACTAGCCAAAGAGGCTGTTGAAAAAACTTAAGCCTGCTCTGTGGCACCATGCCCTGTGTTTACACCCAGCCAGCAGCTTTCCTGAGGGTAACATTCCCCACTGACAAGACAATTCATCACAGGTTACAAACCATGATGACTACATGCAACTTCTGAGTTTTAGTGGTAGCCTATCTCTGAATGCCAGGCGCAAGGGAGCGGAAACAGGATACAGGTATCTTGTTGTCTGTGTGCTCCCAGAGGTAGCTGTTGGGCCACTGGAAGACACAGGAAGCTGGAGTAGATGGGCCCTGGGCCTGATCCAGCAGGGCTCTTCTGATGTTCTTATGACTGTTTTCTTCCTTACTAGACTCTCAAGGAGAAGACTGAACTTGGGTTTACTCCTGCTGTGGTTCCTGTGAAGGGCAGGGTGCCCATCTCCTCGCCAAGATGGTGAGCCGCCTGCCTCGCTCCGTGGACCTGACCCACTTCTGTCAGAAGCTGAACCGGGTGAAAACGTTGAAGGATGACATGATGGAGACTTCTTTCAATCGCTGCCTGACCACTGTTGACTTGACGCTGCTTGGCCTCGGGGGCATGGTGGGCTCCGGTCTCTACGTGCTGACTGGTACTGTTGCCAAGGAGACTGCGGGCCCTGCCATTGTCATCTCCTTCATCATTGCTGGCATTGCCTCTCTGCTGGCTGCTCTCTGCTATGCCGAATTTGGTGCCCGTGTTCCCAAGACGGGTTCGGCATACATGTTCACATATATCTCTGTGGGCGAGATTTGGGCCTTCCTTATCGGCTGGAATGTCATTCTGGAGTACATGATAGGTGGGGCAGCTGTTGCCAGAGCGTGGAGCGGCTACCTGGACTCCATCTTTGACCACAAAATCAAGAACTTCACAGAGACCCATGTGGGCAGATGGCAGGTTCCATTCTTGGCCCACTACCCAGACTTCTTGGCCTCTGGTATCCTGCTCGTTGCGACAGCCTTCATCTCCTTTGGAGCCCGTTTCTCCTCCTGGCTCAACCATGTCTTCTCCGCTGTCAGCATGGGAGTTATCCTCTTCATCCTCGTGATGGGATTCATTCTAGCCAGACCTCAAAACTGGGGTGCCAGTGAAGGGGGGTTTGCCCCATATGGCATCTCGGGAATCATGGCTGGTTCAGCCACATGCTTCTATGCCTTCGTGGGTTTCGATGTTATAGCCACATCCAGCGAGGAGGCCAGGAATCCCCAGAGGGCCATCCCCAGAGCTATTGCCATCTCCTTGAGCCTTGCGACTGGAGCCTACATCTTGGTCTCCATGGTGTTGACGCTGATGGTGCCCTGGCACTCCTTGGACCCCGAGTCTGCCCTAGCTGATGCCTTTTACCGGAGGGGTTACTCCTGGGCTGGCTTCATCGTGGCAGCAGGTTCTATTTGTGGTAAGACTGGGCTGTGTCCAGGACATGGGCGTCTCCTAAATTCACGTAGCCTGACGCCACTTCCTGCCACCTGACTCCCTCCAACTCCTTTTGCCCACTGCTTCGCTCACTCTCCTCATCTTGTCCATTCCATGTAGAATACAGCCAGTGATGGTTGCTTACCCCTGTTTTGTGCATAAGCTACCAAGGCACGAGACCCTGCTGGGTGCTGCCAGCTAAGAGATGCAGGCAGGCAGGCAGGCACCTGATGCTGCCACCCTGGGGACACTGTGTACACACTCCCTAACTTTGTAGAGCTGAAAAAGATGCAGAAAACAGCAAAGAAAGAAAATCACTTGTGGCTTTCTAGTGTAGAACAAGAGGACAACATGGGAGCTTGATAGAGGTTTATAAAACTAGGCATAGCGTGGAGAACGTGGCTAGAGAGACGGTTTTCTCCCTTCCTCACAATGCTATAGCTGCCTCCAGGTTCAGAGGCAGTGTGTGTCTCCGGGCCCCAGTGGCAGGGGAGCAATGCGAGAGAGGGGGATGCCTTGTGTGCTTCCCCACTGGGGCAGCCGATGGGCCACTATGGGAAACAGGATGTTGGGCCTGATCCAGCAGCTGGGCTCTTAAGATCTTAACACACAAGGTCATCCAAGGAAACGGATTGGCAGGTTCAGAGCAGGCGAAGGAAAGCAGACGATGACGAAGCGGCTGATAACCCATTTGCAAGAGTGGGATGACTCCTCCATTTGCTCTGCTCCGGCAGGTGGCCCTTACGTCCTTAGTAGCAACCTACTGTAGGGCTGCTGCTGCTGCTGCTGCTGCTCATCCTCCTCAGGCAGCTTTGGACAGGAACTGGCACGTGGATGCAATCTGACCCTTTCTCTTTTCCCTCTCCAGCGATGAATACCGTTCTTCTCAGCAATCTCTTCTCTTTGCCCCGGATTGTCTATGCCATGGCAGAAGACGGGCTCTTCTTCCAGGTCTTCTCGCGTGTGCACCCCCGCACGCAGGTCCCGGTGGTGGCCATTGTGGTATTTGGCATCCTCATGTCCGTTCTGGCCCTCATCTTCGACTTAGAGGCCCTGGTTCAGTTCCTTTCCATTGGCACCCTCTTGGCGTACACTTTCGTGGCAGCCAGTGTCATTGTCCTGCGCTTCCAGCGGGCCAAAGCAGAGGTGCCCAACGCCCCTGCAGGGAGCGAACCCACCCTGACCTCCACCGAGAGCATCGGAGCCACCGAACCCAAAGAATACGAGTCTTTCTCCGACAAACTGCACCTGGTGGGGAAGGAGAAGGCCAAAAGCCAGCGGGAACCGGGGCAGCTGAAAGCAGCATTTGAACCCTACCTGGACTTCCTCAGCAATTTTTATCCAGGAGAAGTGGTCGCAGTGGCAGTGATCGTCCTCATGGTGTCAGCCCTCTGCTTGTCCTCTATCCTGGTGTTCGGGAAGAGCCAGCTTCACCTGCCCACCTGGAGCTACATCTTGCTGATCCTGCTCTTTGGCCTGGCCTTTGTGGTCAGTTTATTCCTCATCAGTGTTCATGAGCAACAGCAGAGCACCCGGACATTCCAGGTAACCAGTGACAGTGCCGAAGGAGTGATTTGAGAGCTACCTAAGCCAGCATTTCCCAAACTTTTCGGCCCGTGTAGCTCCTACGACCGGCTGTGTACCACTGGAAGGAAGGGCTGATGAAGTCATCAGCACTTCCTTCTGGGTTTGCGGCCGGCTGAAGCTCGGAAAAGGCAAGATGCAGGAGAGGGCTGGAGGGCCATCCCCAGCATTTACAGCCCAGCTTGGCAGAACTCGAGGTGCTGCTTTTCAGGCTCGGATGCGGAGCTGCACGGCCGAGATGGCGGCCGCCATCTTGGCTGCTGGCAGCCCGCGTTCCACCAGCCTGTGGTCCACGTATCACAGGTTGAGAACCACTGACCTAACCCCTAACGCTGTGCCCCCCCCCCTGTACTGAGTCTCTTGCTCCGGCAGCAAATTCAAGATCAGAAAGGGCCAGCCAACTCACACCATCAAACTGATGTAGTAGGATCTGGGCTTGGCAGTGGCAGGCTGCTGCCAGAACCGAGTACACAAGGTTGCCTTGTGCAGAGTCAGACTCCACTGGTAGAGAACAGGGTATTTCCCAGCCCTGCCTAGCGATGTGGGAAGGATGGAACGTGGAACCTTCCCCAGGCAAAGCACGTAGTCTATCCCTGAGTGACAGCCCTTCCCTGGGTGATGGTGTGGGAAAGACTGGCCTGTTTGCGGAGTCATGTTTTTGCTGAGGCAGTCACAGAACAGCTTTTGCCCTAAGCACAGCTCAGCCAGTATCTTCTCCCCGTGTCCCCATCTTGCCATGCCAAAACATGGTCAAGGGAAGTCAGCCCCCAACTTGTGATCTGACTGCATTGCAGTGCTTTTGCACAGCTCCCATTCATTTCAGTGAGGCTTGTGCAAGAGAACCTGGTAGAGCGTGCCCCCGTGTTAATGAGTGGGTGCAGAGGCTACAGTCTTGAGAGCAGCATCAGTGCCTCCAAAAAGAAACAGCATGCCCTTGGAGCCCCCAACCCAAGGCCAAAACCAGCCACAAATCCTTCATAGAAATGGCAGCGATCGTGGCCAATATGCCACCAGGGGGCAGGCAGTGGGTGCCATAGTGCAAGGCATTGCTCCAGTGCCTGGTGCCAGCACTGTGAAGATTCCTTCTTGACAGTCAGTTGCAAAAGTTCTGGTCTCCTTTGCTGGCTGCATGCAGCTGTTGAATCATCGCCCCATCCCACAAACAGATGAGATGTGCTGCATTCCCAGTAGCTAGTACCCACCAGCCGTCAATGGTCAATCTGACAGCAAATTGTGCAAAAGCCTGGAAAGAAGCTTCTTTGGTGTCCTCTTCCAATTGCGGCACTGGGCCCCAATCCTTTTTCATCCAGTCCCCACTGAAAAGCCCGCTAGTGGGTCTATATCAACGACCTGGTCTCATCTCATCATGCGCCCTTCTTTTTTTAGCTGCCACTGGTGCCGCTGACTCCTGCACTGAGTATTTTCATCAACATCTATCTCATGCTGAAACTGAACTACATGACTTGGGTGCGGTTCTCGGTCTGGCTGGCTGCAGGTGAGTTAGGGAGTGACTGAGAGACAGCGGCAGGTGGCAGAGGAGGGAATGTTCTGAGAAGCCTCAGTATGGGTCCACCAGGTACGGACTATGGAACCTCTGGCACTGATGTGGTAGCCCACTTCTCAGGCTGGCCCAAGACCTCCTGATGTTTGAGGCTGCGTGCTAAATGCTGCCCCCTTACCTGGTGATGTGCCAGCCTCTGCTCTCCTGACATACTAGCCCACCACTCTCCTCCACACTTCTGTTTTCCAATCCAGTGTGTGTGGGGGGGAGGATCAGTGGAAGCGAGCAGGAGAACTGAAGTGGGCACGCCCTGTCTGTCTGCTGCCTGAGGCGACTGCTTCAGTTGGCCTCATGGATGGGCCGGTCCTGCCACCTCTCTCCTCCACACTTCCATTCTTCCTATTCAACTTCAGGGAGTGGAAGGAGCAGCAGCAGTGAGCATACTGCTGGGCAGGGCTGGCCAGAGACAGGGTTGGCCCCCGGAGACTGGGGCAACATGCCAAATGCTATCACACCCACCCACCCACCCACACAGTGATTTGCTAGCCTCCCCGACTCCAGATTGGAGAAGGAAGAGGATGAAGCAGAAGAGGAAGTGTGGAGGAGAGATGCTCTAGCTCGCTACCCTCTTGTGGGAGGAGGAAGAGGAGCAGTGTAGGTAAATGGGACAGTGTAGGACAGATGCATCCAGCAGCGTAAACAGGTTTTCTTCAGCGAACCCAATGCAGGGGAAAGGGGTTCAGGAAGTGGGAGGAGCAGCAGCCCTCCCCCTCTGCTCCCCCAGTGTCTCACACCCCTCCAGAATGGCTACTTGCCAACATTTACTGTAAAAAAAAAAAAAAAAAAAAAAGAGCAACCTGACCGGAGATTGCCTGAGTTAGCCACCATGTCTTCAAAGGAGTAAGTCTGGAAGGTTTTTGAATTACTGACATGTCTTCCGAACAAGCATACATCAGCTCAGGCCCAGGGTTTACTGTGATCAGGGCAGTTCTATTTAGACATGGTTTGTCCCTTAGTATTGTCTGCTGATCACCACATTTTTCCTGGCCATTTAAATGCTAGTGAAGCATTGGAACCTGTGGTCTGGTCCCCTTTAGGAAAACAAGCTGCTTGTGGTGCTTGACAAAGCATCACTCAACCCCAGAGACAGGTCATTCAGCAAGGCAAGAAGAAACTGGACTACGAAGCCTATTGTGCTAGCAGCCTCACATGGCAAGGGATATACACTTTCCTGGCAGTAAGCCCCACTGAGCACAAGGGAACTTGCTTCTGAGTAGACATGCGTAGGATTGCACTGTTAGTTTGCTATGCTAGTTTGCTATGCTCTTTACACAAAGGAGTAATGGCAGTATTTTGGGCTATCACAGTGAGTTTAGAACTGCTGATGGTCGGTCTCTCTCTCTCTCTCTCCCTCTGCACACAGGCTTGCTGGTCTACTTTGGCTACGGCATCCGGCACAGCAAAGAGAATCTGCAGGACTCCCGGGCGCCTGCCGTCAGTGCCCGCTACGTGGTCTTTCCGAGCGGCAGCCTAGAGGAGACAGTCCAAACAGTGCAACCCACCACGCAGCCCTCTCAAGGCTTGGAGGAAACAGTGGAAGAGGAAGCCAAGAGATGATGTGGGGACCAAGAGGAGATCCACCCCATTGCTCTACACTGTGTTCTGGCAGAGAGAGACAACTGTCCATGTCGTCCTCCATCCATGTCAATCAGGAGGCTTTGGGGAGTGGCAAACTACATTCACTGCTGTTGTTTCTTGCCGGAGACCTCATTTCTGTTGCTGGAAGGCTGGGAGCGTCTTGTCTGCTGAACAAAAACTGTGCCCCCCCCCCCCGTACATGACCGTCCAGCTTGGAGCTACACTGTGTCCTTCCTATGCCGTGACCAACAACAAGTCAGCAAGAAACCACCAGTGTGTTGTCAGACCTCCCTGTAACCTCCTTGTTGCCGTTCCCTTTTTCTGGGTCCTTGTCCAAGCAAGACACTCCTGCTGTCCTTGCGCCATCAGCCATGGAGGCAGGTACTGCGGGTTGTGCTGGAGGGGTCAAGGCTGGAGTTCCTCTGGGTTTGAGCAAAGTGGGGCAGGTTCCAAGGGAAGAAGCGCTAGGCTCTGGCCCCCAGATCATGACTGAACATGAACACACTTTCTGATTGGGTGGAAGGTTCTTTCTGGCCACCCCAAACACAAGATCTGAGGAACAGAAGAGGCAATGCTTGTTGTCATGCTCGTGCCTCTCACCGTTCTGGTGTGATGTGTGTCATTACCATGCAGATTCAGTGGATCGTGTATTCCAGACAGTATCCGTTTTCCCACTGTGCACCAGGAGGCAGCTCAGAGAAGCAGCTTCCCTCTCATGCATCCACACACCCATGCTGCACCCAATTGCTCGCTGTCCCAGGGAGACGTGCAGCACAGCTATCAAAGCCGCAGTGCTTACTCCCCAGCAGTGATGTCTCTTTCCTATCAGATCCTGGATGGTATTGAGGAGGGTGGAGAGAACCAGGAAATGGACTTCAGGGCATGACCACCAAGGGGACAATTCTCCTCCAGCACAAGCCTCATTGAAGTGAACACAAGTTGCACAAGGACACAGTCAGCACAGCTTCCATTCATTTCAGTGCAGCTTGCATGGGAAGAGAACTTTCCCAGGCTCATGTCCTAGAGGAGTGGCCATTTGTATTCTCCAGTCACACAAATGTGTGTCTTGGTCTCCCCCCCCCCCCCCCCAAGCCTTGGGACGCTGCTCCTGCACCCAAGGAATAGCAGTGAATTCAGAGGTCTAGCAACCAGCTCGAGACTCACAGAACTCCCTCCACTCAGATGCTCTGCCACCCCCAAAATGAGGCTTCCTCTTCTGCCTTGCCCATCCATGAAGTTGGCTGAGGACGTCAACTTGGGCCGCGAACTGGTGGCAGAGAGGAGGCCTGCCTCCACCCGCCCACGTGTCTGCCTCCACTGCTCTGCTCTTCCTTCTCATTCTGCTCCCTGGATCCGAAAGTGAAGAGGGGAATGGAATGAAAAAAGCAGAGCAGAGCTTCAGAGAGGCCTTCTGCTCCTGCTCCGTTCCATTTCCAGGGAGAAGTCCTCCCTTTTCAGATCCAGGGAGGAGCAGGGGCAATATTTGGCATGACACCTCAGCCACTTGAGTCTGCCCTGACCTCACCTGCAGGCATGGGAGGCGTGACCAGGAATGCCATCTGCTGCTGCCTCAAGTCCGCTGCCTCTGCATTAGGAAACAACAACCCTGTGCTGTCTCTGTAAATAAAAACCAGAAGTCCTGCACATCTGGGTTTGACCACACGAGGAACAAGGTAAAGAGGAAAAATGATCCATTTTTTGCATCAGAGGTAGATTGGATGGAGGTGGCGACAGCTGACTCAGGGTCCCCCAGTCTGCCACACCCTTGGACCCCTCGCCATCTGCCACTGATGCAACCTGCATCAGGTGGCCTCAGGGATGGGCTGGCAGTGCCCACAGGACCAAGCAGACGCTATGTAGCCTGCCAGCCCCCTCCCCCCACATCCAACCAAATCAATCTGCCATGTGTGACTGGCTTGTTTTCAGGCTTTCAGATTTTCGGACTTTCTTCAGCAGTTAGACGATGACAAAGAGGACAGGCAGTGACTTTTGAATTTATTTGCTGGATTAGAGGTTCCCAAACTTCTCTGATAGCTAAGGCACATGGCTGAAATCTGGACATCTACTTAATTTTTACACTAAAAAAAGAGACTTCCTTTTTGTGTAAGGCTAAGAACTTAGCCTCGTTTGCCGTGTTTCTGCCCGAGTCTCTGTTCTAGGAGTGCCTCTAAGAGCAGTCAATATTGCTGTATTGCTGCAGCAAAAACACTGAAGCCGTCTTATTGCACCCAGTGTGGAGATGCAGCAGCAAATCAGTAGAGGATGTTTGGACAGAGGCAAGGCCAGAACATTGACTCACACAGAGGCATAGTGGGCAGTCTCTGCTGTGGGTGGGCATGTTAGGCTCACAGGAAGCTCGCATTTGTAAAAATGTATTTCTTAAGGCACACAGGCTACTGAGAATAGGCCCGTTCATCCCCTCCCCCCAGTGAAACTGCCACCCACCTGGCTGTATGCTACAGAGGGTCAAATCTCCTGCAGAAGCACAGGCCATAGGGCCCAGTTTTGAATGAACTCTGCATGGGCATTTGAAAAAAGACCTCCTTTGTTCTCTTCTGTGCCGTTCTGCCTTCTTCTGTGCTCAGAGGAACCTCACCAAACAGCTGAGCATTTGCTCACCTGCAAACCACAAATCAGAGCACAACCCCTTTGCCACGTTGGGTCACCTTGAAAAAGGGGGCTGCACACAATACATGCATACAGAGCCACATGTGAGAGTGATCCATGCAGGTGTGTGCACCCATGTCCCGCCTTCTTAACATTGGTGTCAGATAGCCAAGTCTCTTTCAATTAACACTGTAGGAACAACAACCCCCTCCCCCCCAATGCTGGAATGGATTTGCCATCTGAAGTGTCACCTGTTCCCTTCCCCGTTGCTGAGACAGAGCAGCTAAATAGTGGGGGAATAACAAAGATCAGGAGGGCTTACTGGAAAAGGGGCAAGAGGGCACTTGTGGAACTACGGAGGAAAAAAGAGTGAGCCAGCACCCCATCAAGATCCTCCCCCTGTGCAGATTTGGGGGGGGGACAGAAACCTATCCTCCCCCCGGCAAAAGTCTGTGCTTGCTCCCTCCCATGTTATGGATGTACTGCAGCTGCTACAGCCTGATTTGTGGCCTCCATCCTGAGACTTTTGGAGCCGGAGTTTATTGTATGCACTGTACGGACACCTGCTGCCTGGGAATCCGAGGAGTTCTGCGTGGAGAGCCCCTGCTGTTCCACTGTGTGCCCATCGCTGCTCGCTTGCTCCCATTGGCCTCTGGCCTCCTAGCGGGCTGCGTGTTGCCATCGTCGCCAATATTTTCCTACACGCTGCACTTCTGCTCTGTACAATGGCTTGTGGCAAAGGCGCCGATTTAGTAAAAAGGTGGTTGGCTGTGCTTTTTGTTTGTGTTTTGTTTTTGAGTATGCTACTTTTTGTGTCCTTTGTTTTTTGAATTTGTGAGCTACTTGCTTCACTCCATGCAAGGGAGTTCATTTGGACTGCAGGCCAACATGACCCCAGGACAAATTCATTTTAAAACACTTCTATCCTGCTTCTTGCTGTATTTTAAATATCCAAAAGCAGTTATCATACATGCATAGGTTTTTTAAAAAAAAAATCATACAAATATAAAATACAGTAAGATGAGCAGAAAACAAACACAAACCAAGGTCTATCAGGCAAAGAGCTGAGACCACCAAAGCTGTCTGAAACAGAACAGATTCCAGGAGCAGCAGGACTGGGCCACACCTTGGGCAACAGGTTGGCAAGGGATGTTGACCGCCTTGCTCCTCCCACTCCCTGGATTGAAAAAAGGAAGAGGGGGATGAAACAGGAGGAAGTCTGGAGGAGCCATGTTCCATACTTCCACTCCATCCCCTTTCTTTTCCAAAAACAGGAAGTAGGGGGGCCGGCGCATCACCAGGCAGCATTGCCAGGACGTGGTGCAGGATCTTCTGGTAGCTCTCTAGACGAGTTGCAAAAGCTTTCGGACTCTCAATAGCTTAACAGTAACAAATAAAACACACATTTTTGAGCACAAGCTCCATCAGTGTTCCTCACCTGTATTCATGGGCTGCGTTAGTGCAGCTCTGCTAGCTGATTTGAGAGCTTTATGTTCAAAACCCTGATCTGTAGTGACAGAGAGGTGTCCTTGCATGTGCATTTGTCCTCCTCCTGCGAGGCTTGTGGGGTGCAGCAGGCAACCGGCCCTGTCCTCCTAAGCCACGATTCCGCACTTGGCAGCAGTTTGGGTCCTGGGAAAAACAAAAAGGAGATCCTGCCAGCCTGTCCTTTGTCCACCTCTATTTTGAAATGCAGCCCTGGGAGGCCAGGAGGGAGCTAAACAGACCTGTTCCCGGATGAAATCCCAGTGGCCCGCAGCTGAAAAGGGTCAGTCCCACATCCTAGCAACGCCCAACCTTCAAAAACTGTGGAGGATGGAGAGGGGGACCTCAGCTGAAGCCCCGAGAAGGTAGAAGCTCACAGGGGAAAACACAGTCCTTAAGCTATTCAGGTCCCAAGGCTTGAAAGGTGAATTCCTTCACTGAACTGGGTCTGGATAAAACCCTTTTCTAAATGTTACCCACGGATCCCCTTTTGATGTTCTGTCCCCCACGGCTCCTGCCTCCACCTCCACATTCCAGCCCAGGAAGGTGACCGGATCCAACAGCAGGGCAGGCTTCAGTTTGCATCATTTCGCAGGGTCACATCGTCATCAGAAACCAAACTGAAAATGCTGACAACTATTTATTATGGATAAAAATTAATGCAGAAGGCATGAAGAATACAAGATGAAAGGGTGGGGAAGAGAGCGGGACGTGCTTCTCTGCTAGAAGTATACTTCTACCAGAGTATGTGTTTCCATTTTTCAAAATGGAAGCTTTCCTCACAGAGATTGCTGTCACACACACACAGATTTAACACAGTCCAGGGCCAGGACATAGCAGTGCAGCAGGTCAAGCAATGCATCCTTGCGTACATTTAAGTTCTTGGGTTGAATCTCCAGCAGGGACCAAAAATATTTCATCAGGAGGCGGGACTGGACAAGAGTCACAGATGAATAATGTTGGACAAGATGGCTAGCTGGGATATAGCCATTCCTTTTGTCCCTCTTCCGGGGCTTCACTGGGAATACAACATTCAGCCCCGGAGGCTGCAATGAAGAGGGCAAGAGTCCCTCCAAGTTCCTACTTGTGCCATCTGTCAGTATGATCCGAGGCCCTCGTCAAGGCAGCAATGGCTGCAGGCACTGCGACACCACCGCCTCCCTCAGAACCCCTGTACACATTTTAGATTATAGACCACTGTTCAACAAAAAAAGTTCACAAAGCAGTTGACATGGCACAATGAATGAAAAGCCCCAAAGAGGTTCATAATCCAAAAGAAACACAAGGAAGATACCAGCAAACAGCCACTGGGAGGGACACTGCGCTGGGATGAAGCAGGACAGTCCCCCCTGCCCCTGATAAAAGTCAAGAGGGCCAGGCCACTTCCAGGAGGTGCCTCTTTGCCCAGTTAGCAGGGGCTAGCAATAGAGAATGGTGGCAGCTTGGGACAGATTCATGGGACGAGTCTGCAGCTAGACACGAACTATACTCCGAAAATGGGACAAGAAGCATCAGACCTAGGACTACAGGAAGGCAGATTTGGATTAAGTCAGTCACTCCCAAACTTTGTGCCGGGGCCATCAGTACACAAAAAGAATAAATTAATTCAACCGTTTAAAGGGTCCCGTGTGAATCCCCAGGTGCCCATGCAGAGGAGTCTTCCTGCTGCATCTCTGCAGGATTTCCTGTTTGGGCCTTCCAAATAAACTTTCCTGGGGGTGGTTCCTTCTCCGCCCTTTCCCTACACAGGGTGGGAATGGATCATTCCATTGTTCCTAACAAAGGGGTACAGCAGAACTCCCTGCCCTCAGAGAACGTTACTCTGTGTCCCTGGCTGCACTCCTGCTCCGACTTCGCCTCCTTCCAATCAGAGGGCACATCTGGATGCAGAAAGACAGGGGGTGGCCCTCTTTTGAGGGCAAATACAAATGAGGAGCCCTTCTGGGTCAGTCTCAGAAAGCTCCACCTAGCGCAGCATCCTACTTCCCACAGTGACCAAACCAGATGCCTCAGGGACATCCACAAGCAGGGCATGAAGGCAAGGCTGTTTGTTCCCCAACAACTGTTATTCGGAGGTAGGCTGCCCCTGCCCATGGAGGTTTTACTCTCAAGGCCAATAGCCATTGAGAGGCCTTTCCTTCTGTACGAACATGACCGATCCCCTTTTAAAGCCATTGGAGTCAATGGCCATTGCCACATCTTGAGTCAGCGAATTCAACAACAGCACAATCCTATGTGTGTCCACTGCGACTCGCACTCCCAGGTATGTGTGTACAGGATTGCAGCCTAAAACTAACTAGGCATTGGTAGATACACCCCAGAAGAGGTTAAGAGCGTGGAAGAGTGAAGTGTATCCAGTTCAGGAAAAAAAATCCATGAAAAAAGGGTGGGAAGGGATTAGAAGTCTGGGGAATGCGGAGTTAAACGCCTGAACAAAGCAGCGGTGAGAGAAATGAAGGCGTTTGGACCCTGCCCCCATGCATCAGCAGAAAGAAGAGCAGAGGTTCATGCTGTGGAGGTGAAGATCAGGGACTTCCCTGGATCATCAAGGAGCACGCAGCGTCTCAGGAACCCTAATAGGAACAGAGAACACAGAGAGGTCAGCTACAGCCCTCCCTTTCACCAGCTGCGAAGGCTAGAGAGCAGCATGCTTGTGCATCCAGGATACTCTCAGTCATGGGTCCATCAGTGAGCTGAAGTGCCAGACAAAGAAAAGCAGAACGTTGGACTGATCGGATAAGTTCCTTTCCTGAGGTGGGAGGGTCTTCACGAGTGGGCTGGCCCCTCTGACTTGTTCCAGCAGACAGGGTCATGCCAACTCGACGTCCTGTCAGGCAGTGAGGAGCAGCCACACCCCTGCTGGATCCCGACGTCGCCCAGTTGCTACCAGAGCAAATCACAAACCAGCCGTTCCAAAGACCTCACTGTTACATAACCCTCTGAGCAATTTCACACAGTGGAGCAACAGACAGGCATTAAGAGACAGACAGTGCCTCAGAGAAAAGAAAAGCCAGGCCCCGCCACCTGCTGAAGCACCCTCCGTTCAAAGGAAGCAAAGATGATCAGCTTGCAGGGGCTCAAGAATGGACCAGGCTCGACAGACATCTGCCAAGGGAGCCTTGCCCAGCAGAGGCCCAGAAGTCGCTGCAGTGCAAACAGAGTGGGCCGAGATCGCTGAAGACAACCTGGATCCTGACACTTCATAGGTGCCGGGCGACTCATTGGGATCATGACTCCTTTGAGGCCTCCCCCCCCCCCCCAAGAATCAAGACTGGAAAGAAAATGAGAAGAGGATTCTGACAGCTCTCTGAACATCCAGCTTGTGCTCCTCCTCCAGGATGTTGAGGATAGCATGGGTTCCTGCATTCAACGAAAGACGAGACTCCCTTTTGAGACAAAGGTTGGATTGATGTGGAGAACCACCCTGTTCGCATACACAAGATACTGCTCACATTGAACAAACAAAAGCTCCTTGCTCTAAATCCACACAGTGTCCACAGAGGACACTTTGAGGAGCCAGAGGTCCACGGCTCGAAGGGGACCTTTGCTACGGCTTTCAGCACCATGCGACGGTCTCCAGGCAGAGACGCACTCTGTGGGTGGCTGGTGGCCCGAGATGGAGTCTCTCAAAGAAACGTGCTACGCGAGGAGTGAGCCGACAGCAGGAGAGAGTTGCCAGAACTGCCTGTATTCTCGACCCCCCTGCTTTATTTTTTCTTACGTGGACCAAGACTGGAAAGCAAGTGCCAGGGGACTGAAGTCATGGCGGGGTGAACTCTGCTTAGTGCCGCTACAGGTTCCACCTTGCAAATAAACTCTGCAAGTGGTTTGTGAATCTCGGTAAGAGAGGGCAAGAAGTCAACGATCAGAAAGCTGAACCAGCAGGTCAGACACCCGGGGGGGCTCAGATTCCATGAACCTTGTCCAATACCTGGCAGCTCAGTCAGTCTGTTTGGGATTTGGGAACTTCCTTTCTAGGAAAGAGAGAGGATCATAGACAAGATGCTCCTGCTTCTAGGTGGCCCTTTCCAACGGTGGGATTCTTTCCCGTGGCCTTCAGAGCTGCTCTGCTTACTGATGCCTCAGATGCCTTGCCCAAGCATTTAGGGGCTGTTCCTCCTTCACATTGCGAGCACTCGCGCTCGCCTCCTCTTCCAGGGTCAAGAGCATGCCATGGCTGCCAGACCTCGCTGCGGTCCTACCACCTAATCTGGCAGCCAGGAGACTGGGAAGAAAAGTGGCAGCCGAGGCCCTGCCCTACGTCGTTGTGCCTTTTGGGTTTATTGCAGTTTCTTTGGCTCTGCCCAATCCAATTGGGGCCTGCACCGCTGATTTGGATCTACCCCCCCCCCCAACTGCTGCCCTGGGTAAAGGGTCGGTATCCTCTGCCATTCCTCTCTGCCAGACTCTGTGGAGCCCCAGAAAGACCCCTTGTGCTTCTGTTTGTTTTCTTTTGCTCATTCTTTTTTTACTCCACCTTCCTTTCTGCTCTGGCTAGCTCTAAGGGGGCGGGAGAGGAAACCCGGGGAAAGAAAACACAGCATCTTCAGCTAAAGTCATGAATGCTTGCACGATGGAGCGCCTCATTGAGCCTCAGTCCTGGAGTGAGACAAGACCAGTTCTGGGGCGTCTTGGAGCAAGTGGGAAACCCATCCCCAGACACCCTCCTCCACATTTTTGTTGGGGGGGGGGAGAAACTGAAAACGACCTGTTTGAACAGAGAGGACAGTGGGATAAGCGAGCACACAACTTCTGAGCACACTTCTTTCATATCACTGAAGGCAGACAATTGCCCACTAGACTGGATCCATACCTTTGATTTGTCTGTTCTGAACAAGTGGCTGGTTCCATCATGTTTTATCTGGAGACTTGGAAAAGCTTCTTGGACAGCATTACAATGTCTGGCAAAGTCCTGCTTCACAATGATCTCCTGAAAGGGAGCAAAGACCCACAAGCATACCTCACATTTCCCAAGAGACTGGCAGAGCACTTGGGATTAAAAAACCCAAAAAATCCTTGTCCGTAACAGCCACCCCAGACAGCCTGAAAGACAAACCAGCTCTAGCAGAGGTGGAATTGTTAAGCTATCAGGGGATGATTAAACTGAATTGATTAGAAATGAAGACGTCAGAATGGCTGGACGCTTTTCACTGCTGAGAAGTAAAAGAGCAGAGCAGAGGCGTCACTAGGTTTCACATCACCTGGGGCGAGAACTCAGTGTGCCACCCCCATAATGGGCATCACCCGCCCTGTCCCTCGCCCTGCCTCCTCATAGTTGCCCCACCCCTGTGCTATTTTTTGCCTTCAAAGCTTGAGGGTTTTTTTATACCAGATTTTAAAAAAAAGCTTAAGAAAACACACCCACCCAAAACGTGAGCTGGCTTTTACTGAGAAGAGATGGGAGGTGAAGAGCAGAGGCGTCACTGAGGTTTGCGTCACCCAGTGCAAGAGCTCAGCATGTCGCCCCATGATGGACCCCAGAGATGACTAGGGAGAAACAAGGTTGGGCTGAGCTGGATTCTACAAAAGATGCCCATCAGGCAGGACTCTATATTTCTACAGATTACTCCTGGTCAGTGGTGGCACCAGGGTTGGTGTCACCCAGTCCGGTAACTCATGGTGTCATCCCCATTAACTTTATTTTAATATATAACAGTACAGGTCACCCAACAAGTCAGTAACCAACTTGGCTCTCAGAACAGTCCGTCTGTTTTGAGTTTTAAGGAAGTCCACTTTTTGTTACAGTTTTATTTTTCTGGTTATTTGGGCCATACCGTTTGATAGAATACAGATAATTCAAAATGGTTTGTTTCATTGCTTTCTGCATGAAATTATGCATTGAAACATGATGGTATTATTCGTAAATACAAAGTTTTCACGATGCAAAGTTTTGGCCACTAGTGGTGTCAACCACCCCCACCCCCAAGGGTGTCACCTAGGGCAGTTCGTCCCCCCACAACCCCCTAGTGACACCACTGGAGCAGAAAGAAGTGGCAGGCTTGCAGTGCCAGGTCCCAGAGACACGGAGAGGGAGAATGCACTGCCGGCTCATCCATGCAGCCACCCAGCTGCAAAGGATCCAAGCAGGCAGCAAATTCACCCCGAGTCTTCCACCGCCTCCTTCCAACCTGTCCCCAATGCAAGCAGCAATGATCTGCCCCCAGCTCGCTGGAGTGAGAATCAGCTCATTCCCCTCCTTACTGTACTGCTTGTGCGCTGCCACAAAACCCAGAAGTGGGAGACCCGGTTTCATTTACAGGGACAGCACATTCGTGGACAGCATTTGTCCCTGTAAATGAAACCAGAAGTCTCTCACTTCTGGGTTTTGTGGCAGCGCACAAGGAGCACGATACGGGTTTGGGTGCAATTTTTTTGTAGCAGAGGTGGATACCAAGTGGCTATCCACTTGAGCCGGCATCAAGTAGCGTTCCGGCATCAAGCTCCGCCCTGGGAGAACGTGTGAGCAGCCATGTTGCGTGGAGGAAGCTGCCTCCTGTGGAGTCACATCTGGAGTCCATCTCACTCAGCACTGTCTACACAGGCTGCCAGCAACTCTCATGGTCTCTCAGATGGGCCCGCCCCAGTGCCTCCTTCCAACCTGTCCCCAGTGCAGACCTCCTGAAGGCAAGGAGTCTTTCTGCTACTGAGCTACGCTGCTCTCACTGCTGGAGCAACATAGTCGCATCTGTTTTGGTGTACTAGTTCCAAGCCAGATGTCCCCCCCCCCCCATGAAGCTCACAAGGGATGAGGGAAGCAGCCTTTCATGCGGTGCAATCCAGCACCTGGCTTTCAGAACTATGCGATGCCATCTAGCTACAGCTGGGTCAGTTTTCCTGTAGGAGTTTAAAATCTCAACCTGAGACAGTGGCAGTGCCTTCCACAAGTTATGTTATATGTACAGGGATTAAGAAAAAAAACAAAAAACAGCAAGCCAGTTCTCACGAGTGCTACTCGCCTTCGGAAGGATCCGACCCTCCGACAATAGCACTGCCCTCCCTTATCAAGACCCAAAGTTCGCCAGACTTGTTTTAATGCTTGTGGTGCCTCGTGCCCCTCTTGTTCCCACTGACGGACACCTACTGAAAAATCCAGAACTTCTAAGGCGGCATCAGGATTTGCCAGGATGGCTTTGAGGATCCCAGTGCAGCCTTCGCTCTGGATGGGGTTCCTGGACATCTGCAGATCACAAAAGAGAACTATGTCGGGCTGCTTCCATGGCAGCTTCAGGGTCCGGCCTTCTCCCCCAAGCTACTCACGCCGAGGCTCTTCAGAGTCTTGTTTGCTTTGAGGCCCAAGGCAAAATGGAGGGCTCCTTCCAGGGAGATGCGATTGTTGCTAAAAACAAAGGGGGGGGGAAAAGAAGAGGAAAACCAGCTCAGCCCCTTTGCCTCTTCTGACCTTGCTGGGAAAAGGCGAGAGGCCAAGTGGATACAAGTCAAAGCAGGGGAGCCCCAGGCATGACAATAGGCCCATGCTGGCCAAGATGCAAAGTGAGCAAGGAGGCACCTTTTGAAAGCACTGGCCTCTTACACCGAGTAATGGCCTCCTTCATTCATTCAGTAGAGTGGTTCTTTGCTGTTTGCCTCCCTCGTGTCTTCTGCCAAGGCTGTGAGCCTCCCTGGGACAGGGGACCCTCTTCTTGCTCTTGGGCTACATACATAGAATTGGAATGGACCCACAAGGTAATCTAGTCCAACCCCCTGCCTGGAGCAGGAAATCTTCCTAGAGCATCTCTAGCAAGTGTTTGTTGCTTGAAGATCTCCAGTGAGAGAGAATCCACCACCTCCCTTGGTAAGCGGTTCCACTGCCGAACCACTTTTACCATTAAGAATGCCTTTGTGATACCCTACCACTTCTTTGAGAACCTTTTTTTGTTGAAAAGAGTTTAAAAATACTGTATTTAAAATAGTAATAAGACCACTTGGTCTGCTGAGCGGGGCGAGGCTATTGCTCTGCTCTCAACTTTTAGCTTTGCCTCTCAGCGAGAGTGGGCAGAGCCCAGTGGCCAAGCGTGTGAACCGGAAGCCTCCTGGTTCAAACCTCCCCTTGCTCCCTTTGAGGGAGGCCCCCTTCAAGCTTCACCTCCTCCACCATGGGAATAAGGACTGCCTACTTCATAGGCTTGTTGGAATTGGTGGAAGGACTACTAAGAGGCGGAGGGCATTGCACACCCAGAGCGCGAAGGATTGTTACCCAATGTGGAGCTCTTCCAGGACATTGTTGGCCTTCAGGGCGTCACCCAGGGCAGCTGCTCCGCTGTTGCCAAACCCATTGTAGGAAAGATCCAGCACCCGAAGGAATATGTTGGCCTGTGGAAGCAGGGAGGGAGATAACCTTACCAAGGCTTTGGAGGGAACCTGAAGGCCCCGTTGCCCACACTGGCCGTGGAGTTTCTCCACAGCTTCAGCAGAGAAGGGTCTTCTCCAGCCCTCCCTGGAAACGCGGCCAGGGACCAAACGCAAGACCCAATCCATACAGATAGGTGCTCTGCCACCGGCCTACGGCTCCATCTCCATGGGAGCACCAGTCTATGCACTTGTGGCAGGTTCACAGCCGTCTTTGACCCTCTGCTTCGTTGGCGTCCCTGTACTCCCACAGCTACCCTACGTCTCCTCCTCTGCTGTTCCCAAAGGCTGCCATCCTCCTAGTTCTCCAATGGCTGCCCCCTCCTAGTCCCACACGTTTCCTTATCCACAACACCATACCACCACCACACCCATCTCCACTCTGTTTGTGAGGGAGCCAGGTTTATTGCAAGCGTGATACCATCACACCCCAGCAGGCAGAGTTTGCTCCAACAGCCACCCTGTGCAACGCATGACAGCAACGGTGCCCAGAATGAAGGGCATGGCAGAGTGGGAGACAGAGAGATCAACCCCCCCCCCCCCGAAAGTCCTCCTGTGTGAGTTCCACTGAACCTGGAACAGGAGATAAGATGCTGTTATGCCTCTCCTGTGCCATTCAGCAGGGCTTGGGCAGATCCACTTTCTGGTGGATCACACGATCCCATGGTGTTTTGTCATGACTTTGCTACCATTTTGGTCCGAGAGAGAGGTAGTGCTTCGACAAGATGAGCTTTCATTCTTCTGAAAACCTTTCAATATTCTCCACAAGGGCACAGCGAGCCCATATAGCCTCCCCTTGGGATCCCTTGATTTGGGCACCTTGATGTGTTCATAACAAAGATTTTCCTAAGCTTTTAAATAAGGAAACAATTAGGAGGGATTTGGCACTGTGAAAGCAAAAAAACCAAACAGCCACTCCCAAGTTAACGGAAGAACTTTTCATGAACACATTTTTGTAAAGCACAAAGGAAACCCTAGAGCAGCCCAACACAGGGATGATCTGGGGTAGTTTTGTGGGGATGTGAATTCAGGAAATGAATGGGGAGGGGGAAGAGAAAAAACTTTTATGGGCCCACCATCACCATCCACCACTGCCTCTTCCAAGAGGTGAAGAGGCCTGTTGCAAGAAATGCCTACCCACCCATAAAGGAGGCTGAGCTTGTAACCCCCATGGCAACCTGTCACATGACTCCCTTGTGCACATCCTGTGTCATCTTGTTAGAATGATGCGCCAACACAGTGACAGTAGCAAGATTCAGCTATGTCAGGCTGCTCCAAGATTCATCTGCGATTTCATTCTTTCAGTGGCAGGCCTCTAGGTCATATCACAAACTCCTCTTCCAAAGTCCCAGCAGTTTCAAAAGCAGCTCATCGTGTGGCATCAAGTCCAGTGCCCCCTTGGCTGCACCAAACCAGCTGGTTTGGGTTCTGGGGTTCCAGCCAAACCAATCTAATCTGAGCATATTTCACTCTCAATTATGAAGCTCCTGGATTTTCTGCACTCACAGAGGCCGGGCCCAAACTAGGAACTTATAGAGCCCAGTGGTCCCTCCAAGCACACACCTTAGATTTCTAGCACCCAATCCCAGTACTAGACCCAGAGGATACAGCTCTTCTCCCTCACCTGTCTCTCTGCCAGGTTACTGGACCTTGCTGACGCAGGACACCTCTCCATAGGCTGCTGCAAGGTTCCCCCCCCCCCCCCCGGTTCCCACTTTCTCCTCATTCGTCCACATGGTCTGGCTTTTGATCTCTCCTTCACACCTGGACTGTACCACCCTTGCTGGTGCTACTCTAACATCCCGAATGCAATTCAGCCAAGACCGTATGGATCCAGTTTTGGCAAAGTCTAATCTATACAAAAGGCTTGGAATATGCCAAATCCTTTTTAGGGCATTAGGCACAAGGCTGACCTGAGGATGCTTCCAAGCCATCGAGCAGAATACTCTGTGACAAATTTCCCCGAGCCACTGCCACTGTAATCGCACGCAGATGTATCTGTTCAGCAGGGTGGAGATTCTGGAAAGAACATAGCTCCTACCCCCAATCCTTTGGCAACAGCAACTGCTCCTTGGCCCCACAAGTAGTTCCAGCTGAGATTGAGCTCCTTCATGCCGACATTTTCTGCAATGGCTGCTCCAAGAAGCTCACCTGGTTAAATACAAGTGAGGGGAAAAAATGGGTGGAAGAGGGGTTACGAGAAGCGAGGGTGCAGATGATCGTTGCTAAGCTTGTCAAAAACATCCACAAGACCCCTTTGGGTTTCTTCCTAGGACCTCCCCAACAGTGGTGTCATTAGGGTTGGTGTCACCTGGTGTGGCAACTCATGATCTCACCCCCAACAGCCTGGTTTGTGTCCTCCTCCCAAAGGAGGTCGGCTCTTCATCTCACCGATGCCCTTCCACTGGGAGGCCTTCCTGTTTTGTCAGGCCTCCAGTTGATTAATGAAGGACTTGAAGTCACTTTCCTGAAAGCTGCTATGAAAGGATTTTTTTAAAAAAAATAAATTGCTGGTTTTGATATTGATTTTTAATGGTGATGTTAACATACTGTTAGTCGGCCTTGGGAGCTGTTGGAAGGAAAGGCAGGCTACAGATACAGGTGACAAATCAACCAAACAAAATACCTGCCAGCTCCCCGAGCATGTTGTGACTCAGATCGAGAAACTCCACTTTGTTGTTGGTCACAAAGGCGTCTGCCAGGTATTTTGCTGCAGAGTCGTTCAGCTCATTTCCAGAAAGCTTCAGGGCAACCAACGTAGTGTTTTCCCGAAAAACAGCAGCCAGTGCCTTTGCCCCTTTAACTCCTACTCTGTTCTCCGACAAGTCAACATCTGAGAGGGAAGACAAACAGCAGGTCACAGGCCTGACCAAAAGATCTCCTCCCTGCGCAGGCTCCAAATCCATCCTCATCAGGTTTCTTTGTTTTGCAGTCAAAGGAGGAAGCAAGTCTTACTTCCAGTAGGGAGGACATGGCAGGCTGACAACTCCGTCGATCGCTCCATATCGACGGAGTACATCTGATGGACTTAATCCCCTGGATTGAAAGGGAGTACGAAGAGATAAACCATATTTCTTTGAATCGCCCACATTCTGACACTTCAAGGCAAAGGCTCTGAAGTTCTGGATTGGACGGCGAGGAAGAAGGATTACCAACGAGCTCAACCAACAGATGGAAACTGTAAGCCTAGACCAACCTCCCACATGCTTTGCTTTACTTAGGCAAGAGGCGTAGAAATGATTTATGAACTGAAGAAATTAGCCAAGATAAGAGCCAACGTAAAAAATAATTAATACGTTGCGAAAAGCCAAAGTGTATGTTCGAAAGTGAAAGTTTTAAAGTGGAGAGTTTTATCAATTTTTTTCTGTACTTACGGAAGATTAATGCAGTAAGTGAAGGAATATATGAAGAAGTTTTTTGGGTAGACTTTTCTGGCGAGAGAGAGTTGTTTGGGGTTTGTGTGTTTTTGTTGACATTTGTTGACAAAAACATTGTGTGTTTTTGTCTTCCATCTAAAAGAATGTGTCAGAGCTCTTCCGTGTCAGAGTTCATGGATGTTGGCAATTAATCTTTCTGTTTTACGTCGGCGGCTGCAGAAGTTTTTATTTTACCTCTTTTTTTTTTTTTTAAGAGGAGAGATTGGCACCTGGTGAAAAATTTGCAAGATGATTACACAATTGGAGTATTGTTTTAAAAAGTGGGAAAAGAGATTTGATGCAAAAATAGGAATTTTGCAAGATGAAAGTAGAGTTGAAACAACAATTCTCCAAGTTACGTAAAGTGGAAGTACAGGAGGACAAAGAGAATGACTTAGAGATAAAGACTGCAACAGAGAAAGCATCAAAAAGAGATACTGTTCCACAACTACATGTTAAATCAAGATTTGAGATAGAGAAGCAGAGTACTTTACTAAAAAGACATTTCGTTAAGAATTATACAGAAAAAGAAGAGCTATACATTCTTCGTGGAGGTGCTGAAGAAAAAGAAGACTGCCTTTCGGAGGAGGAATTTAGAAGATGTGAATGACTACGAGGAAAAAATTCTAAAGTGAATACAATTCAAAAAGCAAGGGACTTTCAGGGAAGATTTAAGGATGAAGAAGAAGAAGAAGGAGGAGGAGGAGGAGGAGGAGGAGGGATGAAAGGTGTAATGGCAACCTGTCAAAATTAAAATGGGATTATAATTTTTTTTGGGGGGGGACTATTACTAGGGCTAATGTTATATAAAAAGAAAAATGTTTTATTATTAAAAAACAAATAAGATGGGATTTCTTTTTAAGAAATTCATATAAAGAGTGAAAAAATGTTCGATTTAGAAGAACTTGTTTTTTTATTTCTCCTTAACAAATTTGAAGAAGAAAAATGGGTTGGCTTAATATATTAAAAATATTTGAAACAGGAATTAAGACTTTTAGATGATAAAGGAAAAGCTAATTAACCCTTTTGTGAATAAGAGAAAAAGAACGTTCTATTATTTGAAAAGACTTAAATAAGATGTGATTTGTTTTTAAGAATCTTATATAAAAAGGGGATATAGATTTTTTTTTTAGATAGAAAATTTGGGAGGTTTTTTGAAGATAAATGAAAAATTATTGGGAGGTTTTTTGAAGATAAATGAAAAATTATTGGGAGGTTTTTTGAAGATAAATGAAAAATTATTGGGAGGTTTTTTGAAGATAAATGAAAAATTATTGAATCTTTTTGTGAATAATTGGAAACCACTTATAGACTTAAGAGAGAGAAGAAGTAATGAAATGTGGATTTAATGAATAGTATATTGGAGAATAGGCTTAGTTAGATATTATAAGTAGAAAAATATATAATAGTATATAAGTAGGATTTACTGCTTCGAGCTTGCTGTAATATTTTGTAATATGTTGTTTTGTTTAGTACAGGAGTGGCCAACCTTCCACCATTAGGGCTACTGTGTTCTTAAGAGTTGTGTAGAAGACAGAATCTTGGCAGCTGCAGGTACTGATGGTGCTGCTAAAGCAGCTGCACCTGCTGAAATGCCCTCTCACCTATGCATCCATTTAAAAGGCCAGCATCCATGTTGAAAGGTTGGCCACCACTGGTTTAGTATTAATAAAATTAAATATATATGAAAAAAGGAGGAAGCAAGTCCAAGAGCTTCGTTTGCACAACCACTGATCTCGTGAACAATCCCTTAGCTTAGAGGAGAGGGCAGCTTCATCCCCAACAGAAACCCACCTCTCCCTAAACTACCTGGACTCTGTCAGTCTCAAAAATAAGCAGAGAAATGAACCAAAAACTAGCGCAAATGAGGTTTTTCAGTGAATCGGAACTGAACTCAAATCGAATATTTCCTGATCGGCTCAAACCTGAACCATACTGAACCTTAAAAGACAAAGTAATAACCAGTTCAAAAGAAGTGGTTCTGCAACCAGGCTCTCAGCTTTCTGTTGTATGCTTAACATTTTATGTTCCTGTTTGCAAGAACCCTTAAATCCAAAAGATAAACAGCTTACAATAGTAAATCATTTTTCACATTAAATAGCTATCGTTTGTTTTACAGTTGCATTGTAAGCAAGACAATTTCGATATCATTCCACACAATATGGATCTAGACCGGTTACCAAACCACTTTTTTTTTTTAAGTTAATGCCTGAACCAGAGAGTTAAAAGTTACTAAGGAACCTGAATTGGAACTAAACCCCCTTTCCAATGGTTTGGTCTCCTGAATACAAGAAATTAAGAGTGGGATCTTCCTGATGCCATTCCACTGCATTGTCAAGCCTCACTGTGAAGGACTAGAAACTTGACATTTAAAAATGAAAGCTGAGAGTCTCAGGATTTTAACAAGGGACTTGCTGCCTGTGGAAAAGCCTCCCAGGCCTGTGGTATCACACAGAGCACACTTTGCCCATGGCTCTTCTGAAGTGCTTCTCAATACCTCCGAATTAAGGAGCAGACCTGAAATGTAGCAGTTTTCCTTCAACATTTCTGCCACTGCAGCTACCCCGTCTTCGTCTATCCCATTGTCACTCAGGTTTAACTTCACGACAGATGTGTTGTTGGTCAAAGAAAGTGCTAGAGCTTTCACCCCCTAGAAGAGAGACAAGAGAAGCCTCAGGCTTGAGAAGATTCAACTTCTCTCTGCTGGGTCAGACCAAGAGCCCAGCATTTGGGCCTAGTTCTCACAAAATGATAGACGAAGCAGTCCACTCACATGGCTTTGGTACCAGTGGTATCTTCTTCTTATTCCCCCATATTCATGTCACCTATAAGCTACAAACAGTAGCTGAAATGCCCAGAACTCATGCCAGGCAGCACAGCCCCGTCAACTCTGCCTGCCCACATCAACTATCAGTATCACCAACAAGGCACCACTGGATACACCAATGGACCTATAACATGAACTACGGACATTGCTTCTCCAGAACTCAGGCATGGCGCCATTTTGGCCTCTGTTTGCTACCAAGACCAAGGTCACAAGCTTTGGGGAATATGAGTGAGGCTCACTGTATTATGAAAACTGCCATCTCCTCTTGGGATCTGCTTGCATTCGTATTTCAGTTGTATGTCAGGAAAACTCCCATCAGTGCTCATTTGAATTCCATTCACACACTCCGGGCCCGATCCTATCCAACTTTCCAGTGCCGATGCAGCTGTGCCAGCGGGATGTGTGCTGCATCCTACCACGGGGGGGGGGGGGGGGAAGTGTCACGGAGGCTCAATGTAAGGGAACGTTTGTTACCTTACCTCTAGGCTGCACTGCTGCTGCATTGGCGCTGGAAAGTTGGATAAGCTCAGGGACTAGGATCAAAAGTCTCCCTTGAATTCCTTCCCTAAATGGTATCCCCTTTTCTCACTCTCATTCTCTCGACGCACAAAATACACACTGCCAACAAGCCAGGCAAGCGCATATGTGTGTTAAGGCAGATTGAGATGTCTTACTGCATTTGTATTGACCCATTGGTGAAAGGGTATCACATTATTTCTGATGTCTGCTCTTTAATTGTTTTGATTGGAGGCTCTCTCTCTTTTCCAGGCTATTTTGAAGGGAGATCCTTGCTTATTCTGAAGAGTGCTAGCCTGCAACCAGTTAAGGATTTCTTATCAGGGAGCTGTTTCATTGTGCCTTAGCTAAGTTTTCCTTGGAAGGGGCAGGACTGACCACCCTGCAGCCTTCTCTAGAGAAATCTTCATTAATAATTCCCCTTGGGGACAGCTGGGCTGCAGCACCAGACTACAGGTGGGGACTTGCACGATGGAATTCTGCCCTACAAAGTGTGCTCCAGCACACAGAAGTGAGCATGTGTTAGGGAGCCAAAACAGGAGCACTTAGTAAGCACTTCCCTTATTCTGACTTTCTAAAAGGACCACAAGTGCTTGTAACTTGATGTAACAAAGTCAGGAATTTTGCATTGTGAAGCAAAACCATTGCATCGTTTGCTCAAAACCTCTTTCAACAATGCTAAGTAGAACTCTTCTCTGTGATCAATGAAAGACCAGCAAACAGTTGTAAGGTCAGGTTATCTTTGCCATTAACGGCATTTAAAAAACCAAATCAAAATAAAAGTAAACAGAAAAACATGACAGTCAGGGAGAAGGCGAGGCTAAAACTCTTCTCTCAAGTGTCTGTTTTCCTACATGAAGGGAATTTGTTTTGGGTGGAGGAACATTTATTCAATCATATGAGCTCCTTTCTAGAGCCCAGTGGAACAGGCCAGATACGGGATTACAATCTGATCTGTGAATTCTGATAAGTTGTCTCCAACAGTGTCCAGCAAAACATCTCCAGGAGTTCACAGGCAAGGCACCAAAGCCTCCCTTGTCTGCCCAGCACCAGGTTGGTAGAGTGTCTCTGAACCTGGAGGTTCCATGAAGCTACTATGGCTAATCACTGTTGAGAGATCTTCCTCATCATGAATTCTCTTCCTGTTCAAAGTCATCTAAAGCAGAGGGCATCGCCATGCCTTGTGTACACTTAGCTACTTAATGGTTTGTCACATCAAACACTAAATTACCAAAAGCAACAAAATGCAGCACTGTGTCATAATGATGAATATTAACACACACATTATATATAATTTCACACACACACACACACTTACACACACACACACACTTACACACACACACACACACACACACACACTTATTTGATTTCTATCCCACCTTTAGATCCAGAAGGCAATTTATAGAAAACAATAAAATGCAATTATGCTGGGGCCTCTTCGACTCCTCCAACTCATCACATTGTTCTGGGGTCGTGAACCCCAAGAGCAAAGTCTGTCCCCATTGACTGTCATGGGTGGTCTCAGTTTAATTGCCTGGCTCTGTGCTCCCTGATCACTAGGACTGCAGTTCTTTTCAGCATCCACGGAGTGGGTGCAACAGCCACTGTTTCCATAGAGCGCTTTAAGGTATTCAAAGTGCGTTCCTTACAGCAACCCTGTAAAGTAGATCTATATAGTTATCCCTACACTGCAGAGGTCTGAAATGGGGTTCAGACGCCTGTGTTCAAGTCCAAAGCAAAACTTCTCAGCACAACCTCACATTCTTAGCCAGTCTACCAGAACATCTCATTTCGTCTGCCCTTCAAGCTACTGCTCCAACTGCTACACGCTGACACAACACAAGGTGGCATTAACTGGCCAAAGACAAGGCATTTTCTCCAACAGTTACCTTTGGGCCAAGGCCACGATGCATCAGGGTCAGTTCAGAATCTTTCATGTGCCGTACGAAATAAGAGATTGGGACGATGCCGTATGTTTGACAGGTGTGAAGGTATTTGGCTTTTCCTGTTGGATCATAAGATGCCTTTGAATCTAGGTCAGGGAAGAAGAAAACAAAAAGGGTGACACTCTCAGGGTTAATGCCGTTTCCCAGAGAACGATGATGCCCATCAGTAGAAAGACTAGCCCTGTCAGAAGTCCATCTTCACTCAATATTTCATTTGCATCCAACATTATCATAATGCTAAGAATTGCAGCACAAAGGGGATTCATTGCATATTATCGCCACCCAAGCCAAGGCAAATAAACACCACAGAGTATAAGCCAGTGGGAACCGTCCCTGGATAAGGCTCTTTAAAACAAATGGGAACCGCAAAGGCTACAGGGGATTGCAATGGCCTCTAGCAGATGGGTTTTTAAGAAAAGGATCAGACAAATTCATGAAGGATGGGCTAGCGAAGACCAAGAATGGCTATGAACAGAAGCTCCATGTTCACGTCCAGAGACTCCTACTAACTGGGCAAAGAGGCACCTTTTCAAGTGGTGTCTTATTACATTTAACAGAGGGAGAACAACTGCATAGTCTCACTCCAGCATTTTCACCCCAGCATAGTCTCTTTTCCAGTGGCTATTGCTGGTGTCTCCCCTGCACCTTTTTAAGAATGTGAGCCCTTTAGGGTCAGGGAACCATTTATTGATTTGGCTACATAAGCCACATTGTGAACTACTTTTTGTTGTAAAGCGGTCTATAAATACACTCTCAATAATACTGGGGTCAGTGACACATGGCCTCCATTTCATACCTTCTACTTCAAGGTCTGTGTCCCACTCATCCTCCCTTTCGTCATCAGCCTCGGCCTCTTCTTCAGACCCAGACTCCTTCCCTCTGGAATCATCCTCGGCGTTCTCTGTGGGGCAGGCACAGTCTTCGTGCACAATCTGGAGTTCACCAGAGAATCTGGAAATCACCTAAGAGAACAGGTAAGACGTGCCATGCAAACATGCAGTTTTACCCAGAAAATGCAACCAAGAGGAAGTCCATTGACCAAAACCTTCACGAAACTAAATTCCTGTGTAGGTTTCAAGCAAACAAGCATACTTATCATTGAACTAGAAAAAATGTTGGATTAGGCAGCATTTCCCAAACTTTCTCAACATGTGGCTCCCTTTTTAAAAGGGGATTGGACAGATTGATGATGGAAGAAAAGTCCACCACAGGTTCGCAAAAACCGGAAGTACCCGAAGATCGTCGTTTTGCGGCGATCCGAAGATTGGGAAGGCCTGCAAAGGGGAGGCCTGCACTAGGGAAATATTGGTGATCACAAATACAGAGTATACAGACATGGTATGTAAATCCATTTCAGCGAGTGGGACAGTGGTGGTTTAGAGTATCTAATAAAAAGTTAACCTGTAAAACACACTGATACTTAAGGACAATAAAATGTTTATATCGGGATTAGAAGCCATGACTTAAAAAGCTTTTATTACACTAAAAGATGTTTAGAAGCGCAATACAGATATTAGTTTGAACAATATTTTGATCGTCTTTTTACGATCCTCATCAGGTTCTAGGTGCAACAACCTCAGCAAGATGGTAGCCTTTGATAGAAGCAAACTGCAATTTAAAAACGGGACACACGACAGTCGGTTAACTGGAGTTCATGCCAGAAAGAATCTTATCAGCTTAAAGGGAAAGCCTCAACATATGAGAGACAGCAACTGATATTGATTTGCATATCCAACTCAAGTTACCAGTATATGTGGTCTACCCTGCAGGGCTGCAAATATTACAAAACAATGCATACTGCATGCAGGATTGATGATGTACACTCTGAAGGTTCTATAAATCATCACAACATTATGAACTTATGTTTTGCTTTTGTTGCTGTTTTCAGAGCTTGCAAATCTCTCCGATTTCAGCTCCGAGCGACCTCGAGAAACCTCCCCCTCCTTACAGAACATCAATTCCCAGGATTCCTCGGGGCGTAAACGCGCCCCGCCCATTCCCACCACCCAACGGGGCTCCGCCTCCTCTAGTCTTGCTTCGGCCCCCTCTGGCCTCTCTCTTCTGGTTTTTTTCCTCACCGCTGAGCTGCGGGAACGGGGGCTGCCTTGCCCGACATCGGAGACTGAACTGCTGCAGCTGCTGGGAACCTGACCCCCGCCGTCGCTCTCCTGCTCGGGCACCGGCGATAGCAGCAGCTTCGGCATCAGCGCAGCTCAGGCCTACTCCAAAGCACCCTAGGCTGCTATAGCAACGGCGTCACCCTGGAGAGGAGCTCAGGCTTCCGTCGGAAGAGGCGGGCATTTTCACGAACTCTCCCATTGGGGTCCGCAATTCCATTGGAGGACGGAAACGAAGAGTTGAGCCTATCATATTGCTTTGCAGGGTAATGATGGGCGAAGTTAAGGCCCGCCTTGTCTAAGCTGCGCTGCATTACAAGCTTTCCCCTTCGAAGGTCCTTCGACCTGAGGTGATTGTCGTGGGTTCGAATCCTTCCCTGTGTGAGCTGCTCCTCCCTGGAAATTAAAATTGGCCCCCACTTCTGGATGCTTCTTTGTGGGAGGGGCGATGCAAAGCTAGTAAGCTCTCAGGGCCATGAAATTGAAGATTATTATTATTATTATTATTATTATTATTAATAATAATAATAATAATAATAATAATAATATCGTTATTGTTGTGTAGTACACCATAAAGTAGTACTGGATTCAGGCTCCACGTTGTCCAATAAACAGCACAGCAAACAGATAATAGAATTCAGGATAGGTTTATTCCATGGAACAAATGACCCCAGTGGAATCTGTTCCAAAAGACTGAGGCCCCGATCACGAGGCCTTGAAAGCGTTTATAGCAAATTAAACGTCATGCATAAACAATTTCTCCTCCTGTTTGGGGTGTTTTCTAGCCTATCACCTTCACACCTCCATATATGCTTATCTATGAAATAGTGTCCAGTAATGTCCAGTTTCAGAAAGCATGGCTTGTTCATGGCTGAGGCTGCATAGGAGGGGTTGTACTTTCTGATTAGGGTTACATATGTGCGTACATGATCAGCACATGCAAGGACACTTGCTTCTACGTGATTAGTGCTGGAATGCAAGAATTGGAGTAATAGTTGGAGTAATAGTTCTCACAGTTACAGGCCTCTACTTCAGAATCAGAGAGGAGCTTTACTTGTGATTAGGGTAGTGTTACCTAGTAATATTGCAAAATCATAACCATAACCTAGGATACCTCAGTTGCACATTCAGGTATGCAACAACAGCCCCAACTTTTGAGGTCTCCTTGCTTTTTTCTGTCTTGTTGCTGTAAGAACTTTTCTAAAGCACACAGTCAGAACCTCAGGGGCTCAAACAGACTCAGAGAAAGTCCGTTCAAATACAGAGTTCAAACCACTGGTTTTGAAAAAGTCATAACCCCGTGCGCAGAGCCGCCCCATGAGTTGGGCAACTGGAGCAGCTGCCCTGGCCCCCGTGCTTTTATGACCAATACATATGGCCATAAGGGGTCCCTGCACTGATTGAGTTGCCCAGGGCCTGCACCCTTCATCCCACGCCCTTCTGGGGATGGCTCTGCCATGTGTTATTATATTTGGTTTTATATTTCTGGGCTGTGCCTCTGTTGATGACGTTTTGGAAGATATAGCAGTAACCGAGCAATTGTCTTGTGTTTCAGGGCATTTGGTATATACCTGGAAGATGCTCATCTGTGGGTTAGATGTACATGGCTTGCCCACTGAGGTGCAGCCAAACTGCAGGATGCACAAGAAGTGCACGAGAGAGAGAGAGAGAGAGAGAGAGAGAGAGAGAGAGAGAGAGAGAGAGAGAGAGAGAGAGCATTACTGTGGACCGTTAGGCCCTTGCCGGTGTTTCATCCCCCCCCCCTCCTGCATCCTGCTTCTTTGAAGGATGCTGACACAGCATCAGATGCCTTAGTTGCCTCGTCATCTTTTCAGCATCAGCTGGGCAGTGTGCCAGGTCCTGCTGATGGCCGTTGTCGACTGCTGTTGGTCTGGCACAGTCAACCAGCCTGCAATGGCGGATCCCTGGAGCAATGCCTGCGTCGGCCTTTTGGATTATAAAACAGAGAAGTTTGCATTGACCAGGAACAGGAAGGTTGGCGCCTTGCATCGGTTGATCCAGCTTGGGATCTTGGGCTATATCCTTGGGTAAGAGATGAGGAAGGGGTTGCTGCAGGGGGGGAGGAGTGGAGAAGTGACTTTCATATTGCAAGTCATGGGCTTTTTGAAGGTGATGTTGGTGATTACTGCTGGACTGCAGCACCCAGGTGAATGCTAAACCGGGGAGGTGTTTGAAGTTATGGCACAGCCTGTTGTCTGAAAAGGGACCTCTGAGCCTTTTAACTACCTCTCTATAAAAGGCTTTGGCAGCAGGAGCTGGGTAATTCAAAGGATCCCAGATTTTTTGGGGGTGGGACATACGGACGAATGGACGACAACAGAGAGATCAAATTGCCCAGGTAACCCATTTTCTTATTTTGTTCCAGGCGCCACTTGACTAGCACACACACGCAAACAGCAGCAGTGTGCCTGATGCTGCTAGAAAGGACTAGATCCCTGCCTCAAAGTGCTTCCTTGAGGGCAATAAGGAATATGCATTTATTTCAGTGCAAAGAGGATATCTTCCTACCCCCTCCTCCCCAGGCTTACAGTCTAAAGTTTGAAGCAGAAATAAATAGGAGGAAATGTGTGTTTGTCACAGGTATCCGTACTTGGGATCAGTTGCAGTAGGGAATGGGATAAAGTGTTTTATTTTTTCCTGAAGCAAATCTGAGAACTCTTATAAGCTGAAATATTCTGCACAGCTAAACAGCCACAATAGAAAATGTACAGGCATCTCCATCCCCTCAGGAAAAGGGTTCATCTCTGAAAGTCTGGCTCCCCTTCAGCCTGAAGAGCTTCTTTATCAGGGAGTCCCATGACAGGGCCTCCTCTTTCAAACTGCCGGCCCAGTCAAGGCACCCGCAGCAGGGTCTTTCAGCCAATCTCCGTGTCCAAGGAGGGTCGTCTGGGAGTCAGAGTGTCCCTCAGCAAGTTGACTTTGTGTCTCACAGGTGGGTGTTCCTCGTCAAAAAGGGCTACCAGGAACGGGACACGGACCCTCACGTCTCCATCATCACCAAACTGAAAGGGATTTCAGTCACGCACATTACAGAATTGGGAGACAGGCTGTGGGATGTGGCGGACTACGTGAAGCCCCCTCAGGTGTGTGTTTACCTTGTGAAAGTCTGCAAGAATTGACTGGCCATATTTTTTCTTCAACCTCGAGATACACGAGGTTATGCAATAGATAGAATAGGTTATGCAATAGAGGTAATGCAATAGATTATCATTATTTATTTATTTTCCACATTTTATAGCACCCTTCTTCCAAGGAGCTCATGGTTCCTCCCCTCCTTTTGTCCTCACAACAACAACAACCCTGTGAGGCAGGTGAGGCTGAGAGATAGGAAGCTTCATGGCTGAGCGGGGATTTGAACCTGAACCATCCGGATCTAAGTCCAATTCCCGAACCACTATCCTGGCGAAATTATTCAATTAAAATGGGAAATTACAGAAGAAAGAAATGTGCATTATCTTGACATCTGCTCTTCTAAAATATCACAAAGTATTCACTTTTTCAGTGCTCAGCTTAATGACAACAAAGTACAGAGAAACTCAAAAACCAACACATGTATATATTTAAATCTTTCTAGGGAGAAAATGTGTTCTTTCTGGTGACCAACTTCATAGCGACCCCAAGGCAAGTGCAAGGGTCATGCCCAGAGGTATGTTGCCTGCCATTTGTCTTCATCCTTCTCTCAGGCCCGTTGCCTGCCAGCAAAACATACAGCTTGCTTGTCTGAGCCATCTTGGACCACAGTGTGTTCTATAAGTGTGCATTGGCTGGCTCGCTACTTCTTACACCTTGTTGAGCTGACAGTGTGACTTAATCAGCCTTGCTCTGGGTCAGGCCTTCACCATGGACTTAAAAGTGTTTTGATTAATACTAACTCAGTCTCCATGGGAAAAGCCCAGAAAATGTAGTTCAGGGAAGAAGACAAGAGGATCTCTAACTGATCTCATTTTCATCCTATGCGCATCTGCTCAGTATTGTGTTCTGTGGGGCTTACTCCCAGGAAAGCGTGCATGGGAGTGCAGCCCTACTCACACAGAGAATTCTCAGCACTAGACTCACCACCAAACTACAATCAGAGGTGTTGCTACGCCCCCGCGGGGGGCGCCCCTCCCCCGCAACGCGGCCCTGCCCCTGCGTGATGCAGCGCGTGACGTCATGCGTCGCCTCCAAACACACACACGCCGTTTTCGGCTCATTTTGGAGCCGTTCGAGCACACGGGAGGGCGGGAGGGCCGAATCGCGGCCGTTTCGGCCGTGAAAACACGGCAAAAATGTAAGTTCGGCACCTCCCGTGCCCCGATCCCGCCCCTTCACTCTGCGACGCCTCTGATTACAATTCCATCCCCTCCCAACATTTTGCAAACGAAAACGGACACACTTGCCAGGGACAAAGGGAACACAGTGCTTGGGGATAAGCAACCTCCTGGTTGGAGGAGTAGGTTTTCTTTGTGCCAGGTGCAAGGGAGTGGCGACAGGCTACAGCTATCTTGTTGTCTTGTGCTCCCTGAGGCATCTGGCGGGGCCACTGTGAGATACAGGAAGCTGGACTAGATGGGCCTTTGGCCTGATCCAGCAGGGCTCTTCTGATCTTCTTAGTAACTTGTACATTTTGTGCCAACTTGTAGAAAAAAAACAGGGACATGCTAATTCTGAAACCAGAGCCCATTATGCATTGCTGGAAGCTCTACTCTGTCTACTCTACTCTGTCTCCTTTGTGTAGAGCTGACCTAAGATCTCCTTGCAACGGAGGTGACGCAGCAAGTGTCTTGGCAGCATGCTGGCCATGGCCTCTGCTACTTCTGCCCCTGGATTTGGAAAGGAAGAGGGGAGTGGAGTGGAAGCGTGAAGGAGAGTGGTCCTCTCCTCCACAGTTCCTCTTCTGCTATCGTCCCCTCTTCTTTTTTGAATCTAGAGAGCAGGAAGGGGAGGAATCGTAGAGAATGAGGGCACTCCCTCCAATTCTTCAACTTGGGGCAACTGTCTCAGCTGACCTCATGAATGGACCAGCCCTGCTTGTATGCTGTCTTCATTTGCTCAGCAGTAGCCCAACCACCACTGACTGATCCTGCAGTGTCGCAGACTTAGGTCCTCTTCAGTGGCATCGCTCTAGGTGGGGCGGAGCTCTAAGTTTCGGTGTACTCCGACCCACCGTCACACGCCCGCAGGAGGCGGCCCCACCTCCTCGCCTTCGGAGCCTTTCAGTGCAGCGAAGGCAACGTGCAGGGAGTTGCCTTCGCTGCCCTGAAAGGCTCCGAAGGCGAGGGGGCGGGGCCGCCTCCTGCGGGCATGTGACGGTGGGTCGGAGTACACCGAAACTTAGAGCTCCGCCCCACCTACAGCGACGCCACTAGTCCTCATGTGCATCTGTCAAGGGGCAGGCTGCACACCGCGTGGCGCCTTAGTGTCCGTTCACATTCATTCCTTCAAAGCTATGTTAAGCCATTAAAAAAGTGGGCACAGAACATAAAATACAAACAAATGAAAGTAGTAAAAATTAAAGTAACAAATGCAGCATCGTTAGTCAAAATGGCACTAGACTTGGAGAGACTCCAATGTCTGCAATAGTATTGGAGACACTGGAGCTCACTCACACTGCTCCCCTCTCCTCCATATTTCCATTTCTGCTTTGTCTCTTTCTTTTCTAGTCCAGGGAGTGAGAAGAGGAAGAGGAGGAGGAACAGTGGAGGCAAGTGGAGGAAACGCCTCTGCCAGTCTGCTGCCTGAGGCGACTGTCTCAATCAGCCTCATAGATGGCCAGCCCTGGGGACAAAGTTCACACATACCCTCCCCCCCAAAAGGCACATTTTTCTCCATCTGTGCCTTTCTCTGTTGCTGCCACTGACTAAAAGCAGTTGTTTCTAAAAGCCTGGAGGAGTTGAGAAAACGGTTGCCTGGTGCCTGAAGAACAATAACGTAGGTGCCAGGTGATACTCCCTGGAGTGGGGGATTCCAGATGTGGGGCACCACAACCAAGAGGGTTCTCCTGCTGGTCATCTGCCTCGCCTCCAAAGGCAGAGGGCGTCGGAAGATGAACTTAGTGCATGGGTAAGAGCGTACTGGAGCCGCAGGTATTTCTCTGTGTGTGCTTCGAAGATGAGATGCACACGTGCGCACACAGTTCAGAGATGTAACTGCTAGAGACTTTGGGGACAGAGCTTAACCCTGATGAACGACAGCTCTGGCAACCCGTGCTAATAAAATGAACAAACCCTCCCCCACTGCCCCCAGACAGAAATAATAATAGTGATTTACTAGGGCTAGGGAACAAAAAATAAAGACTTGCCTTAGAAGTTTTGCAATTCCAAGGATACTTTAGGGAAGCCAAAGAGCAGCTGAAGTAGTTCGAAAAAAACCTGATGTTTTGTTGCATAGCTCCACCCTGTGTGAGGTTAAGAAGTGTCACAAGCTTTCCTTGTTGTCGATCTCTGTCTTTTGCAGCACCCTTCTGTCCCGGACGGAATTTGCAAGGGGGACGTGGACTGCGCTGCAGGACAGCCGGTGGTCCATGGAAATGGTAAGGAGTCCTTCGCAATGCCAGTTTCCCCTCCACCATCCTAATTTAACCTGCAACATGGATGCACTGGGCGAACTTTCAGTTTCCCTGTCTGCTTAACCCTGTATTGTTTGTGCAGATCTCCTTTCTAGCCCTAAGCATTTAAACATGTTCAAAAATAAATCCTTCCTGAGTTAGGGATTCCTGCACCTTCTCCCTTGCCCAAAGGTTCGAAAAAGGAGACAACCACAAGTTGTTCCCCATCTCTGCGTTTCCTACCTTACCCGTTCACTCAACTTGCTCAGTATTGTAAGACACTGACTGGCAGCAGCTCGCCGGGGTCGCAAACAGAGGTCTTTCCCAGCTCAATCTGGAGTTTAAACCCAGGACCTTTTGTATGCCAACCAGGGGCTCTGCCACAGAGAAGTGGGTGTTCCTGATGACTGTGTGAAGCTGCCTTATCCTGAGTCAGACTGTTCGTCTGAGTACTTTGGTGTTTCCTGCTCATGCTGGCAGCAGCTCTCTGGGGCTTAATGTAGAGACAGGCCTTGCTACCCGAGGTTCTTTTCGGTGCCAGATTTGACTTATATGTTTAAAAGCATTTCTATTCTGATGGCAGCCCAAGTTCAATGAATTTTAGTTCTGCATATGACTCCTTCCTCTTTGATTCAGGATCTGTGCAGCTTGAAGCCTTCCCCATAGGGAAGGTGCCGCTGTTTAAAACAATGACATGTTGGAGCTCGTAGGGCAGCTGTTGGACTCCATGGGACCAAACGTGAGAGGGAGAGTGGGCTACGCCATGGCAGCTGCAGAGAAGGTGTAATTGAGGTGGGGTTTTTGCTCTCTTCCAGGCATAAAAACAGGGAAGTGTGTCAGTTTCAACACCTCCCATCGCACCTGCGAGATCTACGGGTGGTGTCCAGTGGAAAACAAGGCCTTGCCCAGGTACAAAGGCCATCATCCTGCAGCTGTCTTTGCACAGACTGCCATGACTCGTTGTCACTAAGTGGTTGCAGTCCCCCAGCACTATCAGGTTGAGACAGACTTCATTTTTCAGAGGACTGGAAATGAGTTGGGAATGACGTTGCTTCCCGTTGGGTGTACCAGCTGTCAGTTTTGGTCGCACATCTTTTCAGGTCTTCCAAACAATACAGAGTCCTGCAGGCCCCATTTAACCAAAGGCACAAGTGGGCTGTGTATACGCACCAGAGACATTGTTCGTCTCCAGACTCTGAGAAATTTACCAAAGGCAGCAGTTACCAGAGTCCTGGTAACTATGGGCAAAGATGTCTATGGGCAACGTCATTTTCTCCTTGTAATGTGGCTTAACTTACTGTCCTAACTGGTTAAAACATTTGGGTTGCAAAATCCCAGTTGTTGCATTTCTTCGTTCATTGGCTGATCTGTTCTGTTTCCCATCTAGGATACCACTCTTGGGTGAAGCAGAAAATTTTACTCTTTTTATTAAGAATGCTGTCAACTTTACCAAGTTTAACTTCTCCAGGTAAGGGTTGAGAACAGGTTACGGTCCTCTGCGCTTGGAGACAGACAAGTTTTCTGACTGCCCAGTCCTGTCCCCCACCACATGATAGCACGCAACTACACGCAACTATTTCTTTACCCAGCGTGTATTTCATCTGTGGAACTCCTTGCCACAGGATGTGGTGATGGCACCTGGCCTGGATGCCTTTAAAAGGGGTTTGGACAGATTCATGGAGGAAAAGACCATCACAGGTTACAAGCCATAAGCAACCTCCTGGTTTTAGAGGTTTTAGAAGTGGGTTTTCTCTGTGCCAGGTGCAAGGGAGTGACAACGGGAAACAGGTTATCTTGTTGTCTTGTGCTCCCTGAGGCATCTGGTGGGGCCACTGTGTGATACAGGAAGCTGGACTAGATGGGCTTTTGGCCTGATCCAGCAGGGCTCTTCTTATGTTCTTATGTACACCAATGGAAGCTGCACTGCATGCTGTGGTGGGTGGGTGATTGGACAGCCTGCAGGAGGTATGTATTTTTTACTTACCCCCCAGTAGGCTGACCTATAGGTCTCCTTGGACATATATCAGCCATTTTGGAGAGGGCTTTACTGGTTTCCTTGCATTTTTTTTAAAATGTTGGAACTAGGGCTGTTTTACTATAAAAGAACAAAAAGAAAGGAAATCAAAGCCTCCACCAGTGAAGACCCTACACTGCAATTCATCAGTAAATCCTCCAGCTACAATGAACAAGAAGCAATAAAATGGGTTGAAGCTGCAAGGAGGAAGCTACTAAGGGGAGCTTGCTGAAGAAAACAAGGTTCCAGAGCAGGAAAGCAGAGTTTGGGGGTAGGGGGGAAGAGAAGAGGCAGGTACAAAGACAGCCTGGTAGATGATCACATTTCCAAAGATAGCAGTCTGTGAAGAACAGAGGCAAAACAAGACAGCCCTGTGTGGCCATTTATAAAGACCAGTTCTCAGACAGCAGGTTTTTCAAATGCTTTAATTCTCTTGGTTAGGGCCAACACTCTATTGACATCTGACGAGTACTACTTCAAGGGATGTCAGTACGATGCCATTGCTAGTCCACTCTGCCCCGTCTTCCGTATTTGCGACATGGTCAAGGCGGCTGGAGAGAGCTTTGATGACTTGGCACTGCAGGTAGGTTCCTTTCCCTGCCTCTCTGGGATGGTCAACACAGCAAGAGTTCAGGGGCCAGCATACAAGGGTCTTGAGGGGGACTCCACACCCCTTTACCACCAGTCTTATAAAAAGTCAGTGTATGCCTGGGGGGATTGGCCATAGAAAATGAGCCATTGCGTAATTAACTTACTGAATCTGCTCCAACAAGATGTAATAGTGATCACTAGCTGAGATGCCTTTAAAAGGAGATCAGGGGAAATGGAGGGTGAGGAGGAAAGGTCTCTCATTGGCTGTCAGGATAGCTGCGTGGAACTTCCAGGGTCAAAGGCAGTATTCCGTGGAATACCAGCTGTTGAGGGAGGCAACAGAGTGGACAGTGGTTTGCCTTCTCTCTGTGCCTGTGGCCTTCCTGGAGGCATCTGGTTGGCCACTGTAAGAGCAGGACGCTGTACTGGCTTTTGGTCTGATCCAGCAGGGCTACTTTGATGAAGGAGAGGTCTTGCTATACCCCTTGTGTGAAAGACAGTCCTGGCCTTACTAAGGCCCAGGGATGCCCTGAGTGTGTGTGTGTGTGTGTGGGGGGGGGGGGGGGGTTTCCATAGCAGGATATTACAGCATGACTATTTTTCATGATGCCTGCATAAGACCAAGATGCTGCTGCCACAGAAATAGGCCACGTGCCTGCAGCAGCCTCTCCCACGCATGCCTTGTGTTAGAACAGAGTTCTTGTGAATACTCAGTCTAGACCAGGGGTGGCCAACCTTCCACCATTAGGGCTACTGCGTTCTTAAGAGTTGTGTAGAAGCCAGAATCTCGGCAGCTGCAAGTGCTGATGGTGCTGCTAAAGCAGCTGCACCTACTGAAATGCCCTCACCTATGCAACCATTTAAAGGGCCAGCATTCATGTTGAAAGGTTGGTCTACTGGTCTAGACTGTGGTCAGCTAATGGGAACTTAACGGTTAGATTCCCAATAGCCCTCTATCTATGTGTTTGAGTGAGATGCCCACTGGAGTTCAGGGAAGGTGACACATATGCCCCCAGCTAAGGGCCAGCCCATCCATGCAGCCACTGAAAGCACGCCGCATCAGCAGCAGATTGTGATGGTCAAATTGTGTGTTTGGTTTTTTTACGGGAAAGACCTGGGATAAGACGAGACACAACTCAGGAAAGATGGCAAGAACATGTGTGCACGTGTGAAGACGCTGCAATTCTACATCTTGGAATAGAGAATCAGCTGTGAATGGAAGGCTGAAAGCATCTTGGGGGCACAGGTCTCTCTTGATTTAGGGTGGCAGCTTTACTCTCTATAGGAGCACCTGCTCTTTGCCTCCGGTTATGCACTACTTGCTTATTGTGAAGAATGAGAATATTGCAAAACCACCCCATGTCTCCGGTGCTCTGTAATCCAAAGTGAACCCAACCCAGGTTCTGCAACACCTGGGATTTCTTACCACTCAGAGAAACAAAAAAGGAGCAATACCTCAAGTGGTGGGAAATGGGGACACCCTGAATGAGCCCCCTGAGGAGCTCTCAGACCCCAGTGCCTTTTGTTGTTTGACTCATGATCAGTCTTTTGGATCTCGCGCAGGGGGGAGCCATTGCCCTGCACATCGACTGGAACTGTGACTTAGACCGGCCTCCTTCAGAATGCCAGCCGCACTATTCCTTCCACCTGCTGGATAAGAAATACAATTTCAGGTGCGGGAATCTTCTCCACAGAAAAGGGGGATTGTGCAAATGTTTACTCTAGTTCAGGCGTTCCCAACCTGTGGGGTACGCGGACTGCAGGCCGGGGGTACGTGAGACACTGTCCCTTATCAGCTGCTGCGATCAGCAGCTGATGAGGGACAGCTGCTAAAGGGGATTTTTTCCAGGTTACCGCAAGCCATAAAAAAGGCCCCGAGATATCCCCGGTAGCTCCTCCTACCTGTTCTTCTGGGTGTCGCCATCTTAGAGCTCATGAAATCTCGCGAGATTCAAGATGGCGGTGCTAAATTTTGGGCACCACCATCTTAAATCTCGCAACACCCAGAAGATGGTGACACCCAGAACAACAGGTAGGAGGAGCTACCGGGGGACATCTCGGGGCCTTTTTTACGGCTTGTGGCGCGGGTAGGTCCTCCCGCTCGCACCGCAACCCGGAGGGAAAGGGTACGTGGGCCTCAAAAGGTCCGGGGGTTCGTGGGGCAGCTGGAGGCCCGTGTAAGGGGTACACAGGCCTCCGAAGATTGGGAACCCCTGCTCTAGTATACAGGCAGAGGGGGAAAATTTGTGCAGTTTCACAAGGGTAGTGTAAATGGGAAGAGGACAGGTCTGCAGATTAAGATTGACAGAGATGATTAAGAACTACCTAAGTGCATGAATTCAAGTCATTTGGACTGGATAAACTTCATCCCAGAGTACTGAAAGAATTTGATGATGTGCTCTCAGAACCTCTGTCATTTATCTTTGAGAAATCCTGGAAGACAGGGCAGGTGCCCCAAGACTGGACTGGGACAAGACTTGTCCCAATTCCAAGGGAGGGCCAAGTACTGCAGAATAGCGTGGAACTATGACCGCTTATGATTTGAAGCTTTCTTGGCAGCTGCATCACACTGCAGGTTCATGTTCAGTTTGTGCTCCAGTAGGACACCTGGCCCACTAGGACAGGCATCAGCCACTTTTGAGTCTGTCCTTGGAACCATAAGGAATAGGAACATAATCTTGTTTTCTTCTTCAAATGAAAGCTGAGATTATTCTGAGGCAAGAAAAGCAAAATTCTGCATAAGCAACAAACAAGCTGGTACACACATTACACACAGAAGGAAGAAGAAGAAGAAAAAATCCCTTTTGTCTGACATTCATTTCCAAATACTTGTATGCTTCATATCTGCATGGTTCCTTTCCAGAACTGCCTCCTATTATCGGGATCCACTGAATCAGCTCTACAGAAGTCTGCTGAAGCTCTATGGCATCCGCTTTGACATTTCCGTCCATGGCCAGGTACAGACCTGAATTGTCCCAGGTGCAGATCCCTGCTGGAGAAACTCAGCATGAATCCCACCCATTATCTTGAGCCTTGGTTTGAATTGCAGGCCCCTCCAATTTTTATTTTATTTTACAGTCTCAATTGGATGCCTGGCCCCCATGCACCTTTCCTCAGACCTTCACCTCCCCCTACAACCCCCCACTTCCTTTCCTTCCAGTATGCAGAACAATATAATAAAAAATTAACATGATTCATTGTGCTACAGGCGTGAAGGAAATGCTTAGACTCAGCACTGTCGGTGCCGTTACTGCCTCAAATGTTGCTGTCGGTCTCCTCCTACTTGAGGAGGAATCGAGAAATGGTGATATAATGCTTGTCTCTGTGCCCTGAAAAGCCTTACTTGCTGATTGCTGCAGATCAAACATCTGTTAAAAGCACAAGAGCAGGACAGGTTTCTTTTTCTCATCAGTTGGCAGCCCCCGCCTGATCACATATTAGCAACGTGCTGTTCTGAAGGTGTGTTTCTACCACCAAATAGCCCAAGACCTGTCCTTTTTTATTCACTTCAATCACAGCTTTGCTTTCACAAGAGAAATATAGTGATCCTTTCCAGTAACCTGAAACCCTCTTTCTCTCCCTCAGGCTGGGAAGTTTAGCATTGTGCCCACAGCTGTCAACTTGGGGACTGGGGCTGCCTTCCTTGGTGTTGTAAGTATGCCCAGATAGACTCCAGAATCCCCTGCCAACTCCAGGTTCATGGGGACCCTTGGCGAAATGCTTTGGTGGGCCCTGCAAGACCTCTGGGGGCTTACCTTGGTGGCCGGGGCAGCAGCGGCCCAGGGCCTCCTTGACAGCTGCCATTTTTTTTCCTTAAGCCAGTAATGCCTTTCCTGTTGCTGCATCAGTCACGCAGTGATGGGAGCGAGGCTGTTGTCTTGTTGGTAACAGAAAAAAAAAGGATGACAGTTGCCATGGAGCACTCTGGGTCGCTGCACCCCAGTCATCAACGGTCTGGAGGAAGCAGCTCGAAGTGCTTCTAAGCGGCCACCGTGTTCTGTCCCTGCAAGTGTTGCTGATGGCCTCAGGCCCCTGGACAGTGCCTTGCTGGGCCAAATCTGCCCCTGCCACTCAAAGGGCCACTAAGTGCTTCCGACACAAAAGGGCAGCAACATCAGAAAGGTCCTCCGGATGCAGCAATTTGGCCCTCGTTCCCCACAGCAAATTTGAGAGTCAAACCGTCTAAGCACGTGTCTAGAGTTTTTGTGTGGATACAGTGACCTGTTTTCATGCCAGCATGCAGCCATTAGCGGTTTGAAGCGATGAGGAAAAAGCCAGGCAGAATTACGTCTCCTCCAGTTCACGGTCCCAAAGACTGAGGGTGTGAATTCTAAGCAGACCTAAGCTCTGAATCATCTTCCTGGAGAAGAGCCAGGATGGTGTTGTGGTTTGAGAGACCCAGGCCATGAGTGTGCCCGTGTTGAACAGGTCAGGAGCACTGAGGCTGAGAGACAAGGGATTAGTACAAGGGCAAGTTCCTACCTGCAATTTTACTTCTCTTGTTCAAACAAATGGGAGTCAGAAAGATGTGCTGGTCTCCTCCCAATCACCCAGCCACCTACCAGTCAGTCCCAGTCTTTCAGCTTCATACCCCTGTCAGTTGCCCAAAGGAGAATGCCACTTCAAAAATTAAATGAGGAGGGGGAAAAAAAGAAAGAAAATGCAGTAGTATTCTGGCCAAATCGTGACTCTTCCATGTGTTTTTCTTCTGCCACTCAGCAAACAAGAGGGGGAGGAAGTCTGATTTTAATTTGCAGAAACATTTTGGGGTGGCCCTAGTTGGCCCCTTTTGAAGCAAGCGGGTGCCCAGTCCTCCTCGTTCCTTGTTACAGCCTGACCATCTGCAGCCGGCTTTTAGGTTCAAGAACCCCCACGATGTGTGTGGTGATTTTAGTGTGTTCCAAACATGTGCTTCCCACATCCAGCTCAGTTGCATTTCAAAAATGGATTTTGTAATTCAGTACGGTAACTTATGGAAGCATGACCTGATGTCTCATTGAAGAATAAAGGAAGCCCGTTCTGCTCCTAGGCTGCCGTCGTTTGCGACCTTGTCCTGCTGTACCTTGATACAAAAGCAGAATTCTATCGGAGCGAGAAGTATGAGGAGGTAATGATGACCAACAGACCTGTACCGGTGCAGCATTTCTTTCTTTTTTAATTAAATAGTTGCTTTTACGCTTGCTTTTGTTCCAGTGAGCTCTTGCATTGCAAACACAGAGCTTCTGTTCTGCCTGCCCGCTGTCGTCCTGCCCCATGCAGAGAATGGCAGCCCTGGGCTGTGGCTCAGTGCTGTCTCCAGGCGGGGCTAGGAGAGACTAGCCTTACCAGTGTCCCGGAATCGAGGCTGGCTTCGGCCTAGAGCGGACCTGAGCCGCTACCATGATGAAAGCTGGAACACCATTGGGCAGCCGCGGTGCACACTTGGGAGTGGCTCGGGTCTGCTCTAGGCCGAAGCCAGCCTCAATTCTGGGACACTGGTAGGGCTAGGAAAGACGCTTCTGTGCCTGAAACCGTGGAGAGCGTCTGCCAGCCATTGTAGGCAATACAGAGTTAGATGGACCAAGAGTCTGACTTTGTGTTTTCCTCTTATGCCCCTTGCGTGCAGGCCACTGTGTGGGTAAGAAACTGTGTGGCCCACTGAGGTGGCCATCCATGAGGCTGACACCTCAGGCAGCATATTGGTGGAGACCCACCTTTGTCTGTCCACTCGCCTCCCGTCCTCCTCCAGGAAGTGGAGGAAGTGAGGAGAGTGGTGGGCTAGAGGGTCTGTCCTCCCCACTTCCTCTTCTGCTTCCTCCCCTTCTTCCTTTGCCAGTCCAGGAAGCAGGAGGAGCAGAGGCTGGCACATTGCCAGGTAAAAGGAGGGGGCAACACTTGGCATGCCATCTCAGGTGCCAGGAGGCCTTGTTTACAGCCCTCCCGATGGTTGTTGGTGTGTATACTGCATCGTGGGGGTGATCTCTTTCCTATGTAGCGAGTCTTTTGGACAGCAGAGGCATGTAGCAGAGGCTCCTGACCCTAATACCCTTTTGTGTTTTGTAGGCAAAGCCACCGAAAGACAAAGTGAATGTGGCTACATAGTGCTGCGGACTGGACGTGCCATCAAGTGAGACCCCGATGGTGTGCCCAAAGATGTTCAGGGGGACAGGCTCTCTCTCTCTGCTTGGAACTTCAAATCAGCTTTGCCTTCCTGAAAGCTGAGACTTTAGTGTCCACCAAAGGATTTCTGTTTAAAGGATCTCAGGTAGCAAGGCTGGGAATGATTCCTCTCTCCCTACCCAAAAGCCTCGGAGAATCATTGCCTGTAAGAGCAGACCATCCCGGATGTAGGTGGACCACTGGTCTGGCGCTGGATGAAGTCACCACACACGGTTAACCTTGCCTCTGAATCTAGCAATGGGATTGAAGTCTCTGTCCCACTAAGCCTCAGCACTGCTTCTGAGTGCTTAGCACACTCCAAGCCCTGGGCCTCATGAGAGGGAAGGCTTGCTCAGGAAGGTGAGAATTGTTTTCCTTCTCCAGTCCCAAAACTGGTTTGTGAACTTTTTTTATTGAAAAGCGGCATATTAAAACAACAAGGAGAATTATTAATGTGGCAATCCTTGGAGACAGAAGAATAGATCATGACTTCAGTGACCATGGTGCAGCTTTTCCCCTCTAAAACTTGGACAATATGGGCTGGCAAGACGGATTGAAAACAAGCATGGAAGGCCTTCCTTTTTCAGTAGGCGTTGAAAGAGGCTGCCGAGTCTCAAGGTTGTACCATCACTATTAAGTTGCCTGGCAGCCTGTACTCTTAGACAATTGGTTTTTGGTTTTTTTGCACTCACATTTATAACATTGGAGAAACCTTCCAGCAGGGATTGTCCACCAAACAAAAACATAATTTTCAGTAACACATTCATGTTAATAATGGATATCCTTCCTAATAAAGATAACTTCAACCTTTATTCAACCTTCAATCGTACAAAATCTTTTTTGACTTAATTCCAAACGTTAACATAATTTATACATTTTGATGTTTTCACAACTAGTGTAGAGTGCTTTTAATTTCTACATTCGTTTTTTTAACTAGAAGTCTTGACTAGCAAGTGGCTCCGAGTGGCTCCCGAGACATCCACGCGTTGTCAATCTGCACCCCTCTTTTGAGCTTAATTGGTTGCATCCATGTCATCTCTGGTCAGATTCTAAAGTTGGCACTTCATGCTATAAGAAGACCAACGGGACACTTGTATCAGCTGTTTGCTCATATTCTGAAGAAGCCACGAGTACTTACGTGGCGAAACGTCAATTTTTTTTAATGTTTTAATAAACCTGTCAACTCTCTTAAACGACGTATTTCCCGGAATATGGAAGTGTTTAACTCAGTAATTTAACATACTGTATATACTCGCCTACAAGACGAGAAATTTATGCCTAAAATAGACTCTGAATAGCCTGGGTCATTTTATCCACAGGTCAGTGATCAAAGCCAAGCTAATCCCTGACAATCCTCCCATAATGGACCTGCGCACGTTCCGTGCGTATGTTGTTGAAATAGCCTTACCAGATTCCCCCCCCCCCCGACGCAGGGGGAGCGGAAGCGATAATGGCCGGGGCACGGCCGGGATTGGGGGCGTGGCTGGGGGCGGGGTGCTGTAATACTAGTAAAAAAACCCCGATTCACAGCAACTACCGGTTTCGCGTTGTAACCAGAAGTCGCTGTGAATCAGTGTTTTTTTTTTACTCTATAGAGCTCGCGCGGCTTCCCAGGGCTTCAAACGGCTCTAAAGAGTTAAAGAAAACACCAATTTACAGGGACTTCTGAGAATCAGGGGTTTTTATTTACTTTTTACAGCCGTTTGAAGTCCTGGGAAGTTGCGCGGCAGCCGGGATTCTGGGAACAGCTGCCGGGATGACCGGGATTTTCCTGGATACTGTGAAAATACCGGTCATTTCCAGGACTCTGGTAAGGCTATGTTGAAACCAGTTTGAACAGGCAATACGGCTACAAGGCTACAAGCCTCCTTACAATCCTTCTTTGTTCTGATAATTTCCCAGGCATATTTGCTCCCTGCTCCCGCCCTCAGCATGGCTGAGCTGAATTATCGTATTTACTTGTATAGAGAGCAGCTTTACTTGTGATTAGGGTAGCGTTGCCTAGTAGTATTGTCAGGTCGAGTACATGGTGTCGCTGGATCTTTCAAAGGCCTATCTCCATATCCCCATCTTGCCAGCCCACCTCCTCCTCCTGGAGTGGGAGGCGACACGAGCGCGGGACCGCGCGTCACCCTTTGCGCACGTCGCCCCCAGGCGGTCCGCCCTCCGCGCCGCGCTCCAGCGACGCCTCTGCACCTGCCCACATTCCTTCTCCTAAAGGTCTAGCGCTCTGTTGGAGATCTGGTAAGCCTACCTCTGCATATCATGTTCCATACCCTTCAATACAGTCAAGACCAGCATGATCATGAGTCTGGGACTCAGAATCAGAACATAACACCAGACATTGTTCTCTGGAATAGGAGGGGTATAATAATGCCTCCAGCCATTCTAATCTTCACCTCTGGAAGCTGCGCATTGGACTTCTTGACCTGCTCATCTGTCACTATCATCACCCCAAACATCAATAGCCTCACCTCAATATAAAGAGTAATCGCTACTCCTTCAGGGACGTTGGTGGAGTTGTTGGTTTCTAAGACCCGGACAACATGATCTGCCAAGGCAGGGAGTGTCCAGGGCCCTCGGTGGATGAGTTGCCTGGAACATAAAAGCAGAGCTCATCAATGAATGAAAAGAGACAATAGAGGAAGACAAGAACAGAGGCCCACTAACACCCCCCTGACCAGCTTGTTCGTCTGCCACTCCTTGGGAAACCCAGTGTTCTTCGTTCTCACCTCACAAAACTGGACACTCTTTGCCGTAAGTTGTCTTCATCGGCGATGCCTTGGCAGCTGCTCATGTTGCCCGGTCTTAGCCCAACGACCCTGAAGAGTTCCTCCATCGTTTCACTGGCCAACCTGTAAGAAAAGCAGGGCCAGCATTACCAGAGGGATCATGGCACATACACTGAGGTGCAGGAACGCAATTGGTAGGAACCTATGTGCTAGGAACCTATGTACAAAGAGCTTTGTTTCATGAGGTAGAAAATTCTTTCAGGGTTTTTTGACCACGTTCAACAAATTTGGATCTTCCTGACGTTTCACCCTCAGTGGTATAGGGTGTTATCCAAGGACTAAAACGTTATAAAATGCTACACTTGAAACTGAGATAAAATTACTATACTGGCAAAAGACTTAAACCACAAATTTCCCGCGGTCAGTGGCATTCCTACGCCTTTATCGGGGGGGGGCCACCCACCCCCCTAACGACGCCACTGACCACAGCTAGGACTCTGTTAAACCACCAAAGCCTGAGCAGTTCTCACTTCTTAAATAGAAAACCCACTTTAGTCTGGTGCTGGAGTGAAAAGGAGAGGAATTCAAGCCAGAGACTTCCCAGAACTGAGGATTCTCCACCAGTCTTCTCACTAATTGCTTTTCTCATGACTCCAGTTAACCAATTAAGCACCTGTCCCATCTGCTTTTTGCTGTTCACCCACTTCCCTGTTAAAGGCACCTGACATTTCTTCCCAGAGGCGTCGCTCACCCCTTTTGGGGGGGCGACTGTTTTTTGCACCCCTCCCATTTTTTGCAACTTCCTACCTTCGGTGGTGCCGCAAAATTACACCAAAAAAAGGCCCAGGGGGCATTTTCTAAGGCGCGGGTTTTTTCTCCAGACCTTGGGGGGCATTTTTGGGTGTGCGCGGGGGCGATATTTACTTAACTTGCCGGCAGCGATCCTCCTTTGATCCTCCTCCTTTGGCTGCTCGGCAGCCATTATGTGAGGGCGAGACTCTCTAGGACTGGAGGACCTAGTCTCGATGGTCACCAGTGAGACTAGGTCCTCCAGTCCTAGAGAGTCTCGCCCTCACATAATGGCTGCCGAGCAGCCAAAGGAGGAGGATCAAAGGAGGATCGCTGCAGGCAAATTAAGGAAAATATTGCCCCCGCACACACCTGAAAATGCCCCCCAGGGCCTGAGGAGTGCACAAGAAGCAGCTGCCGCCCTGGGGGTGCATCGGGGGGGGGGCAGCTGCCTGCTAAATGGGAAAAAAAGAAAGAAAGGGGGGAAAACCTGACATTTTTGCAAACCTCCCCATTTTTTTGTTGTTGTTGTTCTTCCTGATCTCTGTTAAAACTTAAAATTCTAGTACCCATGCATGACGGAGGCTGAGGGTCTCCTTCCTCTGATTCATATCCCTATAATGTTTTTGGTTCTCTATAGTCTCTTTATAGATCCGTGTCTGATAATGTTGTTCTTTACCAGTACATGTGTATGGGCAAATTTAATCTGGTGTCCCGTACTAAGAGCATGCTCGGCTACGGCTGACTTGAATGTTTGTCTCAACTGACAATACTTTGATGTTCCTTCAGTCTGGTCTTTAGGGACCTTCTTGTTGTGCTGATGTATACTTTGCCACAATTGGAGCAGACCAAACTGGGCTAGGAGGTGCAGTGATCTGATTCAGCAGAGGGCAGCTTCACATGAGATGGCACATCCTGCTTTGGAAGGAAGGACAAATTCCATCACTTGCCCCCCATCTCACAACTCACCTCACCAGCTCCTTGTGCTCACTCCCACGTGTCCACATTTGACACAACAAGGCAAGGGATAGCTGCGGAATCGCCTCTTGCAGAGTTTCTTGGAGGCAGTACCAGCTGTTCTCAGGTACTCCTGGAGCACCTGAGTGGCACATTCCTAGAAGAAAGGGAGGCACAGATTGAGTCACGCTTTTCCGTCTGCTTCAGCCTGGACTAGGATGACATGCTTCGGAGAACAGCCAGGCTCTGTGCGTTTGAAACTGCCGTGTCCTGCAGAGCAGAGAGCATTTCTCATGGCCATCAGCCGGAGATTTATTGGGGACAGGACGTGAGCAGCGGTCACGAGCCACCGCCGCAGAACAGTGGCAGCATCAGAGGGCCACTGCCGCAGCCGACAACCTGCACTGAAGCAGGTAAACCAGTGGGGGTGGGGGTGAGGAATGGGGCAGAGATTGCAACAGCTGGGAGGTGTGTTTGGGGAGGGCAAAGGTGAATTTCGGCGACAGCGGGGATGCCACTATCCTATGCTCCCTGCCTGGCCTCAACACGCCTCTCCAAGTCCACTCGGGGGACCTATAAGGTGACAAGGGGCTTACCCAGGTATAAGGGAACATCAATTCCCTTGACTCAAGTAGGCTTCCTGTTCACCACCTCCACCGTAGGAAGCAGTGCACACCTCCATGCTTGGCTACGGCAGAAAGGCAACCTAGCAATTCCATCCTTAACGTGAACAAGGATAACCTGGATTATTAACTCTCCATCTGGACATGCAAAATATCCTGTCAGCATTTTACGTAATAATTCGCCCTTCTGCTTCTCCTTCAGAAAAGGAAAACTCTTGTTTTCCAAGATGAATGTCTCTGGCGTGAGCTTTGAGCCACAACCTTTCTCTGCTTGTGAAATTGCATGCTACGTAGACATGGTGACGATGGTGATGACGAAGGGGAGAAGGGAACCCGCAAGCCGCCTCTCTTCCTTACCGCAACTCGGATGACATCTGGAATCCACCTTGCCAGAATGTCCAGGATTTGACAGTGTGGGGCAGCGCTAAAGAGCACCAGCCAGTGCTCCTGCCAGTCACTGTGAATTGAAAGAGAGAGAAGAGAACATGCCAGATCCCTTAGATCAGGCAGAGCCCATTTCTTCATACAAGGGACATTCCATTCTTCACATACAGGTTTTGGGGCCAGAAGTGTGTTTTGCCTCTTATGCATGAACAGACTTCATAATTAATCTGGGACCATCTAGCGGTATGATATTCACAGTCATAGAGCATATGCCCTCAGCATGACTTAAAGCATGACATTGAGGCAGGGCCCATGAGAGGGGGAAAAGGGGGTAATTTGTACCTGGGCCCTGGCTCCCAAAGAGGGCCCAGGAGACAAAGGAGGGGGGCCGGAAATTTTCCTATCTGCGGGAGGTGCGTGCTGTGCACACGCTCACACTATAGGGAAAAAATGGATCCCTTCTGCAGACAGCCCTCGCTGACTCCAATTACGACGCCCTGGTCCTGGCCTCCAAGTCCAAAACGCAAAGTGGCGCAGCACTACTATGGGGGCCTGCGCTCTGTGAGGGAGGGGCATGAGCTCTGACCCTGGACTTGTCTATACTGTGAATTCTTAGCGTAAATAAAGATGTTCAAATCAAATGTGCTTTCTTATCTCACTCTCATCTTCTTTTATTTATTTAAAGGCTGCCAACCTCACCCCCTTCTGGGCCCAAACCGCCCGCGTCCTCTCCCCATCACCGCACCCCCATCACCGCACCCTCCCTACCCCATTCTGATAGACCCCATTGCCACCCTCCCCCAACCCATTTCATCCCCTCCCCCTTTGGGAAGGGACCCAAAAGAAACTTTGTACCCCCCCCCAAAAAAAATTCCTCTCAGAGGCCCTGCATGTAGGTACAAATCAGTTACTTGAGAGAGAGAGCCAACCGTCAAACTGTAGAGTATTTATTTCTTACAACTTAGAAGCATGTTTCTTTTCCTTATGCGAAACTTTGACCAAATGCTTAGTCATAGCTTTCTAAAAAATATTGAGTGTGGTCTCAGGATGCAGATAATATTGAGGCTTGATCTAGCCTGGGTGCCTCCATTTGTCCTTTCTGGTCTTAAACCACGGCCAGTTTCCATATGCACAGCCACAGAGTAGGTGCACCATAGAGGAATGACTGATAAACCTTAAGCCGCCTTGATTGCCCTTATCGGGAGAAAGGCGGGGTAAACAATTCTTTAAATAAATAAACAAAATCCATTGGAAAACACAACCTGACTAGCTTCACCATCGGGGAGAAAGATGTTCCCCAAGCAAGCCCTTAGGGCTCCACAACCCAAGTCAATACAAGTTTTGCACCATACCTGAATGGAAGTTTGAGGAGGAATAATACTACCTCCTCAAGGTGTTTGACTGCTAGCGCTGGCTGTTGTAAGAGGAGCAAGGTGACGGCCTTCACCCTTGGACTGGAGCCCTGCTTAATGCAGAGCCTGTCCAGAATCTCCTCAATCTGTAAAATAAGAAGTGGGGTTACTTTGTGACTGACAAGGTAGTACTTGGAAGCAGGGCTAGCTCAAGGGCTTTTGCCCGCCTATGCAGAGTGGATGCAGGGGCACCGCAGGTCTCCCTGTCTTGTCCCAAACAACACTGGGGCAGACTCAAATTGATGCATGCAGAGACATCATGCCAGGAGCAGCACAAGAGTCTAGATTAGAAGGCCTAATGAAAGGCCACCACACATGTTGAGACTCTGACGTCTGGAAGCTACTGGCATGAGTCTGATTAACCTCCTTCAAGGGCCTGGTCCCACAGCAAGATTCTTTTCTGCAGGGTCTTTTCAGCTCCTTACCCACACTGTCTTGTCCAGGAACTGAATTACGAGTTCCTTGAGCAGATGGTAGACGTCCAGGGTGGTGAAAGTTTCTGGAACGTCTACTGCCAGGAACTCGATGGCCTCCAGGAGTTGCTCAGGGGGCAGGAATGCGCCGAAGACCTGAAACAACAGAGAAAACATTATTTTCTGCTTCCCCTGTCCGTTAAAATGGGCAATAAGTGGGTCCAAACCAGCTAGGGGAGAGCCCCGGGCAAAGGAAGGGATGCTCCCTTAGGGCCGGTGATCTGAATGGACTGGATTGCTTTCTACATAACACAGCCATTTTTTTCTCTCAAAGAGTATCTCAAACCTATTCAACTACAACTGCCCTGCTGGATCACATCCAACACCCACCTAGTCAATCCCATCGCGTTTAATTTGCCACAAGAGACTGGAGCAGACAAGCCTGGTCCAACTGCACCATTATTCCTACCAGGGGCAGAGTAGGTGGCCTGTCTGAATTTTAAAACTGGGTGCTATAGACCTCAGTCAGTCTCCTCAGTTACTCCTGCGTTCTTCAGAAGTGGAGAGAGAAAGGTTGGTGGATCTAAGGAGGATTGAGGACATGCTCAAATGGGTGCAGAGTTGACTGGTATGATGCTAGCTTACTGTTTCTGAAAAATGAAGGCTGTTCTTTGTCATCAACCTCGGCAAGAGCCCTCTCCACTATATTCCTGCCCAGAGATGTGTAGCTGAGCATTCCTGCAATGTAAACCAATCGGGATTCACTCCTCCCTTGTAAGCCAGATCATGTCCTTTCATGACAGCTCCTGAGCAGCCTGTGGCCTGATGTGGATGCACAGCTACCCGCCAGATCAGGTAAGATGGCGGAGGAGACAGGAGGGGGCGGGGGAGGATGGAATGGGGGGGTCGGCAGCAATAGGGCGGGGGATGGGTGGATCAGGTCTGGGAAGGGGGCTGCTTTGGCAGCTCCGGCGGTGGCCAAATTGGAACACCCTTCCAGGACCCAACCCAACGGTAAAGGTCCACACGGATATGTAGACCACCACCCCCCATGCCATGGAGGCTTACCCCCAGGTAAGGGAATGATTGTTCTCTGCCCACAGCAGACATCCTGGACTGCCCGCCCATTGCAGGATGCAGCGGTAGCCATTTTTACAGGCAACCAACCAGGTTCAGACTTACCCTCTTGACGCCTCAAGATGTAGATCCGCTCGCACAGGATCGCTCCTGCCCTCCAGCTGGAATCCTTGGGAACTACACACAAGTAAACGCCACCAAGCGGCCAAGGCCCTTGCCAGGCAGCAGCGCAGATGGCTGAGGAGAAGAAATACAGATGAGTCATTCCTGGGGTAAGAAAAGCTCCTCATGTACAAGAATTGAACTTCACATTTGTCTTCAGGGAATTCAAAGTGAGTAGACTTGTGATGGAGTAGATAGATTGATATAAAAAGAAAGATCCGGTTTTGTAAACTGAAGATGTCTGCAAAGTACTTTGAATCACCTAAAGCAGTGGTTCTCAAACTTTTTAACACCGGTACCCACTTTTTAAAATGACACTCTATCAGGACCCACCTAGCTTTATGAGATGCTCCTTTATCTCCCTATATTTACACAAGCTTGCAAACTGCAGGAGCTCAGCTCCTTGCAAACTGCAGGAACACAGCTCTTTGAAGGGCAATTAGCAGCTATCTGATTTTTGAATAACGTCAGGACTTGTGGCAATTACTTATCTGATTTTTCCATCACCTGGGACCCACCAGAAATCGGGTCTCGACCCACCACGTGGGTCCCGACCCACAGTTTGAGAAATACTGACCTAAAGTGTTATCCAAACGCTAAGTGTTGTGATTCTGTATTGCACAGGGCCGGCTTTAGGCCAATTAGACCAATTGCTCCCAACGCGCTATCAAGTCTTGTCAAATACATGTGACAACACATTGCAGGTTTATATATTGAAGGACCAGTGGCGTCACTAGGGTTTGCATCACTCAGAGCAAGAACTCATCATGTCACACCCATGATGGACCTCCTCCCATGCAGTGATGTTATCACCCCAACCCTAGCGTCATCAAAATTACACCTTTGAATTACAATATACCCCCCTAGAAGTGGAATAAACATGCACATTTTCATCATGCCCCCTTTCCCCCCGAAGGACAAACATTACACAAGTTACACAAGGCCTTGTGTAACTACCGGTAGTTCTTTTGTTGTTGCCTTGTGGGGGGACGGGACTGCTCCTTCAGCTCCCTCAGTCCTGCCACTGCCGAGCTTAATTCTTTTCCAGGCACTTCTGCCCTCACTGCTCTCCAGCCATGCTGCTGTGCACATGAAATCACCTCATGTGACCACAGCCAGGGAAAATGAATCCCGCATGCGCGCAAGGCTCCTGGATGGAACCTCGCTCTGACGTACAGCCAGCCCCCAATCCCAGCCAGGGGGACTGAATTGAATGCCGCTATGCTTGCGCGAGCCTTAACTTCATCCCCTTCAGGACTCCAGCAACGTCACATGCTCACGTGAGCCTTCCACTCTTCACCCAGGTGCGCAGCGCAGTTTGGAGCCTTCGGCCCAAGTGGCGTTGCATGTGTGGGTGAATTCTGGAAAGCTCCCAGCAGCATCGCACGCTCACATGAGCCTTCCAACTTTCACCTAGGCGCACAACGCTGTTTGGAGGCTCTGGCCCAAGTCCCAAACCTCAGGACTTGGACTGGAGGTTCCAAGCGTCGTCATACATCTGGGTGAACATTGTTAGGCTTCCAGCAGCGTCGCACACTCACGCGAGCCTTCCAGTCTTCACCCAGGCACGCAATGCTGTTTGGAGCCTCTGGCCCGAGTCCTGAGGCTCTGGACTTGAATCAGAGGTTCCAAGCGGCATCGTATGCCTGGGTGAATGATGGAAGATTTGCGCGAGCGCATAATGCTGTTGGGAACGCGGTGCCATGGTGGCATTTAATTCAGTCCTGAAGGGGACGGCTGTGGGGGGGACAGTGGACGCATCACCCCCTCCAGGCATGTCACTCGGGCAGTGGCGTCCCTACACTGGTGCGGGGGGTGCGGACCGCATCATGTGACATCCTCAGGGGGGTGACATCACTAGTGGCCAAAATTGTGGAAACCTTTGTCTTTAAGAATTATACCATCATGTTATATATCATTCGATGTGTAATCTCATGTAGAAATGAAATATCTCATGAAATATCTGTAGCCTATCAAATGTTATGACCAAATAACCGGAAACAGAAATCACAACTTCCTTGTGTAACAAAAAGTGGATTTCCTTAACTCAAAACAGACCAATGAGACTGATTGTTCTGAGATTGTTCTGATAGCCGAGTTGGTTAATGTTACTGTTACCTGTACTGTTATATGTTTAAAAAAATAAAGATAATGCTCTCATACTGGGTGATGCAAACCCTTGTGATACCTCTGTTTAGGCTGCAAACATACATTGTGCGTATAATATTGTAAATTTAAAGGTGTAAATGTGATTAAGCGAGGGGTGGGGCAATGGCATGGGGCGGGGCGATGATGCGTTTCCCCACCCACTGTATGGGCAGAGGCGTCGCTCCGGTAGGGGCGGGGCTGTAAGTATTGCTGCGGTCATAGTCTCTTTACCGAGCGAGGAGGAGGCAGCCCCGCCCCCTCACTGTCCGAGCCAGTCCCCTACGGAGAAAGCAGCAGGCAGGGTCTCTTCCCTGCCGGTTTCTCCGTAGGGGACTGGCTCGGACAGTGAGGGGGCGGGGCTGCCTCCTCCTCGCTCGGTAAAGAGACTATGACCCCAGCGATACTTACAGCCCCGCCCCTACCGGAGCGACGCTAGTGTGTATGGGAGAAGGTTCATCATGGGGGTGACGCACTGACCTCCCGCACTGGGTGACGCAAGCCCTAGGAATGCTCCTGTACCCAGAGCGGCCCACATACGTAAATCTAGATCATTAAGACCTACAAATACAGACATATAAGATGTATACCCTGCACTCACAAAAATTATTTGATACAAGTCAAGTTTTGTTACTTTTAACAGTAATAATGTGAGGTCTGCTGAATTTATTTATTTCTCTAAGATTCGACAGACCTTGGCTGTGAACCTGGGGTCCCGCCAAAAATATTTCCTTGTATGTTGGGTGCCTTGCATGTTGGGCCTGGAAGGGGCAATCTGGAGCTTCTGGCAGTGCTGCATTTTGTAAAGTCTCCCCCAATTCACTCACCTCACGGCTGATCTTACAGAGGAGTCGGGATAATTTATTCAGGGCTTCAACCCTAACTGTTGAAGACTCCTGAATTATCCCGCAGAGGATTTCTGAAAGGTGGATCTTCAGCATCTCCTCTGAAGAGCCATCTGGTAGAATGTACATGACCGAGCTGGCTGGCGCTGGGTCTCTAAGAGGAGGAGAGAGATGGAAAGACACTTCTAAAAAGAGAGATGGAAAGACATTTCTAAAAGACACCTAACGCCTACTACCAGTACTTCTGAGAAAAGACATCTGAGTGGCACGTGTGGTTTTATGGGGTTTGCTTCTGGCTGGGAAGCCCTTATCATTGGGCAGGTACACCACAGGTTAGGGCTACTAGCAGCCAAAAGCAGCTGGACCATGGGGGTGAGAATGGAGGATTGAGATCTACAAGACCCCCCATCACCTCCAGGAACTAAGATCCCAGCTTCTCAGTGCTGTGGCAGAGATGCTATTCTTTGGTGTGGGTTTTTTTTTTTTAATCATGAGGCCCGTGTTGTCCTCCCTTCTCCAAACTACCCAGCAACATGGCCTTAGAAATGCACTCTGCGCAGTGCGTTTGCTTTGCGCAGGGGAAGATGGCAAGAAATTCACTGTGCCATACCTCTCTGTGCTCTCCACCACTGCTTTCTCACTGAGGAGGGAGATGGTGTCCTCCTCCTCATCTCTGAAGTCATCAAACTGTTAATGAGAAAAGAAAGCAAGGAATCAAAAGAAGCAGAGAGTGAAAAGTGGAGCAGACGTGGATTGGATTTGTTATTCCATCAACTTCTCTGGAGTGCTGCTTTCACTACAATCGGGGGTCTGTCCCAACATTTTTTGTTCCAAACCTCAGTAGTTTGATATCTGAAGGGCAGCCAAATCTGCCTAACACGCAGCGGCCAGCCTAAAGTGTTGGCCGCTGCATCCTAGGCCCATTGCAGCTTGTGCTTGTGTGTCCCGGGCTCACGTTCATCCCCTTCCCCAGGTGTAAGCAGGGCAGGGCACAATGGGCCTCCTTGAATGCACGCCAGCTCTGGAGTTGGCGTGCATCCGGGGGAGGCTATGTAAGACCGGGCTGGGCTGTGACGGGGCTTGGGATATCCCCACCGATATCCCCGCTGCATCTCAGTGTGGGCCAGCTAATGGCCCCCCTCCCTCATCACCCCTGCCCGCCTTCCCCCCGCCCCTGAACCAACCGGCACAGGACTAACCTGTGTTCGGTGATGTAGGTCCTGGGGGGACAGCGCAGTAAGCGGTGCCGACCCCTGCACCAGCGCCGCTTACTCTAAAGGAGTCGCAAACGTGCTTTACAGCATGTTTGTGACTCCTTAGGCTGGTGCAGAGCCAGCCAAAGTTAAGGAGGATTGCGCCAGCAATGAATCTTCTCACTTTGGAAGGCATTGCCCATACCCACTTGGACCCACTTGTTTCCTGTGAATGGGGTTTAGGAACTTGAAGAAAACTGTTTTTGTGACACATTGGATTTTGCGCAGGGACTGTGTGGGCAATACTATGGCCAGTGTGCCCCAAGCACGAGTTGCTTCCACTCTGGAGTATCCCCAGTGCACTCAAGTGAAGTGCAGCACCAGTGCAGGTGGGTCTGATTCTGGGCCAAAGTTAGACCCTCTGGCCTCCAGCTCCTTTCTTGAAGTGCCACAAAGGCTTATGCCCCCACTTGGAACCCATGAACAGGACCCTAAGGAGGCCTCCAGAGATGATGGTGGCAAATGAGATGTGTAAGAACAGAAGCCATTTCCAAATCCAAAGGGAGGAAGGGACACTCAGAGAGGAGAGGCAGCAGGTTCAGGTAGGGAGAGGCTCAGCCCTACCTGCCATTTTACCTACTCGGCCTCTGAGGTCAAAGCTAAGGAACAAACGCTTGGCGAGAAAGCATTGCCTGTGAGGTCAGCTGACTGGGTTATGGTATTTTAATGAAGCAATGGTAAAGATTTTTTTATAAAGGAAGAAAACTTACATTGAATGTTAATTGTAAGCAAATTTTTTATAAAATATTTAGAGATAGGCTTGCCATCCATCCTGGTAAAACCGGGACAGTTCTGGGATCTGGTCCCGAATCCGTCCTGGGCTTTCCAGGCCTGGTGAAGCCCATGCTGCCGTCACCGCTTTTGTGGCTTTTAATTTTAAAACTTACCTTTCTTTCTGTCGGCAGCCATCTTGGATCTCACGAAATCTCACGAGAACCAAGGTGAAGGGGCCCAAATCTCGTGAGGGCACGAGGCTGCCTCGTGCCCTCACGAAATTTGGGCGCCTCCATCTTGTTCTTCTACAGATACATTATGACCTGTATTTGAACAGAGGAGCTGTGCCACATCACTCATTCTAGCTTCTTCCTCTCTAGAGCTCTGGATTCATTTTCCCCAGAATATTTTTTAATAGTCTTCCAGCTCTCCAAAGCTACAATCTTCCTTAACCTTAAACATGAGACCTACTTTTTATTTTCATCGTCACTAAACTTGCTTTTTGATGAGATTTTCATCCACTCCTTCCTCCAAGAAGCTCAGGGCAACATACATGATTATCCTCCATTTCATCCTCACAAGAACTTCACGAGAGATGTTAGGCAGTGAACTTCATGGCCAAACCAGGACATTCATGAAGTCACACAAGTCTACTCTGTCACTCTAACCACTCTACCATTTTCGTTCGCGCCCCCCTCCCACAGGGCGTAGGTACGTCACTGCTCAACTGCTTCAGTTAAGCTCCTTGGAAAGATGAAACTCCACTCACCACAAAGCTTTCTGCCTCCATCTTTGAGCTTGTCAAGTCTCAAATGATCAAAAATGGCCACACAGGCCATTACTGTTAACTACCCGTTGTGACATCATCAGATTTCTGGCCATACAGACCAAAACATCACTTGTGGACATTTGAGTCATTGTCAGTATTTTTGGAGAGGATTTGGCAGTTGAGACTCAGTCCCCTTTAGGTCACCACTGACAAACCAGTGACCAAAAGGAAAAGAAGCTCAGGGTAGCCAATTTCAGGACTGGGGTCATTTTATCCATACAACAAACCTGGGTGTGTGTGCAGAATTTAGCCCACAAGACAGAGACTGGCCCAAGGTCATGCGCACACTGAGCATCCTGGCTTTTTAATTTTAATTTGAAAATATTTTGGGTGGCCCTAGTTGGCCCCTCTTGAAGCAAGCGGGTGCCCAGTCCTCCTTGTTCCTTGTTACAGCCTGACCACCTGCAGCCGGCTTTTAGGTTCAAGAACCCCCACGATGTGTGTGGTGATTTTAGTGTGTTCCAAACATGTGCTTCCCACATCCAGCGTGATCAGTTGCATTTCAAAAATGGCTTTTGTAATTCAGTACGGTAACTTATGGAAGCATGACCTGATGTCTCATTGAAGAATAAAGGAAGCCCGTTCTGCTCCTAGGCTGCCGTCGTTTGCGACCTTGTCCTGCTGTACCTTGATACAAAAGCAGAATTCTATCGGAGCGAGAAGTACGAGGAGGTAGTGATGACCAACAGACCTGTACCGGTGTAGTGTTTCTTTCTTTTTTAAGTAAATAAATAGTTGCTTTTACGCTTGCTTTTGTTCCAGTGATCTCTTGCATTGCAAACACAGAGCTTCTGTTCTGCCTGCCCACTGTCATCCTGTCCCATGCAGAGAACGGCAGCCCTGGGCTGTGGCTCAGTGGGTGGCAACCCTGCTATGCAGGCCAAGTTTCACCCCGCCGTCTCCAGGCGGGGCTAGGAAAGACTAGCCTTACCAGTGTCCCGGAATCGAGGCTGGCTTCGGCCTAGAGCGGACCCGAGCTGCTCCCAAATGTGCACCGCGGCTGGCCAATGGGGTTCCGGCTTCCAGAACTTCCGGTCAGCGACGCGACGGAAGCCGGAACCCCATTGGGCAGCCATGGTGCACACTTGGGAGTAGTTCGGGTCCACTCTAGGCCGAAGCCAGCCTCGATTCCAAGACACTGGTAGGGCTAAGAAAGACGCTTCTGTGCCTGAAACCCTGGAGAGCGTCTGCCAGCCATTGTAGGCAATACGGAGTTAGATGGACCAAGAGTCTGACTTTGTGTTTTCTTCTTATGCCCCTTGCGTGCAGGCCACTGTGTGGGTAAGAAACTGTGTGGCCCACTGAGGTGGCCATCCATGAAGCTGACAGAGGTGGTCACCTCAGGCAGCAGATTGGTGGTGGGCACCCACCTCTGTCTGTCCACTCGCCTCCCCTCCTCCTCCTCCTCCTCCTCCTCCAGAAAGTGGAGGAAGTGAGGAGAGTGGTGGGCTAGAGGGTCTGCCCTCCCCACTTCCTCTTCTGCTTCCTCCACTTCTTCCTTTGCCAGTCCAGGAAGCAGGAGGAGCAGAGGCTGGCACGTTGCCAGGTAAAAGGAGGGGGCAACACTTGGCATGCCATCTCAGGTGCCAGGAGGCCTTGTTTACAGCCCTCCCGATGATTGTTGGTGTGTATACTGCATCGTGGGGGTGATCTCTTTCCTATGTAGCGAGTCTTTTGTATAGCAGAGGCATGTTCTGGTAAGCAAAACATAGTTTTAGAGTGGAGTATATTGGGAGGAGTTCCCCTGTGTAATTTCTGTATTTTATAAGCATTTTGTGTCCCATTTTTGGAGGGGGAGCCACTGTTATCTCTGCTTTCTCTTAGTGTTGTGAGCACCCAAGGGTGCCAGTGATTTCAGCTCGTTTGATTCGGTGAGCAGGCACCTGACTCCGCGGACGGAGAGGGTACCCGAAAATAGGGGTGGAAAGGACAGAGATAGAGAGATCCGCGTTTGCAAAGGACACGATCAGCAAGGCAGAAAGTGTAACATATAAAATCAATACAAAAGCTTATATACATTTCATTATTACAGGTGAAATCATGGAGTACATTGTTTGAAAGAGTACATAACAAAATGAAACCAATACAGAGGGGGATCCAAGGAGTTGCACTTCGATACAGCCAATCAGATGTGGGATTGAAACTTTACACCAATCAGAACAGCAGCAGCGTTTATGAAACTTTGAACCAATAAAAGATAAACTTTATTAAAAGAACCAATGAAAAATGTGGTGCTTTGTTTAACTGGGAACCAATGGGATGATGGGTGGGGGTACTGGGTGGCAGAGGTAATAGGATTAGACCCCCACTTCAGGTGAAGCGAGGTTTTCCGGAGTTTTATGAATGGGTCCTTTTGAGAAGCCTGCTTAACACAAAAGGCAGTGTTTCCAATTAAATAGCCCAAAAGTGCCACACAATAGGTCCCTGCCCCATGGCACCAGGTATACAGTTGAGGACATTTGAATTGTTCCTGTCAATCAGGCAAGAGCAAGGCAGGTAACTAGGTTAGCATTTGAATAATTGTATCAAGGCAAAACAGGAACAATGGGAGGTGAGATAGTGGTAGCATGCACAGAGGGACAAGTTGCAATCAGGGAAATGGCAGCAGGAGATAGGCATTTGAATGATAGTGACAAAGGAGGGCAGAGACAATGGTTCCAGGATGTGGGGGATGGCGGTGATTGACAGAGAGGAGACACAAAGAGTTATGCTTGGAGTTTAGAAAATGGTGGCAGTCTGAGTTCTCACGGTGCATCAGGAGTTCCCTGGATTCCCTGCCCCCAGCTAGCCTCCCAGGTAGAAGGAAGCCATTTGAGAGCAGCACAGAATTGGAAGCTGTTGCTGACTAGCTTGGGTTATGTGGTTTTAAAATGGTCTCTCCTACTCCCTGCAGTACAGATCTATGGCAGGTGGCGCCCCCCGGGCTGCCTACATTTGACCTCTTGTGTTCGCGCTGAAGGGGGGTGGAGGGCCTCGAACCGCTCCCCATGTTTCTGCTTCCCGAAACCCCAAGCAGGACATCTAGCCTCGAACTGGATTCTTTACTGGCTGCAAATCTATTGTGCTGCTTCCAGGAGCCTCTCCACACAGCATGAGGCTTACCCCAGCTGAGCGGGAGGATCGGGACCATTCCGTGTGGGATCCCATCCCTAGAGAGACCCCGATGACCTCCGAGAAGATCCGGGCACATAACCCCCCAGGGAACCCCCAAATAACCGGGAAAAACTTCAGACACCTCATTCCACCGAAATAGAGTACTGCCGCTTTAAAGCTGTCAGATGCAGCCGGGATAGCGAAAGCCGGCTGTCAGTGCGGAAAAGGCGAGAGGTCAGAGTTGGGTTAGTTAATAAGCGGCACACGCCGTCTGTGAGTTTTGGCTGAACGCCCAGAAAGAGGATTATAGGCTTAGTGGGTTAAGAGGCTTAAAGGATTAAAAAGGTACAGGGTGAACTTTTGCTACTGCCGCTTCTCTTGGGGCTCTGGAGGGCTCGTGTGAGGTGCGTGCCAGTGAACTTTTGCCCTCGGCGGGCACGTGCCAGCTGTCAAAATGGTGCGCAAAGCGGAAATAAGCCGAATTTAAAATGCGCTTTGCTTTAAATGGCTGTATCTCAGTGATCCTTGGGTGGATTTGGATGGGGTAAAAGGCAGGGGGTTCAGGGGAGAGTGGCCGACGACATAAAATATTTGGGGAGGGGTCTGATCCTTACATTATTAGTCAATTCAGATTTAAGTTGCGTACTGCTTTTCTATCTAAACCGTCAAGGCAACTTACAACAGCCAACCCAAAAAAGCCAGAAAAATACATTCACAACAATAAATCACTTAACAGAATAAATTGCTAGTTCAGTAAGCAACTGAATAAGTTATAAGCAATATAACTTATTCAATCTTAAGGTTCCAACTAAGTAGCAATAACATTTTAAGAAATGGATTACAGTAGTCAGATGAGAGAGCAAGTGCTAAATTTCTTAAACAGCCATAGAATGGATCCTCCATCATGAAACAGACCCCAAAACGCAGATGTAGTTCAGCAGCAAACAGTGCAAAGACATGAAAATGCCAGTTTCCCATCACACTCAAACTGCCCAGAAAAAGGATTTTGAAACTGCAACATATGGGCTCAGCAAGCCGCCCCTGATTCGGGTTCCCTCCCCAGCTCCTTCTCTCTTGAGGTCATGTCCTGAGTTGGAAGCGCATCAGCTGAGCACCTCCTGACCCTAATACCCTTTTGTGTTTTGTAGGCAAAGCCACCGAAAGACAAAGTGAATGTGGCTACATAGTGCTGCGGACTGGACGTGCCATCAAGTGAGACCCCGATGGTGTGACAGACGTTCAGGGGGACAGGCTCTCTCTCTCTCTCTCTCTGCTTGGAACTTCAAATCAGCTTTGCCTTCCTGAAAGCTGAGACTTTGGTGTCCACCAAAGGATTTCTGTTTAAAGGATCTCAGGTAGCAAGGCTGGGCAAGATTCCTCTCTCCCTACCCAAAAGCCTCGGAGAATCATTGCCTGTAAGAGTAGACCATCCCGGATGTAGGTGGACCACTGGTCTGGCGCAGGATGAAGTCACCACACACGGTTAACCTTGCCTCTGAATCTAGCAGGGGGATTGAAAAATGTGGTTACCAAAATGCCAGAACAGTGCAAGTCCTTGATTAGGACCAACTGAAATATCATCAGGGCATGAGCAGCCAGCTTTGAGGTCTCTAGAACTCTCGGTTTGTCAAGCTGGATGTTCAGTAAATTCGCAAATAGGGGAGAGCGGATCTGATGGGAAGACCTGATGGGAAGTCTGCAGTTTGCAAATTCTCCGAATGGAATACAGGAGGATATGAAGCAGACTTCATTAGGGGAGCCATTGGGAGGTATGAGATGAGGTCATTTTGCACAGAAGGCTGCTGGGACCAAGGGCCTGGATGTGCCATTTAGCACTGGCAATTGAACCGAGTCAATGGTTAGATTTTATACTTTCAAAATCAGGGGGAAAGACACAGGGTCCTTTGTCCTAGCAGCTTTCTGTGGAAAATGGCATTGTTGGACACCTGAGTCTGCTTATGACCTCCTGCATTTCATCTTGACCAACTGCAGAGGCCCACTCCCCCCCCAACTTGTTTTGCTTATCATCCAGCCTAAAGCCCGACCCACACCGCACGACATCCGGCGCGGAGGCGAACGAGCGTAGGTGCCTGGACGCTCGCCTCCCAGCGCTGACCTTGTCTCCACGAGTGTCTTCCTGCAAATAGTCCCTCCTGTTGTCCTGCCTTCTAATCGCCGATTGGCTCAAACATAAGTCAATTATTTTTGCCCTCCAATTGGCTGAAGCCCCCTCTCATCCCATTGGTTACCAAACTAGCTCTGCATCCCGCCTCCTAGCTCCGCATCCCCGCCCCCTCAAAACATGGGCAACAAACTATTCTGCTCACGCCGGAACGTTCAGCAGTGTTCTCTCGAAATGGTGACCGCACAGCTCTGCAGGCGTCTGGGACGCGCCGGAACTCGCGCGGTGTGGGTCGGGCTTAAGGGTTCTGGAGAAACCAGACTCTCGCTGCTTGGCAATTTCATTAGTCTGTCGTAGTCAAGCTATTGCCTGACTTTGGCATGTGGACTTGGGGTGATCAGCGTGGAACATCTGCCTCTTAGGGGTGTCATGTTTCATGGGTCATCTCGCCTTAATTCACTTGTGTTGCTGTTGAGAAATCGGAGCCAGAAGACAACCAGCCACGTTAGCTTCTGCCTGAAGTGCACCTTCTCCAATGGTTGTTGAACTTGCAGTTGCAGGAGGCTGTACCTTCCAAAACTCTTCTAAATGGGTTATTAACTGATCCGTTAGCAAGTCTGCGCAGAAAGAGGGGCAAGCTCAAGACTGATGGGCAGCTGACTCCTCCAGCTGGGCTCCCGACCCCAGTGACCTCTTTTGCCTTCGCCCAGCTGCCCAGGCCTCTCCAGGTCCTCTTCAAATTGCTTCCGGTAGAATTGCATTGCCAGCTGTTTGGTCATAACTTTGAGTGCAAAGAAGGTTGCTGCAATCTCAGAAGTGAGGAACAGGAGAAGGATCAGGTGCACGGCTGTCTCCAGAGGCAACTGGACACTGTGTTGGTCAGTCAGGATAAACAACAGCACAGGCAGCTCGACCAGGACGGAAAGGAGGAGGAAGCCAGCAAGTTCTGGAACCTGCAGGATTCACGGAAGAAGATTAACATGGTTGAGCCCAGGTGGGAAGTTGCTTTCTGCACACCTTTTGGGTACTACGCTAGAGCCAAGACATTCAGGGACTGAGTCTAAAGAACTGAGTTAAATAGAAGTGACAAGGTATTGTTATTATTATTAACTGTATTTATATACTGCTTTTCAACAAAAGTTCACAAAGCGGTTTACAGACAAAATCAAATGATGAAATGGCTCCCTGTCCCAAAAGGGCTCACAGTCTAAAAAAGATGCAGAAGAACACCAGCAAACAGCCACCAGAAAAGAGACTGTGCTGGGGTGAAAGGGGGGGCAGTTGCTATCCCCCTGCTAAATATAAGATCAGCAATTTCACATTTGAGTTCCTTAAGAACTCAACCAATTGAAAAAGTGTCTCTGTCTTGCCCAGTTAGCAGGGATGAAGTTCTAATCTAGAGCATACGGTATCGACAAATTAAACGTTAACAAGTCACTGAGTCCAGATGGCATCATCACTGAGTTCTTAAGGCACCTCGGCGCCTCCTCCTTCTGAAAGCGGCCTTCCTGTACATGCGCAAATCGCCGATGACACCGAGAGATTAGGTGTCATCGGCGATCTGCGCATGTACAGGAAGACTGCTTTCAAAAGGAGCTGACGCGCGGCGGCGGCGGAGCCTTCGGTCAGGTCCGGTTCGTGCGGGCCGGACCTGATGCAATCGGGTCCGATCTCGCACGGGCCAGACTGGATCGCTCCAGCGGCCGGATCCAGACTGCGGGCCGCACATTCCCCACCGCTGATATAGAAGAACAAACATTGATGAAGGAGAATCAGCATGGTTTCTCCAAAGGTAGTCTCTGTCTCTGTCCCACTAACCCTCTGATGTTCTTTGAGAGTGTCAACAGGCATGCAGATAGAGATGATCCATTTGACATTGTATATGGACTTTCAGAAAGTCCCTCACCAAAGGTTCTTGAGTAAACTTAGCAGTCCTGGAATAAGAGGGCAGGTCAGGTTGGTAAAGAACAGGAAGCAGAGAGTACCGGTAGATATAAATGGGCTGTTTTCACAGTGGAAGAAAGTAAGAAGTGGGGTCCCTCAAGGATCTAGCTTGTGTGTTTTTAACTTGTTCATAAACTGTCTGGAGTTAGGTGTAAACAGCGTGGGGGTAACATTTGCAGATGATACCAGCTGTTCAGGGTGATAAACACCCTGAAGTGCCCCAAGGGGACCTCCACAAATGACAAAAGTGGTTCACTCTCACAGTGTAAAGTGGTGCACATTGGGGCAAAAAAAAAAAAATTCCAACCACAGATACACTGATGGGGTTCATCACCTGGTTCCTGGTGATGAACCAAGAAAGAGATATTGAGGTTGTGGCAGATAGTTCAATGAACATGTTGACCCGTGTACAGCAGCAGTGAAAAAAAGGCAAATTCCACGCTTGAGGTAATTAGGAAAAGGATTCAGAATTGTTCATTATGTATTTACTGTAATTCTTTTTTACCCCACTGAAGAGACGCTGATGGCAGCTTACAAATAGTAAAAAAAAAAGACTGTGAATATTATATTGCCCCTGTATAAATCTATGTGTGCAATACCATGTACAGTTAGTTCTAGGTGTATATCTTACAAATATTATTGTAGGGCTGGAAAAGGTGAGAAAGAAGGCAACCAAAATGAGGGCTGGTGTACCTTCTTCGCATGGTAAGGCTACAGTGTTTGGGGCTTTTTTTGCTTGGGGAAAAACAATTAAGGGGATTAAACCTGATTGACGGCGCAATCTACCATAACTCTCAAATGGCGGAGTGCGCACTCCGTCATTCAAGAGTGTCGCAAACGTGCCATAAAGCACGTTTACAACGACTTTAGAGTAAGGGAAGGTAAAGCATCCACCGGCGGGGGCAAGGGCAGGCTGGGCGGCGAGGGAGGCTGGCGGTTGGCTGAACTTTTGGATGTCTTTAAAAGTGAATTGGACAAAGACATGGAGGACAGGTTGATCAGTGGCTACTAGTCATGATGGCTGTGCTCTGCCTCTGGGTTCAAAGGGGCAGCGTGCCTCTGAACACCAGTTGCAAGGGAGCCATCAAGGCAGGGGAGAAGTAGGCTGGTGGGTTTTCCAGAGGAAAAATGTGCCACTGAGGGAAACAGAATGGTGGGCTACAGGGGCCCCACTTCACTCCTCCCCCTCCAACATCACCAAAATACAAATTAAGAGGTAAAAATGGAGGGGGGGGGGAGGTAACTCAGCCTTAGCTACAGTCCTCCAAATCTCATGTTTGAAATGGGATAAGCAACCTCCTGGTTGTAGGAGTAGGTTTTCTTTGTACCAGGTGCAAGGGAGTGGCGACAGGATACAAGTATCTTGTTGTCTTGTGCTCCCTGAGGCATCTGGCGGGGCCACTGTGTGATACAGGAAGCTGGACTGGATGGGCCTTTGGCCTGATCCTGCAGGGCTCTTCTTATGTTCTTATGGGTTTCAAAAGCCTCCTATCAACTGAGTGAAACCAATTCCACAATGAAGTCTAAACCAACATGCTATGTAAGATCCTTCTCTGTGAAGTGTAATATTGAACAGTTGAATGTCAGTCAGGGCGTAGTGTAGTGGTCAGGGTGCTGGATTCGGACCATGCATTCAAATGTATGTTCAGTTGTACCAGCAGTTGTCAAATTCCCCCCGCCGCCATGACCCACCTGCTCCCCGGTGGAGGGTGTTGCAACCCACCTTCCGCGGTGCGCCTCCGCAGGCCTCCGCAGGCCTCCAGAAGCAACCGGAAGTTACTTCTGCAAACCCGGAAGTAAAGTGGAAGTCACTTTCCAGTTGCTTCTGAAGGCCTTCTGCGTGAGGCCTATAGGCTATGGAGGCCCGGTGCAGCTCAGGAGCGGCCTGCAGTTGCATCTGGAGGGCTCCAATTTGGAGCCAGCTGAACACCAGAGGGGAGTGGGAGGACCCACCTAGCAACCCACCCACAGTTTGAGAAGTGCTGAATTGTACAGTGACCTTGGGTCAGTTGCTCTCTCTTAGCCTCGCCTACTTCACAGGGTTGTTGTGAGGCTAAAAAGGGGGAGGGGAGCCACCACGCTGCCCTGAGCCTCTTGGAAGGAATGTGTGTTAAAAGTGGAATAAATAAATATACAACAAACACTTTGATGCTCTGCTTAGATATCTGATTTAACTTAATATTTGACAGCTGGAACTGAACCATATTTGCTTGTCAGTATATAGGAACATTAAATGATGATTGGCAGCTTATAAGCTTTCCTATTTTTGACATTTGCTAAAATCAGGAGCCAACAAGTTCAAAAGGCTCCCAAACACTCAGATCAAATTTCACATTCAAATTGAAAATGTACATTTCAAAAGGGGCCTGAAAAGGGGCAGTGGTGGTGAAAGACCTGGATACATGTGCAGCAAAAGTGCGGGAAGGTGAGAAGGAGGGAGGGATGCAGTGGGACAGAAGCTCTTTGCATTCCTGCACTCTCCAAATGATGTGAGAAGTTTCAGTCGGGTTCACAGAAAAGGCCCAGATATTTCAGTTCAGTGTTTCAGTTAAGCATCTCACACACCAGGTGCATGCAAAGCTTGGATGCTACGTAGGCTTACCAAATCGTCGACCGGGACGGAGCGATCTCCCCTTAAGGGGGCAGGGCGCGGGGGGGCCAGAACACGTCACGTTCTGGGCCCCTCGCCCCCTTAAGGGGAGATCGCTCCGTCCCGGTCGACGATCTGGTAACCCTAATGCTACGTTACTCCCCAACCCAGCCCCACACAATTACAGACGCGTGGACTCACACTGTGCCCCTGCTCTAGTTCCTCCCCTCCCTTCCCAGTTAGTTTTTCCAGTTCCTTGCAGGGAGGGATGGTGCCTCTGCTCCATAAGATCTTACCTTTTCTTGCAAGTTTCCAATGTATCCCAGATACAGACGCAGACTTTCAACCAAGATGAGCGTCAGGTATGCAGCAACAAGCAGAAATTGATAGTAACCAGGCAGCAGGCTGAACTGTAGGGAGGATAGGCCGGTTAGAAAGAGACGGGTGAAGAGGAAGCAGCTTCATTTTGCTTAAACTAGTGGTTCCCAACAGCAGCGTCACTAGGACGCGCGTCACCTGGGGCGGGGGGCGCGCGCGTCACCCTAGTGACGCTCTGTCATCGTGGCGCGGGGGGTGGGGGCGACCCGGCTCCCCCCCGCGTCGCGTCGCCCTCCGGGTCGCCCTTCGGACACTCCGAGGCTGGTCCGGGAGCCGGCCTCGGAGCGTCCGACCCCGTCTTTTCCGGATTTTTGCGCATGCGCAGACCGTTTAGAGGGCAAATACCCTCAAAACGGTCTCTGTGCATGCACGAAAATCCGGAAAATACCCGGATGAATGCGCTGCTTGGGCCTTCTTTCAGAAGGCCCCGGAGCGCCAACGGGGTTGGATGCTCCGAGGCCGGCTCCCGGGCCGGCCACGGAGCGTCCGGAGGGTGTCACGCGTCACGGAGGTGACGCGTGAGGGGGTGCGCGCGTCACCCCATGGCGCGCGTCACCCCCAGGCGGCCCGCCCCCCCGCCACGCTCCAGTGACGCCCGTGGTTCCCAACCTGTGGTACGCATACCTCTAGGGGTACGCGGCAGGACCTTTAGGGGTATGCTGGAAAAACTGGGTAATGGCAGAAAAAGGCAGGTAGCGCCCAGAATGTCTTGCAGGGCTGGCAAGGCAGGAAGGAACTAGCTAGCTGCCTTCCGTCCTGCCTTGCCGGCTAACCCGTGCTTTGCACGCTTTCGCAGCTAGCCAGAAAGGGGCTCTGATGAGGGCCACCAAGTGCACTGGTCTCCTTTTGACCTGCACTGAGGAGCCTGCTTGTGTCTTGAGGAGCCAGACAAAGCCACTGCGAAGGGACATGATGCGAGCGAGAGGTGATGCTTGCTGGGTGCCAATCAGCCAACCCCACCAGGCCCACAGGCAGCCAAGGGTTAGCTAGGCAGCTGCCCCTGCTGCCACGGCCGCTTACCTGGGCCGGATGTCCCCCCCACCCCCTTGGCTGCTAGTCTGCTTCGTAGTTGTCACTAATAGGAGGGGTACAATTTATGGAAATGGGCTGCCAAGGGGTACAAGACTGAACAATGGTTGGTAACCACTGGCCTAAACAATTGAGCTGCTCCCAATCTCCCTGCCTCCTGTTGCCATCTCATCCAGCTAAACCTTTCGTTCTACCAAGTCATTCTGCTAAATCACACATGAAGCATCCGATCCCTTGAGATCCTTTGGAGGGGCCCTCCTCCTCCAGGTGCCACCATTCCCTGAAGTGACCCAAGGGAAGGCCTTTTCCACAGTGGCCCCACAATCATGGAACTCCCTCTTGTGCTGAGGCTGGTCCCACCTCTGTAGGATTCTGACAGGGGCTGATGACTCTTGTTCTGTTCAGACTTTTCTGTTACGCTGTAATGCTTTGGTTTAGTGTCTTTGGTTCTCTTTCTGCTGCAGTTTGTTTTGTTTTGGTGTTTGGATTAATTGTTTTTGTCTTTATTGGTTAGTGTGTGTTTTTAACGTGCTCTTATGTTTTCTGCTGTCTCGGGCACCTCTGTTTTAGAGGGTTTCTTCCTTTCTTTAGCCATTAACACACAAGATTTTAATTGACTTTAAAAGAAAAATCTTGCACACATTAGTGGGATGGAAACTTTTTTTTTTAAAGCAATTAAAATCACGGTTGCCAGACATGAAAGAAAAGGAAAATAAACGAAACCTCCTCTTTAAAAAGAATGGAGGGGGAGTGGTGGCAATCAGTGCTTTCAGGGCCCACTGGAAATTGGACAAGCAGCAGAGATCCAAGCAAGGCAAGGGATGCTGGAGAGAATGCCACTGGGAGGCCCAGTCTCAGCCAGCCAATGCAGTGTGGTGTTTTTCACCCTAAAGTGGATTGGAAAGGACCCCCCCCCCAAGCAGTTATAACCAGTCTCAAAGGACAATTGACATCTGTAGAGCTCTTGTACCTTGAGTTCCAGCATGACCCCTTCCGACAGGCACCAGAATGGGAAGTAGAAGGCATGGAAGTACAGCATCATTTGCAGGGGCAGACTGGAGAGCACCTTGTGTCCTGAACAGAAAAGGAACAAAAGGGGGGGGGGCTGATGTGACACCCCCAAGAAGCGTCTTGGAAGGACTTGGAAAGGAAAAGCTTTGCTCTGAGCAGTGTGCAGGTGTTTTGTAAAAATATTATTTTAATTTCCATTCCTTTCCACAAAATGGCCCACGGTGGATTACCAAACAGACAAGGGAGACCCTTTTCAAGTCTAGGGAGTGCGGGTGGAGGACAGCAGATTATCACACACTGCTGCTGAAGAGAGGGTGGTAAGGGAGGCATTTTTGGACCTTATTTCATGGTCTCGGGACGAGGGGGAGGTCATTTGGGGGCTTTGCCTCACGGCTAAATCAGGGGAGCCATCAGAGACCTGGGGTCTCTGAATGGAAATTGCCAAACTGTCCATAAGATGTTCTAGATAGAAAATTAAGGATGGCTAATGGTTAGGCCAGTGGGTGGCGCAGCGGGTTAAACCGCTGAACCATAAGCTGTCGATCGAAAGGTCGGCAGTTCGATTCCCGCGACGGGGTGAGCGCTCGTTGCTTGGCCAGCTCCTGCCAACCTAGCAGTTCCAAAGCATGTCAATGCGAGTAGATAAATAGGTACCGCTTGCGGGAAGGTAAACAGCGCTCCGTGTTCCAGCTGCATGCTATGCGCTGCGGCAAGGAGAGTCATGCCGGCCACATGACTACGGAGGCATCTTCGGACAACGCTAGCTCTTCGGCTTTGAAATGGAGATGAGCACCACACCCTAGAGTTGGACACGATTGGACTTAATTGTCAGGGGATACCTTTACCTTTACTGGTTAGTGCAGGTAAGTGAGATAGAAACACTGGTGTTCCTAGGGGGGGTGCGGCCCGCACCAGGTGACGCACCAGGGAGGGATGATACATGATTAGAAGCTGAAACCGGAAGTGACTTCCAATCGCGTGTCAGACCTGTTTTGAAACACGCTGCACGTCAGAACAGGTCTGAGTTATGATTAGAAGCCACTTCCGGTTTTCGACAAAACCGGAAGTGGCTTTTAATCGCATCTCTGAGCTGTTCTGAGGCGCAGGGAGACCCGTAGAGGGGAAAGGAGACCGGCAGTGTGTAACTCAGTGGCAGGGAGGGAAAGCGATGCGTTAGACAGGGGTTATGTCCTTGGTGAAATGTTGAAGGATATGCCAGCACCGGACCCTATTTTCTTTGTAGTTACAGTACAGTATATCATTTGTAATCCACCCTTCCTCAGCAGAGCACATGGTGACATACAAGATTCTCTTACCCACCCCACAACGGTCCTGTGAACTTGGGAGAGGGTGACTGGACCAAGATCATTCAGTAAGCAAGTGGGTTGTGGGTTGAACCTGGGCCTAGTCTGACCTGCTAACCACTGCACCACCATTGTCTTCTAGGAGGCCGAGTCCCCGACTGTCCTACCTGGATTGTAGAGCTGGGCCACACCGCAGTCCCCAGTCTTGTTGTTGATGAAGAGGGAGCCACTGAAGGTTGTGAGACCCTTCCGGAGGTTGGGAGGCAAAGGTGTCTGCAGCACCATCATGGCCACCGTAGGGATCACCCGACCCTCCTGTCTGCCACCCCCCCCCCCCTGCGCCTGACCTGGATCAGGCAGTGTTGGAAAGAAGCTCAGCTAATTGCATTACCAAGCTGCTTGCTCAGTGCCGCCGTGGCAGGGGATTAATCCTGTTGTGCTCAAACTCACGTTCAGGAAGGAGAAAATCTTTCCTTGGCAAGGTCGCCACCTTTTGGGCTGGCCTGGCTCATGTGCATCAGTATAGCTTGTGACAAAGAGGGCCAACTCTTTACCAGCCCTTACTCTTGCACCTTCAACAGACTCTTGATGTCTGGACATGAGTACATCATGTTTACCTCCATGTAAAGCTTCACCAGCTGATTTTGCCTGACCATGCAGGTGTTAGGCCTTTTCTCTGGTCAGTTGGCCACCACACGTGCCACCCATCAAGTCAAACACTAAGAGGTGTAAGAACATTTGAGGAGCTCTGCTGAAGCAGCTCAAAGGCCCATTAAGGCGACTGCCAGCCAGATGTGATGGCCAGCTCTTGCTACTGCCCCCCAGTAGCTGATGCTCAAAGGTGCCCTGCATGTGTTCATTCCAAAGCTCAAAATACAGTAGTGGCAAGAGGGGCCCTGCCCCCTTTGCATTTTGTGATGGCCCCTTAGCTACTGTTTCTAGAAGGAGTGGGGGGCTATGATGCGGCCAAATCCCCCCCCCTTCAGGTCCTGACTTTTCAAGCCTTTTTGGCTAGTGGGCATCACCACATCCCAGGCAGTGCAGTCCATAAATGTCTGGCACTGGGGTGGGGTGGGGGTGTCCTTCAGCTTGGTGGGTCACAAATCATGCAGGTATGTTTTATCAGCACACTGACACCCAGAAATTAAGGACACACATCTCCAGGTCCTTGGGGAGGGCAGCTTCACCTGCAACGTTTCTGCACATCCAGCCACTGTGAAAGGGAGAGGGATGGCCAAGAAAAGGCATGGCCCCTGCAGCATCTGCTTACACTGCTCATTTCTCTGGGATGCCCAGAGAAACAACTAGAACAACTGCCATTCGTCTGGTCCCAGGTCTCTGTAAAGACAAACGTTGGCCCAGAGGCTGCTATATGTGAAGGGGGTGATGATGATGCCCACAGTGCCATAAGAGGGGCCCGTGAAAGTCAGTCTGTCGACTCTAGCCTGTGCGGATACGCTTTATGTGTATAAAAGTATGCAAATATACTCATGAGTCATGAGTAGTCCCATTGAGTTTAGTGAGTCTTCCCTGCTCCAGCTGGACCATGTGACAGCACAACTCTTGGGCCGACATGCAACCTTTCACATGGCTATGTTGGAAGCATGGGGGGGGGGGAGTTTCAAATATTTTTATTACAAAGAGCACAGCATACTGAATACATCACTTTTTACCCCATCCAAATCCGTCTTGAAATGGCTGAGATCTCTGCTCAGAAAGACAACCGCTTTAAACCATAGCCGAATTCCTGGAAAGCGCTGCTTAATTAGAGATGCGTGGCAACCTTCTGCAGCTTCTATAAACCACTCAGCCTCAGCAAAAGCACAGCCGCGCGTGTAGCCAATTTCCAGGGGGCTTCCATGGTTGGCAAACGAGCTGAAATCACTGTACCCCTGGGGTGCAAACGACAGCTATGCCATTGGGAGCTGGCAGGGCTCAGTTTTCGCGTTGCCTGGTGTTAAACTGCACTATAATGATGTCTGCTCAATCAAAGGACTGTTAAAGGCACAGTGACCAGTTTAAAAGTTGGCAGTGCCACCTGGAGCGTGCAGCGGTACACTGCAAATTTTAAAAGAGGAGGATCCAGGCTGAGTTGGAAAACTTAATCCGCTCATCCAAAGGGACAGCACAGCTGTGTAGGATCAAATCACTAGGTTTTGCAGTTGCAAAATAATAAATAAATAAATAAAATGCAGTGCTTATATACCGCCTTTCTTGGTCATTGGATTTCTCCTTGGACTTTAATCCAAGGCGGTGTACATGGGCAGGCCTTCCTACCCCCCCCTAACGTTTTTTTTTTAAAACAATATATAAATGTCCAATCTTTCGTTAACAGCTACATTCCAGGTGGTATTCTTTTACAGTCTGGCTTTTTTTCCGCTGGCCGTCACCTCCCACACTTGACCGATGCAGCTTATCTCTCCTCATGGAGGCTTTCACAGCTTTTTGTCGGCGGCGTGTCTTGAACTTGTCATTCACCGATCTTCGGGCTTGCAAGGAGGCGGCTCTCCCGACTGAGCCAGACCCCTCTGAAAAATGAAAATCTTTTCTTGCATGAAGAAATTCATGCAGGTCAATAGGAACAACTGTAGTGGTCACAGGTGTGTGTCCAGCTGAAGTTAAAGAGGAAGAAAAAGTGGCCAGGCCAGACGAGCTTCACTTTCTGGAAGGGGCTGTAACTCAGAGGTGGAGCTCACCTTATGCATGCAAGGGGTGCAAGTTCAGTCTCCCGTACCTCTAAGTAGGGCTGGTAAAGACATTCTCCCCCCCCTCGGGAATCCTAGAGAGCTGCTCCCAGTCAGAAGACATCGCCTGAGCTAGGTGGTCCCAGCAGAAGGTAGCTCCCTCCATTCCTCCCAACCCTGGCAGTTACGACACAGTCAAGCTGGACAGAAGGCTTAATATACTGTATTAGTTTATTATCCGCCTAGCAAAAGAGGGCAAGTTAGGAGATGGCTAACTGTGCACAAAACCAGGACAAAGCTAGAATGTCAGGCTGAGCCACTACAGCTACCATGGGCTGGCTGAACGCGGGGTGGGCAAAGACAGCGACCACTGCCCTGTGTCTATAACAGCTGCACGGCAAACAGAAAGTCAACACAGGCTCCTTGACCCAGTGACAACAGGGAAAGTTGTGCCTGCCACCAACAGACATGTCAAAAGTCAGGATGAAAGAGGGCAGCCCTCAGGCAACGACCAGGAACACGGCTGCTCCGGAGGAGGAGGTTCTACTGCTGCTGCCTCTCCTAGAGCTGCCCCCTACCTGGAGATGACCGATTGCGACTAGAACTGTTGTATGCCCCAGATACATAGAGAAGCCACTCTGGGATGCTGTGATTCAGGTTTCCCACCTAAGCTATGGGTCATGGCAGCCAACTCCATGAGAGGGATGCTGGACCTTCCACTTCCCCCCTACAACTCCTCCCGGGGTGGCCAAGAAAAGATGTCTGCTAGCTCTTAGACTCCGACAAGTTGTTGTTATTATTTATTGAATTTCTATCCTGCCTTTCTCCCCCATGGGGGGACGGGACCCAAAGCATTCCCCCCAAAGTTAAGCTAATCAGAGCAAATGCAGAATAGGCACAATACTTATTCTGCAGGAGTGTCTTGATCGGACCTCCCAACAACTTTTGCAAAAACCACTATGGAGAAAGATTTTCTCCCTCTCTCCCAATATGAGAACCAGGGAGGAGGCCATCTAATGAAACCAATTGGAGGCAGATTTAGGAGAAAACGAGGTACACCGAATGTCATTAGTTTGTGGAATATTGCCAGAAAATGTGGTGATGGCCACTAGCTTGGCAAGGAGATTGGACACCTTCATGGAGGACTAAAGGCCTATCACACACTGGCTATTAATCACGATGGCTATGCGCTACCTCTGGGTTCAACAGCAGTCTGCCTCTGAATGCCAGCTGCAGGGGAGCCATGGGGGGGGGGAAGGGTCTCCTTGTGGCTTCCCCAGTGAAGCAGCTGGTGGGCCACTGTGGGAAAGAGGGTGCTGCACTAAAAATGGGTCCCTCTTAGCCTGATCCAGCAGGGCTTTCCATATGTTCCACCAGAAAAGAAGGTGGTGGCTGAATTGGAGCTGTAACACAGCGGTCTAATCCTTTTTCCCAGGCCCTGACTTGATCCAAATCCTTCCCCCAGATGCCCTTTGCCATAGAGGGGGAAATGTACAGGCACAATGTCCTTTTCTCCTCTATGGCTAACCGCAACCTCATTGGCAGCATGATTTAAGTCCAGGAATCACGCCCTCTCTGCTCATGTCATGTCCAAACCAGGGTGTCCGGCTGCTTTATGAAAGAAGAAAAAGAAGCCGGAGTTCAAATCATGGCACTCTCCTGCCATATTGCATTTGGTGTTAAGGAGCTGCAGGGAGCACGGGCTAGGAGAGGCCTGCCGTTTCTCGCCTCCCTCCTCTTGGATCGTATGACGGCAGTCAGGCACCCAGGCAGGGCTGACTCAGCGTTGGGAGAATGTGACAATTCTGCGCCGAGTAAACGGAGATTCTGTGACCGGCGCAAATGATGCAAATTGGACATGCTGTCGAACACAATGCCTCTTGTTCTGCATATTTTATTCTAGTTTGGATAGTGACAGGAGGGGGCAACGACTCAAGACCTCTCAGTGCCTGAGGCAGCACGTCACCCTCTGCTCCCCCTTGAGCTAGCTGGTGGGCCAGCCATCGCCTCAGCCTCCTCTTCCCACTTCCTGGATTTGAAAAGGAAGAAGGAAACAAGAGTCAAAAAGGAAGTGTGGAGGAGAGTGGAGGGTGAGAGCTCATCACAAGGGTCCACACTCTCTTCCACACTTCCCTGCTCCATTCCCCTCTCAAATCCAGGGTGTGGGAGGAGGAGAAGTGGACAGAGACAGGTGCCTCCCACCAACTCGCTGCTCAAGGCAACCGCTTCAGGCCAGCCCTGATTCCTTTCTGCGTTGACAAACTTATTTCGCCCTCCTCCTGGCTGCTGGGATTTCAGCAGGTCTTGTCCACACACATTCTCCACCTGAAGGTGCATGCTAAACCAGCAGACCTTTGGCACTGCAGGCTCCGCCTAAGGAGAGCCCCTCATGCCAGCATGCAAAGAGACTTGGAGCCCCCCCTTTCCCCCACAGCCCCATTTCTCTCTGCACATGGCTGTTCCAAGACCCCTTCCTGGTCTGTCGCTGCTGACTCTCGGCAGGAGGGAAGGAGGCGTAGAGAGGAGCATGCAAGTTTTGTGTTCCAGCTTTGAGGGAACCAAGACAGGCATGGAATGGAAAGATGGAGGGGTTAGAACATGACCGCTTGCAGCAGCAGCAGCAGCTACCGCCAGATGCATGGCTTGCAGCAATCCACAGAGTGACAGAGAGCTTTCCTTGTATAACAGTGTAGCCTTCATAGTCCCTCTGCTTCTGGCAATGACTCTCAACACACCGATCCTAAGAAAACACACATGATCCATATCATTTCCCCCTCTCTCCTGCAGCTCCGATGAGTCCAAGGAAAGCTCTCCCCCAAAAATGTTGAGCTTGGCCCCAGAAGGCCACACCAAGCCCAATTATCTCCAAAGGAACACTCTTCGCCCTGGGACTTCCTAAGCCACTGAACAGCACACCGATCTCAGCTCAAATGCTCCCAGCCACCGGCTCCTGGGGGATGCAGGACGAGAACAGCCCAAGGAAAGGATCAGGAGTGGGGGAGATGCTGGATTTGTCGGTCACAGAAGGGCATGTGGCACGAGTCCCCCCAGGCTGCTGTCCACAGAAGACCAGTCAATTCCAGGCACTTTTACGAGTTTTTTCCGGTGAGCCAGGACATGTCACCAGTTCTGCAGGAAAGACAGAAAACAGCTTCAGTGCAAGAAGGTGTCCTTAACTCTCACCCAGCAGAATTAACCTTTGGCTAGAGACAGACTCATTTTTTGTAAGTTGCTTGGAAGTACAACAAGGTGTTCACTGGAGGCCTCAGTTGGGTGAGCATACAACCCGGCAGCAGTGATCCCTCCATCAAGCCAGCCTTGTCCCGTTCCGGCATCACCGTGTGGCAGCCTGGGCAGCTGCAGGGCTCTTGGCAGCCTGGCAGGACCACCACTGGCCCCAGGTCTCATCCAGGAGGACACTGGTCCTAGTGGGTGCCACCTCTCTTTTACCCACCACACTTCCAACACAACATCATGCTGTTACATTGCGGGGAAAAGACTGGTGGCTGTCAGGGGGGGGGGCACCATGTCCTCCCTCCCCACAATGCCAGAGAATGATGCAGCATCAGGTGCATTGTGGGTAAAAGATGGTCACCACTATGGTCACCAAAAGGAGCTCCGTCGCCACTGCCATCTACGGCAGCAGCAAGAAAACTGCTTTGGGGATTCAACCTGCCACCACCAAGGTAGGCCCCCCCTTAACCTTTGGGGGGCATCCAGGTGAAAGAGATCCCACAGCGTGTGTATGCCTTGGGAAGTGAAACCAGTCTCAGGCTCCTTTCAGTTTCCTTCAGAATCATAATTTGGTTGGGCCAGTAGGCATTTTGCCAGGCTGGAAGATGCTGACCGCGGCTGGAAACGGAACATGGACTAGACTGACCTTTCAGCCTTGTTCACCTCCTTATGCAGAGGACCCCACATTTTGCTGGGAAAACACAGAACTACTAGAATGCAGTGGACTGGCACGGGGAGGACTGGATTCCCCCTAAAAGGTAAGTCAAAATAGGATGACAATTCCAGACAACAGGACTAGTAGACGCAATCAGATTGGGGGGAGGGGATGAAAAAGAGAGAGCCAATTCTCTTCCACCTGACACAGGCTACCCCACCTGGTTAACCTGAGCAGTGTTGGCACCAGGTTACAGAGGGCCTTGGGGGTACGCTGAGCCTCCGGCTGGTGTGCTAGGCCCTCGCCAAACTGAGGACAGGGCAGCTGTGGTCTGGAATGCTTCACAGGGGGCGTGCGGGTTTTTTTTTTCCTTTCCTAAAACACGGCAATTGCTGCATCAGTCACACTGCGATGGAACACTGCTGCAGGAAAATGGATGCTGGTGGCCAGCGCAGGACTGCAGCCACTGCCCAAGCCCTCAGCCAATGGAGTGTGTGCTGCATACTGGGGTGGGGGACAGTCACGGGGGCTTCCTCAAGATAAGGGAATGTGCAGGGCTCCAGGCCAGGCTGGGGGTCTCGCCGGTGCCCGCTTTGGCTGACCCCGAATGCGGCCCCTGCTTGGAGATGACTAGGTGGCTGGTTACACGCCTGCCTTTGCACACCCGAGATAATGCCTTGGCCTCCGAAAAGAGAAGTGCACTCCGGTTGCCCAGGGGCTCTGCCTTCACTTCCAGCACAATTCGGCCTTGGCCTCTGATCAAAGATGATGGGGGGGGGGGCTCCTCTCTCAGGCTCAACAGTCACGTCAATAAGCCCCTTGTACAGATGGGGGGGAACAGCTCCCCAGTTACAGCTTCTGGGCTAAAAGCTGCCACTTTAACACCAAGAACAAGCTCAAGATACGGACTAAAACATACGTACTTGCCAAAACGGATGAAGAGTCTTACAATTGCAGCAATAAAAAGAGAGAGAGAAATAGAGAGAGGAAGAGAATGAATATTTGCCATCGACCGAGTTGCTCTCCTGCGAGAATGCCGACTTGTGACCGTGCAAGCCTTCCTCAGGGTTCAGTGTCCTCAAAGCTGCACCAAGCTAACTTGGCTCTCTGATTTCAGAGACTTTTCAATAACAGGCAAGCAACACCTGTTCTCAAAATCATAAGGACTAGGAGCCTGACCTTTTTTTAAAATGAAAGCTGGGCTTCCACCAAGCCCTTGGCCATCTCCTGTTCATATAAATACAGCTTGTGCAGGAGAACTTCCTGTTGGGAAGTGTCTTGTAGACCAGATCTGACCACCTCTCACTGGTTTGGAGAAAACAACAGACAAAATAGCTGAGGCAAAGGAGGGTGCCACGGATGATGGGTGACCAAGGTGCCACGGGTGATGGTGTATGTGGGTGCCCCCCTCTCCTGAAATTCTTTCTGGCCAAATCTTTCCAAGCAGAGTTGTCATTTTATTTTTTCCTGGAAGTATGGAAACAGGCAAAGCTTTTCCCGCAACTGCACCCACTTGCTGGGACAAGCTCCACCTGCCCCACGGCTGTGGATCACCCAAAACCTCTGCCAGAAAACAAAATGAATGCCTTACTTTTGAGCCTATACCTGCAGCCTTACAGGCTAGAAGCTTGCATTTAAAACAAACACCAAGATTTGCAGGCTGCTGCGTTCCTCATCCTGTCTTGTGCTTGAGCAGTGAGATTATGGGACAGGCAGCCCTGCCTAGACTCTCACCCTCTGCAAGTGGGGATGGGTCAGTAGTGGATCCCTCCCTTTCCTTACAGGGCAAACAGCACTGCAAACAGAGAAGGGGGAAAATAACCACACACACAGCCTGACACAGTGGGAAACGTCAGCCCACTCAGTACTTACTCCACATCGCGTTTCCGGATCGCTCTCCCGGCTCCCATGACATCAGCAACCTTAGAGACAATCGGGTCGGAGTTCATACTTGCCACAGCGACCACCTCATCATTCCTACAATGAAAGATGCCAGGATTTAGGGTGGCCAAGGGGTGGTGGCTACTCAGGGGGCAACAGTGGCCTCTCCAGGGAGGCAGGAACCCTGATGGAACTTAGGGAGGGGCACTTTCCTCCTTTTTGCCTCTGGAGATGGTTGAGCAGCAGCAGGAATGCTCTGAGAACGTCTGTTTCCTTCAGTGGGGCTCGCAGGCCTTGAAGGCCTGCTAAGTCATTGCCAGGACAGACTCTGGCTCCTCCCCAGCAACTGTCTTAGGAATGACAACTGGAACATTTTGCAAGTGGTAAGGAAGCACCTCACTGAGTGCAGTTCGAACATGCCTTTGCAGAAAAGGTGGTTCTGCAAACTTAAAGTAGAAGCCAGATATGCACAGGATGGATTGGCTGTCCCCAGTGACGTCACCATGAAGCCTCCCTTCCCCAAACCCTGGAGCCGTCTTGCACCTTTTTTGTTTTTTTCCCAAGGGCGGTTTCATTAATAAGATGATGAAGAAACAGCTAATTGCAAGAATGTTTATGCAGCACATTAAAGAATTAATTTTCAAAAGCAGGCAACCTCCTTGAATTAGGTAGGAAGGATGGGTGGCTGCACCAGTGTTTGATTTGCCGGGATACATGCCCATCATTGCAGCTGCGAAGCAGGAAGGAAGTCAGGCTCAGGAACAGCTTGTCCATAAGACCAACTGAGACAGTCACCTCCATTGGCTTGGTAGGGGGTGGTGCCCACCTGGCTCCCACTTCCTGGACTCCAAAAGGAAGAGGGGAACAGAGTGGAAGAGGAAGTGTGGAGGAGAGGGGTGGGACAGAACCATTCCAAGTCCAGGGAGAAGGAGGAGCTCTGTGTGTGTGTGTGTGTGTGTGTGTGTGTGTGTGTGTGTGTGTGTGTGTGTGTGTGTGTGTGTGTGTGTGTGTGTGTGTGTGTGTGTGTGAGAGAGAGAGAGAGAGAGAGAGAGAGAGAGAGAGAGAAGGAGGAGCTGTGTGTGTGTGTGTGTGTGTGTGTGTGTGTGTGTGTGTGTGTGTGTGTGTGTGTGTGTGTGTGTGTGTGTGTGTGTGTGTGTGTGTGTGTGAGAGAGAGAGAGAGACATTTGGTGTGCTGCCTCTGGTGCCAGGGTGTCTTGGGCCTCTCCATCTCCAGTGAGACACAGAAGGCAGGAAGGAAAAGCAATATCGTTCTGTGTTCCCTGACAGAACCTTTCCTTCCAGACTGGGCAGATGGGGAAAGAAGGCAGTCAGCGACGGCATCAGTCTACTCCGAGGATGGGCAGAGCTGCCTTAAGCTGATGCTTAGTAGACAGCAGCTCTGCACTGACTCCGAAGGAAAGGAATGGAAATGCGTAAACTGATATAGGTGAACCTTGGTGCATGCAGGCTTGTGGGGTTTCACAGGACTCTTCACCTTGTCAAAGAGAAAGGGAGCAAAACACCAGGAACATAAGCAACAGCAACACATTTGGCATTGCTGAGAATGAGCAACTTCCAGTGCAGAAATAATCCGTTTTTCAAGTCACCTGTTGTGATGAATGCCCTGTTTTTCCTCCCTGGTTGTTTTGCCCATTTTCCCTTGTTTTGGGGCACTTCAACACCTACTCACTCCAATGCTCTGTGCTGGCTCAGCAGCCTAAAAAGCTTTTGAGGATGTCCCTGCAGTAGCCTGTCGCTTGTCTGAAGTGCCATTATCAACCAGCCATGTGCTTTTGTAGGTTCAAATCATTCTTCCCTCCCTAGGGCAGTCAAAGCTGTCTGTCTAGGTAAAGGGCCTGGGATGGAGTGGCCAGGTGGGTTCCACTCCTCCAATCTGGCCACTTGATGACATCATCACACCTGGGTTACTCTAGTTCAAGCACAGGGATGCTTGTCTGTGTTTTTGCCAGGTTTGCTGTTGGAAACAGTGCTGGTTTGTTGAAAGCACACCTGTCAGGAAAAAGGCTCCCAGGAAGGAGGCAGGCTAAGCAAGGGGGCAGGCTTGTGCGCACACACCCCTTCTTGCTCCCCACTTTCCCTTTACTGGATCAGCAGCTGAACAGGGGGGAACCTTGGTAGTTTGTAACTGCTGCCACCATCCCAGGCTACAGAGTCCAAGCAGAGGGAAAATGTCTAGAGGAAAAAAAAAACCCTCCCATGAGAAGACTGAATCCCAGGGATTCTTATTAAAAATCAAACGCAAAGTAGTGCTTGTCAGGGCGAAGAGATATGAGAACTCACTGAATTACCTATGAACATGGATTAGGCAGGCAAAGAGTTGAAAAGTACATGGTTTATTAAAAGTCCAAAAGAAAAAGGAATTAAGCAAGGGGGGGCATAATGAGTCGAAAAAAATATAAGCAGGATGATGGGAAAAGGCTGAGCTTGGCTGGATGAGCACAAAGAAAAGGTTTGCAGTAACCATTAATGCCCAGCAGATAGAGTTGGGATGCTGCTCAAGAATAATGTTCACAGGACCCCCCTCCCCACTATGTTAAACTTGGGGAAGTTGGCAGGCTGGCTTGGAGTAAAGTTGGCAGACAATTCCCTTGAACACCTCTAGCTAGAAGCAGTCTGTTGCATTAGTGACTGACACTTGTCCAAGGAATCCTGGTGCCCTATACTTGGGGCACTCTCTTCCATGTTCCAGCATTAGGTCTCCATGGCAGAACACACCAAGCTGCCTGTGTGCTTGGGCTTCTTTAAAAGCCTTGCTTTGATGATGTCATCAAGTTACCAGATTGGAAGAGAGGAGCCCACCTGGCTTCTCCATCCCACCCCTTTACCTAGACAGACAGGTTTGGTTGCCCAATGGCAGATGCCTGCCAATCCTGTCAGAGAACCTATTCCAGACAGGAAGGAACCCAGTCCACAAAGACATGTGCTTGCTATGAATGGAGTTTCAAACAGACAAAGGACAAAAGTCGCTTGCAAAGGATGCTCTGGAAGCTTTTTAGGCTGCTGAACTTGCACGGGAGATTCTGGGTAGTTTAAAGTGTCCAAAAATACAGAAAAGGGCAAAAAATAGTAGGACAAAACAGGGCATTAATCACAATACTCATTACTCTCCTATAAGTGCCAGGATCTGGGATTCCTGGGACAATTTAAGTAGCTAGATGAATTTAGGGAACTAGTTTTGTTTGGAACTAGTTTCTTTTCACTCCAAGTCAACTTGCAAACTTGAGCATCCAACTTGCAAAGTCTGTGACACATCACCCATGTTGCAGTGCGTTGCGTTGCAGTGCCAAGAGTAGGCATCCTGTCGCACCCTGTCTACGTCAAAGCGTTTCCCGCACATCAACGTCCCCAATGATTGGTTGCTTGCGGTGGATGAGGAGTGGTGCTGAAGAGGATTGACTAAAAAATCCACTCAACTCCGATTGGCCAATCTTTGCATCCCGCCCCCACTGCACCGAACAAGGCCTCTCATTGGCCGAAGTTCAATTTGTCCAACTTTGCTCACACAGCAACGCAGCTCTCCTGCGTTGCCATGCAATCTTACAAGACACACCAAGATCTTCGAGCACTGTTCTACGCCCCATGCCACAGTGCGACTGGTGTGTCACAGCCTTTAGTTGGGGGTTTGTGGACACAAAGGACACTTACTTGGTGTAAAAAGCCACAAACTTCAGCTCATCCAAGTCCCCCTGAATGATCACATCATCAAATCCTTCTCCATGGCCTAGAATCAGAAAATACAAAGCAAAAATCATTCTATAGAAAGATGTAACCAGGTTCTGTAATTTACTCCATGTTAAAAAACATGGAAGGCAACCCAAATCTTACAACCCGTGTCAATTACTCCAACAGAGCAAGTGTGCATATGTTTCTCTTTTATTTTTACTGCCTTGCATAATTGTTTTCATGGGAACAGGTAAAGACACTGAAAACAACCCCCACAACTCCCCCCCCAGCTCCTGGATATCTGGTTCAGCCACCTCCCTGGCTTCTAAGATTTCAGCAGGCTGTTGCCCACTTCCCAGGATTTGTAGGCAGTCACATAAGGACTAGAACCTTACTACAGAAAATAAATCCAACATTCTCAGGAAGCGAAATTCTACAACAAATCGCCACATACTGACGTTTTTCTGTGCTCTTGTGGAACTGAAGCACCTGCCTGGCCCTGAAGATAACCCCCCCCCCCATCATCTCTCAACATCCAGGTGTACCCAAGCAGGGGCTGGAGAGGGGAGGGGCAGAACATGTGCTTTGCATGCAGGAGGTCTCAGGTTCAATCCCTGGCAGCCTCTCTTGCTTTCTAAAATAAGGATTAGGCAACAGGTGGTGGGAAAGATTTGTCTCTAGTGTTCCAGCGCTCCGTGTTCCAGCTGCATGCTACGCGCTGCGGCGAGGAGAGTCATGCTGGCCACATGACCACGGAGGCGTCTTCGGACAACGCTGGCTCTTCGGCTTTGAAATGGGGATGAGCACTACACCCTAGAGTCGGACACGACTGGACTTAATTGTCAGGGGTCACCTTTACCTTTTTAGTGGGAAAGACTTCTCTCTAGTGCAGCAATTTTTAACCTGTGTGCACATTGGTGTTCTGTGAAAGATCCACAGGTGTGCTGCAGAAGTTTGGAGCACAGCGGTTGAAAACCACTGAAAAACTTTTCTGGGTTCTGCAGCTCTGACAAAAGAGGTAGAGTTTGTATAGGTTAAAAAGTCATGTAAAAAGATTTTTAAATATTGAACAAAAATATGAGGAATTCCAAAACTTTAAAATACATAAAAACATTGAAAAAAATCACACAAATTGTAAAATATTAATCCAACGTTTCATCCAAGACTCTGGACATTTTCAAGGAACACACAAGCAACTTGTCTGAGATGTCCAGAGTCTTGGATGAAACGTTGGATTAATATTTTACAATTTGTGTGGTTTTTTTCAATGTTTTTATGTATTCTAAAGTTTTGGAATTCCTCATATTTTTGTTCAATATTTAAAAATCTTTTTACATGACTTTTTAACCTATACAAACTCTACCTCTTTTGTCATTATGTCTGGTCATGAAAATATCCATACGTCTGCAGCTCTGTTTCTAGGGAAACTGTCTGTAGTAACGAATTGTCTGGCCCTCTTCCTCCACAGAGCCGAAGGAAATCAATTCGTTACTACAGACAGTTGCCCTAGAGACAGAGCCACAGAACCCGGAAGAGCCTCCTGGAAGTGACATCACAAAAGGCAAAGACCATGGAGGTCAATGTGCCGTGAGAAGAAAAACGTTGAACGCTGCTCTAGAGACCTGAGACTCTGGAAAGTGGCTTGGAAAGTAGGTACTGCGCCAGCTACAGGACACGGGGGGGGGGGGGGAGCATGTTGTCCAGGAGGCAGATGACTCAGAGGCTACCTGTCTCGGACCTTTACTTTGTCCTCTTTGATCTGTGGAGGTGTCTAATTGGCTTCCTCCCACTCTCTCTCTCTCCCAGCCTTCCAAGGAGCAAGACATCTCTCCATACTCCACCAGCCGCATAGAGTCTGCCATGCCAGGGGTCTCACACACACATGCAAAGGAAACAGCCCTAGCATTCCCTGCTCCAAAGTCTAGGGCTTGTAGTCAGTGGTGTAACAAGGGTGGTGCGAAGGCAAGTAGTTGTGCAAGACTCCGTTACACTGGAGTGAGCGGCCCCTCAGAGGCGTCGCTGGAGCGCGGCGGGAAGGGCGGACCGTCTGGGGGCGACGCGCGCAATGGGTGACGCGCGGTTGCGCGTCGCACGCAGGCGGTCCGCCCTTCCCGCCGCACTCCAGCGACGCCTCGGAGGAGTTCTCAGAGCGTCCGCCCTCGGCGGAGCTTCAAGGCCTTCTGAGGAAACCCCGATGCGCGACGTCATATTTAGAAGGTTTAGCGCATGCGCAGAACGTTTGAGGGCAAATTTGCCCTCAGAAATGTACTGTGCATGCGCGAAACATTATAAATATGACGTCACGCATCGGGCCTCCCTCAGAAGGCCTTGGAGCTCCGCCGAGGGCAGACGCTCCGAGGCCTCCTCCTGCCCAAGACAGCCGGCCGGAGAGGATGTCTCCGGAGCCGGCAGCAGCAGAGGCTCCGCTGCTGCCGGCAGCAGCAGAGGCTCCGCTGCTGCCGGCTCCAGAGACATCCTCGCCGGCTGGCTGTCGGACAGCACGGGGGTCATTAGGGCGGCGCGCGCCCTAGTGACGCCGCTGCGGCCCCTCCCCCTTGCTGTTGGAGCCATTCTGGCAGCAAAGGCAACACACAGGACACTCCCTCACTCACTCAGTGTTGCTGCTGGAATAGCTCCAACAGCAAGGGGGAGGGGCCGCTGACTCCAGTGTAACAGAGTCTTGCACAACTACTTGCCTTCGCACCACCCTTGTTACTACTAACAGATATATGTACGTGCTTTTGAACATAAAATGAAGTGCTTTTTCTTTGCCACCTTTTTCCTGCCTCTGCTTCTATGTTATTGTTAGCAGCAAACTAGTGGAGGTTGGTGGGGAGCAGTTGGAAAAAGGCTCTTCTGCCAGATGACTCTGCTGAATTTAGACCCAGAGATCGCTTTCGCCAACCCCGCTTGGGCAATACGGAGCTCGATGGAGCTGTGGCCTCAGTCCACTGAAGAGGCAACTTTGCCTGGTTCAACAGAACCTCTGCTTTGCAGCAGCCCCACCCCCACCCTGCAAAAGCCTGCTTTCCTCCAAGAAACCTGCAAGTTAAGGAGGCATCTCTTACTGGTCAGGCCTGATCACTCCTTACCTGCATAGCGGATGCTCTTGCCAAACAGAGCAGTCCACAAATAAGGGACAGTGCTGATCTCTGTCCCGTGAGCCAGCATGTTTAGTGCAGCGATACGTCCTGCAAAATGGGGTTAAAACAGCTGTGTTAAGTGAGAAGAGAACATGAGACAGGTCCCTCCGGATCAAACAGTCCAGCTTTCCTTTTCTCAAAATGACCAGCCGGTTGCCGCGGGTGGGAAGGTTATATGCTGGACTTGAAGGCAGTGGCCCTTCACCTATTGCTTATTCCCCCTTCCGAGGTCCACTGCCTCCGCAGATGGGTCTCACTTCCATTTTGCTACCACAGCTTCTTGCTCAAAAGAGACCTGACGTTTTGGTACGAATATCAAGGGGTGCAACAACACTCAAGCCTGCATTTGTCCCACGTTAACTGGCATTTACTGCATTTTTAAGGGGGGGGGGAGTGTATACCAGGGCTATGACATTTCAGATTGTGAGCCGCTAGGGGCAGGGACCCCTTGCCCTTTGTCAAGTGCTTATGTACTGTGACGGTACTAGATCGATCGATAAAGCTGAAATCTGCCAACCTACTCAGCCCCACCTCTCATTTTATATGTGAATGGAGCAGACATGAATAAACAAACATAGCTGCCAACATCACAACTACAGTCAATCCTTGTTATCCACGAACTCCAATTCCACAGATTCACTTATCCGCGGCAATAAAAGTGTAACCTACATTGCCACATGCACAATCTCTTCGCGCCCATTCTCAATAGCCAAAAGAAGTCTGAGAGGCCTCAGGCAGTTCTCACAACTTCTGTTGTTCTTGCAGCTTAACAAGTCTCCATGTGTTCTCAGTGCTTCTCACTGGCTTAATAAGTTCCAGTTAAGCGCTAACTTGTTTCCGTTGGTTTCCGTTGTTACAACAACAGTTTCAACAATGGCAGCGAAGCATAGTGCTAATGAAAGTGTTTTACCAAGTTGTTGAACTGCCCTCACTATCTCCCAGTCCATAGAATTCAAGGTAATTCAGGTTCATAAAGCTCATATAGCATATAGTGAAGATCCGCGGGAACGTAACCCCATTTTTCCCATCGGAAACTGTGGGTTCCGTAACTGCAGGGTTTTCCAGGAACCTAAGCTAGCGGTTAACAAGAATTGACTGTAATTTGGCCCTGACAAGAAATATACACCAGGCTCAGATCCACCAATGCCTCTCTCCCTATCTCTTCTGCTGCCTCTTCATTCTAGCTTGTTGTTAAGGGCCAGAGTGGCACTCACCATGCATGTGAGCCATCTGCCAGTGAGGAATGTTCACCTTCTTGTTATTCCGCAGCGTCAGTGGAAAAGCAACGGCATCGCCGGCAGCAAAAACTCCTGGGATGTTGGTCTGCATCATCTAGAAGGGAAAAGACCCTGTGGGTGGAGGTCATATGGCAGCATAAAAATACATAAAATATTTCACGTAGAGGAGATTTGGAAGACGGAAGCTTTTAGGGGTGCGACTGCTCTCAAGCCCAGAGAGGAATCCAAGTTTGATGGGTTCTAGAGACGGGGCCTCATCAGTGGCAGCACCACATCTCTGGAACTGTTTCCTCAGGGAGATCCGCCAGGCTCCCTCCTTACCTTTCTTAGATGTCAGAGTTGAAGACAACATTTTTAGTTTGCAAAGTTTTTGGATTCATCAATTATTTTACTGAAGACTCTAATTTTTATGCTGCCATTTAAAAAAGCATTTTAATGCATTTCTATTGTTGTAGTTTAATTATGTTTTGTTGTCTACTGTTTTGTTAGTCACCCAAAGTTCATTCTGAAGAGGGGTGAGATATCATTTCTGGAAATGAATAAAGAAATCTCTATTCCCCCACCCACCTAGAGACATAGTAAGTGTGACCAGGGGTTCATTTATTCCATGTCCTGCCCACTTCTTCTCCATTCAGCCAAAGGTATAGTACCTGGGACTGGTTCTTGGGCAGTTGGACTCCTGTCTCAGCACTAGAAGGAACTGGTGTCGGACTTTATGGCTTCTTTTAGAGACAGATTTGCAAAGAAACTGTCACGATGCTTAAGGTTGGGCTGCCAAGAAGCCAAATTAAGGCGGATGGATACATCAGGCAGAGGATTCACAGGGGGTGCCCACTTCCTGCTCACCCTCACCACTCTTCCTTCTCCTCCCCTCCCACTGGAGGACCAGAGAGGGGTGAGCTAAAGTGTTTCCTAGGCTTTAGCCCACCACACTCCTCTCCTCCACACTTCCCCTTCCTCTCCATTGCCTCTTCCTTTCTAAATCCAGGGAGTGAGAGAAGGAGTCGGGGCAGCTGGTGTGCCACCAGGTGAGGAGGGGCGGCATTTGGCCCACCCCCTCAGGCGCTGGGAGGTCTACACCCCAACTGCACTTGTCAATATTTTCCGATGGGGATTCCTTTGGATATCTGCAATATATCAAAGTTTTCTGTGAGCCTACAATTCAGAAATACACAGCATTTGCTTTTCAAGACTCTTAACTTTATTTCCACGGTTGATGCAACCTTTCTGTTTCCTTTTCTTAGTTCTCTGTTGAAGAGTGCCATCTGTTTCTTAATCCCCTTTCTCATCAATAATAATAACCTTTTGACGGTTATGATAGGGGAGCATTGTCTAATTTATGTATTGTTTAATTGATCTATCTCTGTCCTGCACCTTCGACCCTTAAAGGGAGCACCAGAACATCAATTTATTTTGTTGATTGAAAAGTTTAATGGAAAAGAATTGTTTATTCTTTTTGTTGCCCAACCTGTTGTGCTCAAAATGCCCTGCGACTGTCACCTGACTCATCTTAATAAACCCGTCTCTGCATCTCATAGATTTGGTTGCTGCTTTGGGTTTCTGGGGCTGCCTTCTTGGGTCTGCTTTATCCAGGCCCTGGTCAGCCACAGACCTGCTTTGCTTTCACAAGCTGGCAGCGTCGTGTGCCTTCAGTCCAAGCCCTGGGGTATTGCCCCGACCGCATCCAGTTTTGCGCCCAGCTCCAGCCCTGCACAGCACAGATGCTTTTGCCCACCCAGCGCCACGCCTGTGTCGGGCTCCAACTCCCTTCCATACATTTTGCCGGATTTACCTTGTTCACCACAATGAAGCCCTTGGAATCCACATTCAGACCGCTCTGCTTCAAGAACCCAGTTGCTGGAGTGGCCCCTGCCCAAAAGGTGAAGGATATATATCATCAGTGGGAAGGGCAGACTCCCTGAAGCCCCGCAAATTCCACACACGCTCCCGGCTGCTGCTTCTTTCCTCTGTGCAAGACGTGGCACCAAGGCAATGACTTTGGGGAGACTTCCTCTGAGCCCAGCCAGGTGGGGAAAAAACCATGTCAGAACGCGTTACTTATGAACTTGCACACGTAGGCTATTGCAATGTAAAACACCAGGCCCCAATGCAACCTTGTTGCTGCCAGTGCTAGTTATTTACTGAGAGGCATTTGTGAGTCTGGCGCTTGACATGCAGCGAGAAAGACAAGTGGCTGCCCGAGGGGCTGACGAGGAAAGGGAGGCAGGGATAAACCAGGGAGGAAATATTTGGTGTACACAGACTCAGGCTAAGTTACAACCATGTTCTTGAGCGTTTTGTGGCAACAGGTACAAGCCAGAAGTCCCTGTGAGATGGAGCCCAAGAGTGACCAGAGGCACAACAGACGAGTCCCTCCTGGACGAGCTTGTGCCTGTTCCATGGTGTGTGTGTGTGTGTGTGTGTGTGTGTGTGTGTGTGTGTGTGTGTGTGTGTGTGTGTGTGAGAGTGAGAGAGAGAGAGAGAGAGAGAGAGAGGGTGCAAGGAGAAAAGAGAAGGTCAGCCTTGGACAGACTGAGCTGGAGACCACATGAGGAAGCACCCAGGCAGACTGTTCAAGACGCAGGATTGGACAGAGGGAGAAAACTCAGAGTAGCAAGGCTGAGCAGCGCAAGGTCAGCACACAGGTGGACTTGCAAGCCATGGGATTCGATACAGTCACCCAGGGAGAGCACGTCAAGAGAGAGAGGAGCACGAACAGAAGCCAGAGGGACTCTGACAGAGAGAGGGAAGAGGAAGAGCAGCTTCCCCCTTTGGAGAACAATTAGACAGGTTGGAAGAGAACCGTTGGAGGACAGAATCTCGGAGACCGAAGTCACGAAGGGAATCAAGCCAGATGGATGAAGACAGAGTATAGGCCTTTCCGTGTGCCATAAATCATTTGATCTATCCATTGTGCTTTGCATGAAGAAGGCCTTGTTTTCCTGGGCCAGTCAGCTTCGCCAAGAATCCCTAAGCTCTCTAGTGTTTGGCGTCACAGACAACACGGCAGCTCACCTATGCCTACAACACAGACATCGGCTCGGAGAACTTTCCCGCTCTTCAGCACAACCTCTTTTAGCTTTAAGGAAACAAAAGAAAAAAAAAATATATATATAAAGGTAAAGAGCAAGCAACATCCAGTGATGTCCAAACCTTTCACCGTCTCTTCAGGACTGGCCCAAGATCTCCTGGAACCCAAGACAGCACACCAAATGCTGTCAACCCCCCCCCCACTTTGTGCAGTGTTTGCCATGTCAAATGCCGCCCCCTCTACCAAGTCACCCCCCCCTGCTCCTCATGTCACTCCCCAATTTCAAAAAGAAAGAGGGGGATGGAACAGAAGAGGAAGTGTGGAGGAGTGTCGAAGCTCCAGCCCACCACTCCCCTCTCTTCCAGACTTCCTCTTCTGCTCCACCCCCCTCTTTCTTTTTCAATCTAGGAAGTGAGAGGAGGCAGTTGACGTCCGCTGCCTCTTGAGGTGGTAGTTGAGGTGCCTCCTGAGGTGGTGAGCCTTGCTCCTCTTTAATTCCAGTAGTGGTCATTACAGAAAACAATGGGTATGGGGTGGGTTAGGGTTAGGCATACCACCAGAAGTGGCGATGACATCATTGCCACTTACTTCTGGATTTCAGTCGCATTTTCGGCCAGAAAACAAAGGTAGGATGATCAGAGCAGGTGGGAGGGCCCTTCATAGCATTCCAGAGAGGCTCGGCCAACGGTCGGAGCTTCTCAGGAGCGAAAACGTGGCTGCCGCATCAGAGCGGGATTCTGGCAGACCAGCAGTCTTCGTACCACCTCTGGTCACCCAAACTACCACCAGTGGGAACCCGTGCTCTAGAGTATCAGTTACTCCTCCCAGTTTGGTATCACCTGCAAATTTGATGAGCATCTTCTCTGCTCCCTCATCCAAGTCATTTATAAAGATATTGAACAATCCTGGGCCAAAGACACTTCCCTGAGGCACCCCACTTGTTACGTCCCTCCAGGTCAATGAGGAGCCTTTGACAAACACTCCCTGAGTGTGGACAAGCCATGGATCCACCCGACAGTAGCATCATCCCACACCCCACCAGCTTGTCCAGCCAGATGTCGGGGGAAACCTTGTCGAAAATCTTATTGAAACCCAGACATATCCAGTCCTTGATCTACCAAGCTAAACGTTCTGTCATATTGCTGCCACGTATGACTAATTCATTGCATAACAACTTTGCCACCAGCCCCAGCAGGGCAGTAAGCACAGTGACTGCATCTTCCCCAGGTGTGTTGAACTTTTTTACATGATGATCAGACACCAGCTCTGAGCCAAGCCCCACAACCTTCACGGACAACGCAACTGTGCCCAGGAATCAGTGCACACACTCAACTTTGCCCTCCTGTTCCCGCAGCTCCGAGACTTCCGTCTGCAGGTAGAATTTCACCCGGTTGTTTTCAAACATCTGTGCAAAAGGGGAAAAGACTCAGTTGGAATCTGCCCAAGAACATTCAAGGCCTGCTCAATCAAAATATACGCCATGCACCTCTTGCCCTATTACTCTACCCCGTTGCTCTCTTTAGCCCCCAGAAACTTTGCCTCCTTGCAAAAGCTGCCGTTACCTTCAGAATGGCACGCCCCACTTTCTCCCCAAAGAACTTTTGGAAAGGTGTTTCTTCCAGCTCCACCACAGAGACAGAATGGGCCTTCTCTGCAAGATAGGCTGCCACCTCCATCCCTGGAAACAAGAACCACAGAAAGAGACACTTGGGCTGAAGGACTCCAAGTCACTTTAAGGACTGGAGACAGACAGGAAGAGGGGCATGTGGGGCTTGACAGTGGAACAGCAGAAATCACGGGCAGATTTTATGTTCTATGAAGCTAGGCAATGGGGCGGAAAGGCAGATTTGGTCCATGGGGCACAATCCACCAGGAAAATCTCCAGCGCACGCCCCCACCATGCACTTTCACAGCTCCAATGTATTTCCGTAGGGCTTCCCTGCCAATTAACCTGGGGCACTGGGCTAGTTCCACTGGGAAGTTCTCCTGCACAAGCCTTATTGAGAGCCAGTGTGGTGCTGTGGTTGGAGTGTTGGCCTCCGGACAAGGAGCCATCCCTGCTCAGCCATGAAACGTAATTGGGCCAATCCTTATCTCTCAGTCTAACCTACCTCACAGGGCTGTTGTGTGGATAAACAGAAGAAGAGGATCCACATACCCTGCCCTGTGTTCCTTAGAGGGGGGAAGGATGGTATATAAATGTGAAAAATGAATCAAACAAACTGCCATGTTCTTGCACATCAATCATTCATTTCAATGGGGTGTGTGCAGGAGAATTTCCCAATGGACTGTGCTAAATAGCTTGGCTCTGGTCTGCCTGCCACTCTGCTGCCCTTAATGGTGTCCAAAATACGCTACCCAAGGCAGCCGCCTCACTCTTTGGCTCACCCCACCTCGCAGTCCCAGATGTTTTTGCATGGCATCCGACGAGTCCTTTCAGCCAGCGAAAGGGAACGCAAGGACCATCTCTGCCCATATAAGCCTATCTGGACGTGATGGTAAGCGAGCCCTGCTCTCAGGCTGACCACTGTCTCAGGTGAAAATGGTAGGACCAGGGCCTTTTCTGTGGTGGCACCATAGCTGTGAAACTCTCCAGAGAGGATTGTCAGCCATCACCCCAACCACCCTCCACTCTGGGCACTTTAAAGGGGACTGTTAATACATCTGTCTTGTGAAGCATTTTTTAAAAAGCCAGTTCAGGTTTTAAGCGATTTTCACTGAGGAGAGTGGCGGGTTGGAACATTAACATTTGGCAGATGCCTCAGACCCAGGAGGTCCGTGGACTCTTTGGCGTGGTTCTTCTTCAAGGCGGAAACACTCACCTAGGAAAGAGGCTCCCACCACAACTGCGTTCTTGCTTGTGGCCAGCTTCACCACCCGGTTGGCATCTTCCACCGTCCGGATGTTAAAAACGTTCTCCACTTCTTTCCCTTTGCAGCTCAGGGGTTTGGGCCTGAAAAGACACAAATGTAGAGGGAGGTCAGAGGCATCGAGCAATTTTTCTGAAAGTCTGCAAAGCTCTAATTTGGATGTTGGTATCAACCACTCCCTCTCCTTTATTTGTGAATAAAAAAATAAGAAAACAGAACGATAACGATGACAAGAGAATCGAAAGAAAATGAGGAAAAAAGGAAAAAAATACATATGAGCATGAATTTTAGATTACAAAACTTCTCAATAAGCAATTGACAGAAAAGACATCAATAAGCAATATATGCATACATCTCTAAAAAAGGCTTCCAAGTGACCAAAAAATATGTTCCTATCTTCTAGAAGCCATGAGTTCAAATGCTGATAAAGTTAAAAGGTCCTCAGTCCACTGAGGGAGGGGGCACTTATCTTTCCAATACTTCAATATAAATCTTTTGGCTATAGTAAGGGCACAAAGAGTCTATCTCCGCGGTCCTGCAGACAGCTTCCACAAAATAGGTAGATAATTCAAAAGAACGTAAGCATCTACAAATGTCAATGCTAGTTGTAGTACAAAATCAATGCAGCGGACAACCTCTTCCTATAAGGATTGTATCACTGTGCATATTGCTGTCAAAACTGTAGTTTCATTCTGTGGTAGCCACCTTATGCATTTGACAAATGGAAAGATGGGATAAAAATAATTATCATAAATCAATAAAACTTGATCTCAACATTTGGCATTCAGCTGAACACAGACATTTGAAATGTGGCTGCTTTGAGTCAATTAGGTTAACATAAAATATCATATATCAAATTGCAAGTCATCGATCGTGTCTGGTAATCTTTTGAATCCAACAATGAAGTCTGTACACAATTCTAAATTCTGCACTGGAATGAAATCACAGATTTGCCCAGCCCATTGTTCCCATTTTACAGACAGGTAGCTTGACTTGTTTAAAAAAAAAAAAAAAGGCAGGTTTTTTGTTTGAACCTAGGCCTCTCTGGCTCTAGACCAGCAATGAAGCTACCAGACTATAGTGACGACATTATAATTGCTGAAGGTATCAAGTTGCACCAACTTCTTCACCAAATCAGGCTGAAATATGGATTGTAGGAACATGGTCTGGCTGGAATGCAGGCAAAACAATGACACCATCCCTTGGCCGCACCCCCAAACTCCTGGTTTTTCAAACAAGCAGGTTGTTGAGTGTGACACGAGTACTGCGGTCATCTTTTGAGATGTTTCCAAGCGGCGCAGCTGTCGGTGGTGCATGGGGGGGGGGCAGCCTGCAGAAGTGAATTCCCTCCCCACTCCCTTGAAACAACAGGCCGAGCCGGGAAGCTCAAAACAAACCTACTTGCCACTTACGTGCTTCCAGTGGCCAGCAGCAGCTTGTTGTACTCCATCTTAAACCCATCCTTGAAAACGGCCGTCTTGTTCTTGACATCCACAGCCACAACCTGAAATGAGGTTGAAGGGTCATGAAAGGGAATGTTCAAGGGAACATCTAAAAGGACCATTCAAAGGTCAGTCTGTAGGTTACTTTCAGTGTGTGGCTGTATTGCCCCCATCTCCTCCCTGATGATGACACCATTGTGAAACTCCTCCCTCTCTCCCTTGCAAGCCCTGCCTGGTCTCCTCTCTAACAGCCTTTTGTCAGGATGTGAAGACTTTTTATTCCACCAAGCGCTCAGTTTGCGTTCAGTCTTTATTCCCCTGTGACTGAAAGGGTCTTTAATTCGACTTAGGGCGCAATCCTTAGGGCGCAGTGGCCAGCCTCCCTTGCTCCGTCACCGGAGCACCCATGCATCCGCCGGACGAGGCGAGTCGGGATTCAGCGGGTGCGGGGGTGGTTTGGCGGGCGAAGGAGGGGGGCCATTGGCCTAGCCGGCTTGGGAGGGGGTGGGGTATGGCCTCGGCCATATCCCAGTCCCCATCGGCTTGGCTAGGCCGTTACACGGCCTCCTCTACTTCCGCCAGCTATTTAGCTGGCGGAAATCCGAGGATGCCGATCGAGCCGGCCTGGATTTACACTCGGGCCCGGCGGCAGGATGAATTTACACTAGACCTCCGGCCCGGATTTACACTAGACCTCCGGCCCGGCGGCAGAATGAATCCTTACACAGGATTGCGCCGCCCGTCCTTTCCAGATGCCTTGCGCTGTTCGTTACGGCGCAATCTTCTTTAACTAAGAGAATTTGATTGTTTCAAGCTGCTTGAAGGGTCCACTGAGGAAAAGTTGGGCTAAATGCACTTTAACAGAAACAAATGAAAAGAGTTGAAAAATATACCGTAAATGCTAAATGTTCAAAGGGGAGGCTTGGAATATAGTTGAAGGGGCTTGCCCATAGCTTTGGCACACAGAACTCCCTCACAGGTTTACCTGCATTTCTGTCAGGACCTCGATGTCATACGTACGAAAGAATTCTTTTGGACGCAAAGCAATCTGGTCAGGGTGGGAATCCATTGACTGAAACGAGAAGCCACATCTGTTGAAGACCGCCATTTTTTCTGCAGAAGTCCCCCACCCCTCAGAGCAATGCTATATCATTGTGTGGTGTCATTTGTGGGGACTTCTGGGGGGGAAACAGCAGTCACCACTCACCAGCCCATGGTAACCGGGAGAAGCACGGCCGCTGCCAGCAAATTGTGTCCCCCACCACAGAAAACTGGCCCCCTCTTTTTCAGCAACCAGAACTGGGTACAAAAATAGAGGGGTGCACTGGAGACAGCACTAATTTTAACCTAGATCAGCATTTCTCAAAGTTCTCCCCGCAAGGTGGGGAGAACTTTGAGTGTTTGCAGGGGCGGGGTCAGCAGCAGTGGCAATCTAGGGGATTGCCACTGCCGCCACTGAAACCACCTCTGAAACCGCCGTTGCTGCACTTACCGGGGCTTGAGGGAGCTTCGGGGAGGCCTGCGGATCACCGAAAAACTGTGATCTTCGGGCACTTCCGGTTTTCGCAAAAAAAGGAAATGCCCAAAAGATCGCTGTTTTTTGGTGATCCGAAGATCGGGGTGGGGGGCCTGCAGAGGGTCATGCAGGACTCCCCGAAGCTCCCCCAAGCCCCGGTAAGTGCAGCTACAGCGGTTTCGGGCAATTTTGCAATGGTGGCGATCGCCGCCACCGCCATGCTGTCCCCACCCCTTAAGGGGGCAGGGGACAGCTAAAGTTCTCAATGATGGGTCACGAACCACAGTTTGAGAACTGCTGACCTAGATTATCAATCATTCTTGTGCTGAGGTAAGAAATGAAATTGGCCCTTTTCAAGGAACTCCACTCCACGCCCGCATCAATGACAGGTGAGACACATAGAAATTCACGAAGTTGACCAAAAATAATTCAGCTTTGCTTAAAAAGCAGCTGAAAATGGCTCCAGTCTGTGTCCCACTCAAAGGTACAACCCAACGGAAAGTCAGCCGAGCTTCCTTGATCCCTTGCCTTTGGCAACGTGAAAGAGGCTGCCTTTGGAAAGCAGAAAACAGGCCAGATGCTACAAACCTTACTTAGCTTGGGCCTGTCGTAGGGCAAGTGTCTGTCCATCGTACACATCACGATCCTGTCGGAAAAACCTTCTTGCCGTAAAGTTTCTGCGCATACCACTCCAGCGGGGCCTGTGAGAGACGTAACACCAGCATGCCCTGTGGCTTTCACAATCATTCTAAATCTACATGGCCAACACTTGCCAGTCTCGTACCAGTTTAGCTTTCATGGCTTTCCCCAAAGAACTGTAGTTGGAGGAAGGGCCTGGGAATTCTCTGTCAGATGTCCCCAAACCCTCCCTCCCAGCACTGCAGTGTCTGGGATTCCCTGTTGAACCACCGTCAGTAGCATGCCCTCAAAACTTCTACGGAACCAGATGGTTGATCCATCTAGCCTCACCTCCCAAACTGTGGAGTCTAAACTGAAGGAACCAAAATCCTTTGACGTACATGGGGCAAGCCCCTATGAAGCAGGGAGCACAGCAAGTGGGGTTAAAGTGCCTGTAAACATGAAATCTAATTAAGGGGGAAGCTGACTTTTCTGTGAAGTGGGGGACCCTTCGAAGTCAAAATCAACAGAACAGTCTATTGATGTCTGTAGGAGATGATACGGATTGTGGAGAAAACAAGCAGAGGTCATTTCTCTCTCTCTCGACATATGGTTAGAACTGGGGGTTACTCCATGAAATTGACTCTAATTTGATTGAATTGACTGAATTGATTGACTCAAGACAGACAAAAAAAATTAGTTCTTCACACAGCACATAACTCACTGATGCCTTTAAAAAGATTAGAGACATTCACAGAGGAGAGTTTGACCACCACTATTAGCCTTCATGGTGAAATGGAGCCTCAGGCAGTAGACTTCCAAGGACCAGGTGCTAGAGCAGACATGGGACAGCTTTCCCACCCTACCTGTGAGCTTCCCAGAGCCATCCAGCTGGCCAGGATGAGGCACCAGACAGATCTTTGGGCTCATCCAAAAAGCCACCCTGCTGGTAGGCCAGATGGGCCATTGACCTGAGGGGTGACACACCAAGACGCTGGATCTTCATCTCCCTAGCAAGGCAACGTGTGTGTGCACCTCTTCTCAACATCCACTGGTTACATACCTGCCCCAATGATGAGAACATTTGTGCTGCTGATGCTGTAGTTGCTCAGGGAGATGCACTTGGCCATCACCTTGGTCCGCCGTTGCATCTGGAGAGCCTGGATGCCATTAACGAGACTGCGTCAACCTTCGCTCACAGCCTCAGCTCCTGTGTCAACTTACAGGGCTCAGCTCAAGACTGCCTGGCACTAGAGGCAAAATTTTCGCCGCGAAAAGGCCAAGCAGAAGTCCAGGCCCACTCCTACTAACAACACAGGCACCCAAAATGCATCATATTCCTTTGCTGCATGGTAGGAGTCACTCCTGCCACCTCTTCCTCCAGCCACTAGACTGCCAAAGGGGTTGATGCGTCTCTCCACTCTTTCCCTCCTTACTAGCTTCTAATGTGCCTTTGTTCCACAACGTTTATTGACACACACTCTGGAATCTGAAATGCTCCTTCAGGCACCCTAAGGCTCCAGTTTCCTGTTAAGTATTATGTTAGAATCCCTGATCTGGATGGACTCAGATGAAGAGTCATATGCTGGTCATGCCTGAGTATGGCTCCACCGCCACTGTGCAGCAGCTCCACCCTGCCACTATGTTGCCCCTGGTTCTAGTTGGTAGACTTTTGTAAGAAGAACGTAGATCTTGCAAGCCCAAAGTCTGCCCTCAGCTGCAGCCACAAAGGCTGTGTAATCTCATGCATACTTACTCAGAAGCAAGTCCCATTGCACTCAGTGAGACTTACTTCTCTGCATGCGTGTTTAGGTTCATGCTGTAAGATTCCCCTGCCACTTTTAGCGGGATCTCCACGGACATCTCACCTGTTTGCTCGCTCGAATGTACACCTTTTCTTTCTCGATTTTCACCTAGGATTAAAAATTGGCTTTTTAAGAAGCGTCAAATCAACTGGGTTTATTTGTCTTTTGTTTCTGTTCTTAAAATTCATGATAAGCCCAAAAGAGCCCTGGCCCAAACTAGACAAAAAAATAAATGACTCTTAGAAGGAAAATGTGGAGGATTACAAACACAGGAGGTTCCGGACACAGCTAATACATTTGAGTGAAATGTGACTAGAAAGCAAGACGTATACATTGACTGGCAGGAGATTCGGGACAGGTCAGAGGATTCCCAGAAGATGGGGTGAGGGTTATCAGCCCAGATGGCTTTGAAAGAGAGTGGAATGATTCATTAATAGAGAAGAGGTCTATCAACTCTCTCTCTCTCTCTTGGCCATGACCGCTGCTGGAACCTCTTGGAATCTGCCTGAGAAGACAAGTTGCAGAGGAACTCTCACAGAGCAGGGGACTCTCCCCCCCCCCCCCCGCCGCCCTGCTTGGGGGTTTCTGGGAGGCCTCTGGTTGGCCAGTGCTGAGATACAGGATTGTGGACAAGGTTGGCCCAGTTTGGCCTAATCCAGCTGGGCTCTTCTGATGCCCTTAAGTAAAAATGAGGGTTGCCACTGAAATTTCCCCTGAAGCAGAACTGAAAGGAAGTGTGGAGGTTCTTTCACGGGTGAAACTTCTGAGGAATTCTAAGGGAAGCTAAAAGAGTTTCAACAAAAGTTTCAAGGTGGGGTGGGGGGGATATCTGCATACCCTTAGGGTGGTGCTGGATTTCAACGAAGGCAAAATGCAAGGCAAATTTCTAACTTCTGATGCAAAACATCTATGGAATTTTAAGGAAGGGATCAGTCGAATCCTTTCCCCTGATCTAGCCCATCCCATGGAGGCGAGCGATGGCACTCCTGCCCTCCCTGTCTGCCACCCCTCCTGTTCTTCCTCTGAAGTCCCAGCACATTCAGGCAAACACTGTTATGTTCCAAGTTGGTCTACAACACACCCTTGCTCCAACACCAGCTAGGGGTTCTTCGGCTCAAGAGAGCCACAGTTTTCACTTTGCACAGAGAAGAGTGCACAGGAGAGAGGTTGCTCTAAGGGATAAAGGAGGCACTGTGCCCAAGCCCCCCCCCCCCAAAAAAAAACACCCCTGGAGCTGCCACTGTAAAGTGGGTGCTGGAGTTCCCTCCTGCACATATATCGCCAGGAGGTTATCCTGTTGCAGTTTTCTCAAAACAAATCCAGAGACCTCACCTGGAATTTCGGTAAACTGTCCAGGCCAGGAAAGTCTTCGATATCGCCTGTGCCAATGTTAAAGCAAGCCCCATGCCAGGGGCAGCGGACTCGTCCCTTGGACAAAACCCCTACAGAGAAGAGGTTTTAAAAGTCACGGGTGAAATCATGTCTTCATCCCCACCCTTTCGAAATTGCCATGTCCCAGGCTTCACTCTTTTATAACTGTGAGTGACTACAGAAAAGGGGGGGGGGAGAAATAGGTAGGTGAACCGCTTTCAAAGAGTCGTAAGGATTAGAATGTTGGTTTTTTAGTGCAAGTTGAGGTTCTCAGTTGAATTCTGCACCAAAATACCGCGTTCTGTGCTCCCATGGAATTGCAACATACACAAGACCCCGCCCCACCCACCCACCCAATTCAACAGGGTCTTTTGCAGGTTTATAAAATGTTTATATAACCACTAGACCAGAGGTTCTCAACCTGTGGTACGAGTACCCCTAGGGGTACTCGGACCAATGGCAGGGGGTATGCCAGAGCCTGCCCCTTATCAGCATCAATCAGTAGTTAATTCCCCCGTCTGTTGTCTGTCCCCCGTCTGTCTGTTGTTCCCCGTCTGTCTGTCTGTCTGTCTGTCTGTCTGTCTGTCTGTCACACACACACACACACACACACACACACACACACACACACGAGTTAAGTAAGACATTTTTTCACATTTAAAATTGTTTTAGTACTTTTTATTTAACAATTAATTTGCTAATTAGTTGATTGATTAATCTAATTAATTAGCAATTGATTAGCAGGGGGTACTTCAGAAAATTGGACCATGATAGGGGGTACCCGGGCCTCCAAAGGTTGAGAACCCCTGCACTAGACTCAATTTTCTAGTTAGGACAAACTGACCTTTCACCAGAGGAGCTCCATAGTGAGGGCACTTGTGGCCCATGGCATAAAATTCTCCATTTTCCTTCACCAGCAGGGCCTTGCCACAGCCCAGATCGACCTCCCGCATCCTAGAAGGATACAAACAACATTCCTCATTTAATCATGCATTGCTTTCAGATTCTTTATTTGAAAAAAGGCATATTCTGCCTCATTCCAAAGATTCCATGACTACTTTCTCAGAGTTTTACAACTGCATTATAAAGTAGGGGTCAAGCAGAGCCAGGAATGAATTGCGGAATTCATATGGTGAGCTGCGGTACCATAGTGGCAAGGGGCGAACCACACGTCACCTGAGAGGTTCACAACTGGGTCCCCCAACAACCTTATTTTTATTCAACCTTTAGAAGTGGCCACAAGGGGGCCCTATTTGGATTGGAGACCACAATGTGTCCCCCCTGTACTATGGCCTCGATTGAAACCGGCAACCTTCCTAGATGCTACTACAGTAGCCATGGAGGCAACCCCACACACCTGTCCCAAACCTACACCAAGAGTAGGTTTGGGGGGTGTTTTTATATCAGGGAGACAGTCCAGAGGGAGAGAGTTAGGGAGAAACATATACACACATGGAGTTGTACATTTGTAGGCCCCCGGCTGAAGACATTCCACTGAAAACAGGGTATAATATGGACAACCCTGGGGGCAATGGCGGGCAGCAGTAAAAAGTCCCCCTGCAGGTGCCTTTCAGCTGCAGACACACCTACCCACAGCCCCTTCCCATCTCCTTTCCTCCGCCAAGGGAACTGGCCTGGCCGCATTCCACGGTGCACTGCAAACCAAACCTGTACTTCTTGTTAATGACAAATAGAATCCCATGGGGGAAAAACAAGATAAGAAAAAGAGCTGACCCGCAGGTCAAAAGAAGCTCATGATACAAGAGGGAGGGGCTCGTGCATTCAAGGGGGGAGGAGGAGGATCCTGCATTCTGTTGCAATCACTTTCTTGTAGTTCGAAGCATGATTGCCAAGAGCCTCCTTCTTGCTTGCCCACTCCAAGAGCTCCGAGCACCTGCAGACAGGAGAGGAGTGGGCTAGATCATCTCTCTGACTGTCCAGATTCTGCCATTCTCTGGCTTTAAGGAGACCCCTGAATCTGGGGCTCTTGGCCCTACTGGGAGTGAGGATTTCCCTTCTGTCTGGATCTTCCTAGCCACCCCAATTTCACCCCAGTTCAACATGTGAGAGGAGGTCGTGCAGTGTGACGATTGTTTAGGCCCAGATTCCTGTGCTCCATCTTCTACTAAAGGAGCCACCTGGATCAGGACCATGATGGGGGTAAAAGTCTCCCCCTCCCACTTGTTGGATTCCATTTCTAATCCAGATCAGATTTCCCCTCCCCCCCAGCAGCTATTTTTGAAACAAAATTTAAGACCCTTGGTACTAAGGATGAGCTTAACGTCTAATTTGGACCTTAGATGGCTTTACAAGGCGGTTAGACATAAGTCCATCGATAGCTATTAGTCACGATGAAGCCTCCATGTTCCAAGACAGTATACCTCTAAATATCAGTCACTAGGGAACAAAACTGGGAGAGAGCTGCTACCTGTACATCCTGCTGTGGGCTTTCCATTGGGGCTGTTTTCCACTGCAGGAAACAGGACGCTGGTCTAGACAGACCATTGGGCTGACGCAGCAGATCTGAATCATATTCAGGCTTCACGTTATAGATGAAACTTGTGTTATACGAATTTTTATTTATTTACTTTTCACATTTTTATGTTACTCTTTCTCCAAGGAGTTCAGGGTGGTGTACATGGTTCCTTCCCTTTTGTCCTCACAACAACCCTGTGAGGGAGGTGAGGCTGAGAGTGACCGGCCCAAGGTCAGCCAGGAAGCTTCGTGGCAGAGCGGGGATTTGAACCCGGATCTTCCAGCTCTAAGTCCAATTCCAGAACCATGACACCATCCTGGCTCACATGGTACAGTCTGGGGCGATTGCAGCCATGCTGGAGACTCACTGTCCGTTGTCGAGGTCCTTCACGTGGCAGACTGAGGCCTCTACCACATCCTTCACGTTCCGGTATGGGTTGATGGCGATGGGGTGCTCCTCCAGCTGGTAGTGGCGGGAAGTCCCGTTGGCCTTGTAAACAATGGGACTGGCTTTCCCATTGGGTGACATCTCCTCTTTGGCTCGCTCTTTCTCGGGCAGCACCACCTCAATTTTCACTTCCACTGTGTGAGCAAACAGAAATCTTCGTTATACCTCACAGGCAAAGGTCCCCTCGTACTTGGCTCTGGGGGAGAGCCGCTGTCAGCAACACATCCGGAAACCTAACAAATGGGCAAAAGATTAGCACTGGTTTGAGTTTCCAAATTGCTACTGAAATTTATTATTTGTACAACATGCAAACATTTGACAGAAATATGCATTGTTGCAATTGTGCCTCATAATCATACACAAAGCCTCAAATGCAAAATCAGGTAATTGTCATGGAATCTTGAGAAGCAGCATTTCCCCCCCAAAGTTTCTAGCCCTTAAGGTTGCAGGGAGAAACCTGAACAGTTTTTCAAGGTTGCTAAACACTTGGAAACTGAGGCTTCCAAGTAGTCAAGGATGGGGCTCTCCCCCTCGTAATTTCCTACCTATGCCACCCTCAACTCTTGAGGCCCTATTTCTCCTGCTCCCTCCCACATTCCTAATTCTGTTTCCCAGGACCTCATCCTGCCTTGCCCCTCACCTCACCCTCTTTCCCTGCCTGTCCCAGGACCACCTGAGCATCAGCCAGTCTTGATCACAAACCATTCACTTCAGACCCCATAGCACCCCCCCTCTCTCACTCACACACACACACACACACACACACACACACACACACACACACACACACACACACACACACACACACACACACACACACACTTATGTTTAGGTTTTTCATCTCCAGAAACCTAGGCCCTTCTGGCAACACAAAGACAAGTGTGGGTTTATTCACAAACCCAGAAGCACTTAAAAGATCTGCTCAGTGGTCTTCAGTTTAAAATCCTCTGCCACAAGAAATGTTAGCCTTGAAGGTGCCACAAGAATCTTCAGAGAGCTGTTTTCCCCCAACCTTTCTCTAAGCCACTTAAACAAGTAGCTAGCACAACCATTTCCTTAGAGCAGGGGTTCTCAACCCCTTCCCGGCCGAGTACCACTTCCAGCGCCACTTTCGTGCTGCGTACCACCAGAAGTGTCTGGTGATGACATCATCGATCATCACCAGTTACTCCCGGGGTTTCGGAGGCCAGAAAATGCAGGTAGGAGGCTCTGGGCGGCTAGGAGGGCCCTTCTCAGCGTTTCCGAGAGGCTCAGCCAAAGGCAAGAGCCTCTCGGGAGTGAAAATGCAGCACCAAAAGCACCGCATCAGAGCAGGGTTCCGGCGAGCCGGCAGGTCGAGTACCAGCAGCAGTCGGCTGAAGTACCACTAGTGATACAAGTACCACTGGTTGAGAACCTCTGCCTTAGAGGCAATCCAGCATTCAAGAGCCTTTGGTTCCAGTCAGGGAAAAAGACTGGCGCCAGCCTAGAATCAAGTTTCAGTCATCAAGGATGAACTGCCACCATTGCTCTCCAAAACCCTTATTTCAGGACCAACTCGGTCACCCAGGAGGGATATTGGAAAAAAACAAAAGTAACTCGTCTCCAGCTGGCCCCACACTCAGGCTAACCTTTGCTCATGAACTTTCAACTATTTTGATACATTTCTAGCTGGCTTTAGGACAAAAATTGCTGAGGGGCAAATCCTCGCAGTGCTTTTGAGGATGTGTGACAAATGTCATCAAAATCAAACTGGACTGGAGGAGAAAGAGGAGTGATTCATTCTGAGGTCACGAGTAAAATTAGCCACTGCTACAATTGAGTCATTTCCAGCCCAATCCTAGGCATGTCTACTCAGAAGTAAGTCCCATTTACTGCAGTGGGACCTACTCTCAAGTAAATGTGTATAGGATTGCAGCCTTCATCTCTTTAGACAGACCTTGAGGCCAACGGTTTGGGATGGACATCACTCTGTTAATTATTCTAACCTCTCCCAGGCTCCCCAAGCCAGTGTGAATTTAACATGGCTCACTCCACGTCTGGAATATGCAGAGGTTCAGGCATTGGCAAATCTCAGCAGGAGTATTCTGGAAATGCCTCTGTATACTCTTGTAGAGCCTATTTGGCGCATAGGCATAAGGAAGCGTTCCTAAGGTCATAGCGCAGCATGAGGTCAGAGAGGCAGTCTCTGAGAGCCAACAGGCCCAGGCCATTGATGGCTTTGGCAGGCCGTCACAGGGCACAGTGTTGAGCCCAGAGGCAACTGGCAAACAGTGCAGATACTGAGGCCATGATGAAATCATGTGCTCCCTGATGATCCCCCCTCCGCCATTTTGTACCACCTAAAGCCTCCAAAATGTCCTCCAGTAGCCACATCTGCCAAGCATCTGGGCAGGAGGTCTGGCTCAGTTGGTAGAGTTGCTGCCTCGTAAGCCCGAAGATCGGTGAACGGCCAGTTCGAGACACACCGCTGACAAAAAGCTGTAAAAAAAGCCTCTGTGAGGAGAGATAAGAGCTGCCAGCTGCGTCGCCGAGTGTGGGAGGCGACAACCAGGGAGAGGTCACACCGCAAAGGATACCATCTAGAACAAGGGTCCTCAACCTGTGGTACGGGTACCCCTAGGGGTACGCGGACCTCTTGCTGTGGGTACGCCAAGCCCTGTCCCTTATCTGCCCCATCAGCAGCTAATTAAGTGTTAATTAATATGGATTTTAAATTTTAATTATTTTCAAAGCCCTTCTGTCTCTCTGATTTTGGTTTTGGGCTGATTTTTGTACTTTGGAAAATGTACTTTGGTGGGGTAGGGGAGGGAGAAGCTGATTTTGGGAAGTGTGACTTGGAGAAAAAAAAAGAGATCCTTGCATATCTCTCTCTCTCTCTCTCTCTCTCTCTCTCACACACACACACACACACACACACACGCAGAGTTAAATAAGACATTTGTTCACATTTAAATTTTTAGTACTTTTTATTTAACTATTAATTACCTAATTAATTGATTAAACCAATTGGTTTAATTGATTAAACCAATTAATTAGCAGTTAATTAGCAGGGGGTAATTGGGCCTCCAAAGGTTAAGAACCCCTGATCTAGAATGCAGTTGTTTATGAAAGATTGAACATTTATATATATGATTGTAAAGCCCCCCATTAGGGGGGTTGAGAAAGCCTACCCATGTAAACCACCTTGGATTAAAGTCAGAGGAGAAATCCAATGACCAAGAAAGGCGGTATATAAATAGATGATTATTATTATTATACTGGCTTGAATCTAATTCTTAACTGCTATCCTTGCACCTTGCATTAACCGGGGCAAATGTTCCTGTTCTTATTTGTCCTCATTCCAATGCCTTGTCTCAACCCAGGCGTCCCGCAGTCTGCCTCCAGAGCCTTACCTCTTGTGCCACCAGCACTCTGTTCCTCCCGCACACCTTCGCAGCCTGAGCTCTTGGTTTCAAGGGTGCCCTCCAGCCTGCCTGACCCGCAAACACCACTGATTTTTAATCCCCTGAATGCACATTACATTATTTGTGCTGTGCACAGTATGAATTCATTAGTCAGCATGGACTTAAGAACTCCTCTGAACCCGCTGACAGAGGCTCACAATATTAACATTCTTATTGCCATTTTCTTTAAAGTATGTACCAAACTTGATTGGAAAAAAGGAGAAAACATGGTTTTTCCCCCTTACTTAAAATGTGTTGATTTGCATGATTAATGGAGCTGAAAACTATAATCAGTAGATTAATCAACTAAAGCTTTGATTGTGCCACTGATGACGGAGGCCCACTTTGAATCAGTGAGGACCCCTTGTCATTAATTTTGGTTTTCCCCCTTCCACCTTCAGAGGCTATTTCAGTGCAGGTCTGCTACAGATAATATTACGAATGATGCTGTTTACTTCAGGCAATCAGTGGTTCAATTATAAATCTGCACACTGCCTTCAGCCTCTCCAAAAAGCACCCATGCTGAAGTTTGGATGGTATGCAAGTATACTTAAATTTAATCATGTCATTAATTGGTAAAAATACAGATGCTTAAATTAATGAACCATTCTTTTAATCAGTTGAGAGCCCTAATTATTAGCATGAAGATCCTGTAATTCTTTGGTGATTGAATCCCCATTTAATTCATCCATTGGTTTCACCCAGAATTAGGGTTACACTACCTGACTTATATTTACCCCGTTTGTTCCATTTACTCTTTTTAAACACTGGAATTTTGGCTTCCACATCTCCCCAGTCTTCTGAAACATCCTCAGCATTCCAAGAATTACTAAAAACCAGCCTCAGTGGTGCAGAAAGTTCCTCGGCCAGTTCTTTTAAAACTCTTGGGTGCAAGTTATCCAGTCCTGCAGATTTAAAAATGTCTGGCTTTAGCAGATGGCTGTTTCACCTCCTCCAGTGGTAGAAGCATTATACATGCGCTGCTCAATACAGGGTCAAGGGCAATTGACACAGTTTCCTCAAGTGGCGGATTTGGGGGGGGGGGTACCTGCCTGCTGCCTCTGCTTTCTGGATTCAAAAAAGAAGATGGGAATGTAGCAGATGAGGTGCAGGAAAGTGGTGGGCTAGAGTGTCTCTAGCCCTTCTCTCTCTTCCACACCTCCTCTTCTGCTCTCTTCCTTTTCAAATCCAGGAAGCACGAGGAAGAGGCACCAGGAAGTCTTGGATCAGTTCTGGTTAAATTAAATATGAACACACAACGCTCATCCTATCTTCTCAACACAGAACAGAAATATTGTATCTACTGAAGGAACTAGGGGTGTCACTGCAGCATGTCCCAGGTACTAGCCAATTAGCACTATTTGCAGATGGCTTTCCTTGTTGCATTGAAAACCGTGCACAACGGAGCTAGCTGTGGAAGAAGAAGGGGATGTTTGCATTGAAGACAGGGAGGCGGCTGCCACTTTCTCAACTCCCTTCCTGCCCTCGCCTCGCCCTAAGAGACACTGTCTCCAGGGCTACAAGCAGTGAGTATGGAAAAAGGTAGAGCAACATTCCACACCAGGAAAACCCACATTCTGAGACAAGGAAGCAGGACTCTGCAGCATGTATAAATTATGCAAATTAGGCATCTCTCAGATTCCAGCATAGATGCCACCCAGGCAGCTCCGTGGTTACTTTTGGTGTGGACACAAATACTTTCAACTTGGGCTCAGATCTTTGTCGGGACCACAGTCAGTCCTGTCACTTGGGAGGGTGGGGGACAACCAGCACCATAGTGCTCCATCTTGGGCCCCGGGGTTGTTCCATTTCTTTATAAGTGACTGGGATGAGAGAGTAGAGGGGGTGCTTATCAAACCTGCAGATCATACCAAACTAGGAATAGCTTATACCAGTGGTTTCCAAACTGGGGAGCCACGGAGTGCCACGGCACTGGGGAGCCGCGGCAAATGGTTGCCAATGGTCAAGGGAGCCGCAGGTCGAAAAAGTTTGGGGAAACACTGGCTTATATACCCAAGAGCAGTGGTTCCCAAACTGTGGGTCGCAACCCGATTTTTGGTGGGTCGCGAACTTCCGGGTTGCCGAGCTTTCGCATTATTTTTTTACGTGAACAGCCAGCTGCCCGAGCCTCTGACTTTGTTCTCTCAGTGAGAAGATGACACAATGAGGCCTGGAGCAGCCAAAGACCACTGAGCAGAAACGCGGGTGGCCAGCGGTTAGCGTAAAAAAAAAAAATGCGGTCAAGTGCTTGACTCAAGCAGCTTGAGGCAATTACTTATCTGATCTTTCCATCACTAGGAACCCACCAGAAATCAGGTCGTGAACCACCAAGTGGGTCCGGACCCACAGTTTGAGAACCACTGACCTAGGTGATTTAGTGGGTGATGAGCTAAAGATGAGTCAGCATTGTGATGCAGCAGCAAAGATGGTGAATGCGATTCTAGGCTGCATCAGCAGAAGTACTGAGATCCCAAGAAGTACCCCTGTATTCTGCTTTAGTCAGACCCCATCTGGAACACTGTGTCCAGTTCTGGGCACCGCAGTTTAATAGGGCTAGTAACAAACTAGAGCAGGTCCAGAGGAGGGTGAGCGGTCTGGATGTCCTATGGAAGAGTTTGCCTCAGAAGTTGATAGACTCTCTATCCTTGGAGGTCTTTAAGCAGAGGCTGGATAGCCATCTATCAGGGATAAGAGAGACATGACACAATTGTGCAACATCCCTCTTGTTGATAGCTGCATTTTGTACCAGCTGACGTTTCTGAAGGGTCTTCAAGGGCAGCCCCATGTACAGCATGTTGTAGTAATCTAGCAGAGTTGTAATTATGGCATGGGTCACTGTAACTAGGTCTGCTTTAGACAGAAATAGGTGCAGCAAGACCCAGTTCAATCTGGGCACAAGCACTCCAAACCACAGCCACCAGTTGGTCATGCAGGAGCAAGGCTGGGTCCAAGGGCGCTCTCAGGCTACAACCCTGATCCTTCAAAGGGATCCTTCGAAACCCCCATTTAAGAGAGGCTGACACACTGGTGTCACATCAGTAGGTCTCCTAGCCATGAGAACTTCTGTTTCGTCTGGAATTGCTTTCAGTGTCTTAAACAAGTCCAGCAGCAACTCCAAATTGATTCAGGGCATTCACAATCTCTGCAGCTGGGGATGACACAATGACACCAAGCTGGGTGTCATCTGCATATTCGGCACCCTGCGCCAAATACCCCCCCCCCTCCAAGTTGCTATTAAGCACGGAGTCAAGAAATATCATCACATGAATACTTTTTGTCCTCTGCAACTAATATCAGATTAGCTTCAGGGGAGGTCACAATTGAGATTGGGGTTGCAATGTGGGAACAACAGGTTAGACAGCCCCCCCCCCGAGATTAGACCATCTACTGAAGCCCTTATCCAATTGCCTCTCCCCTCCCCACTAGCTGCTTTTTTTAAATGAAAAGACACCAGCAGTTGCAAACATAGGATTTCCACATCATATCTGATTTGGCCCAAGGTCCCTCCAAAACTACTTAAAGTCGCTCCACTTTCATTATTGTTTGCTTTCAAAAATCCACTGAAACCTTTTCCAAGAACCTTATTGCTACACGATGAACTGTGGGCCACATACTGTGGTGGAACAGCGGCATGTGGGACTCTAGACTCCAGTTTTCTTACTCCTCCCTCGCCATAAAGTTATGGTTGGCCTTTAAAGTTCTAAAGGGCCAGAGACTGGATAACCTTAAGGACCGCCTGCTCCCATGGGAACTGGACAGGCCCTTGAGATTAGCCACAGAGGCCCTGCCCCTGCCTGCTGGTCCACCACTGTCGGATGGGAGGCTCGTGGTTACTTGGAGCAAGACCTCAGCAGCCACAACAGTGGACCTCCCACCCACCCCGGGGACACCAGGCTGTGCCCCTCCCCACCCCCTGCTTTGCCCATGTTCAGATGGCAGCTGAAAACATTTTTTTTTATTGCTGGGGGCTTTTAACACCAAACTTTAATAGGATTTTATGCTGGGTGCCAGTGAGAACGGGTGTGTTTTTATAATGTTTTTTTGTAGTTGTCGTTAGTGGTTTAGTGTTTTTTATGGTTGCATTTTGCTTTTTATTGGAAGCTGCTTTGAAACGCTTCTCCTGAAAAGCAGGGTTAGGTTATTGGAAAGGCTTGCATAACTCGAAGCAGCTCGTTCATTGCTGAGACTGCGAGCCTCCACTCTCCCTTGAATTGCATCCAATCTCCTACCTGTATCTCCATTTCCGTTCTGTGTCACTGTTTTTCAAGGGCAGAAAGCAGAAAGGCAACTAAAAAGTGATTAAACAATACGGAATGCTGCCCCCATTAAGTATAAATATTGCTGAGTGCACCCCACTAGCCCGAGGGGTGAGAAATCCGGGGGGGCATGACCCACATTTGTGCAGCTTGGGGGTTCTTTTGGATCCACAGCTGCTCCTGGATTGCCAAGTGGCAGCTGTGGCCAGGGGGGATTTTGTCCGGCTTTGGCTGCTGCGCCAACTGCGGCTATACCTGAGTTGGTCAGACCTGACCACAGTGGTGCACACCTTGGTTACAAGATTATCTAAACAAGTAATCTAAACAAGATTACTGCAACACACTCTACATGGGGCTGCTCTTGAAGATGGTCTAGAAACCAGTGCAGAGCTTGGTAGCCCGCATGGTTACCTGGACCCGGGGACTGGAATCTGGTGGACTGCTGCTCTGGCAACTACACAGGCTGCCAGTCTGCTTCCAGGTCCAATTCAAGGTGCTGGTTTTGACCTGTAAAGCCCTGCATGACTTAGGACCAGGGTGCCAGAGGGACCACCTTCTCCCAAACATTCCAGCCCACTCCCTGAGATCATTTAGTTCTTATGTGTCAGAGGGGGCCAACAGAAGTGAGGGGGGGGATAGCAGCTAGAAGCAAGGCCTTCTCAGCTGTGGCACCACAGTTGTGGAACTCCCTCCCTTGAAGCATTCTGGCAGGGGCTTACAACTTTTTTTTTATTTAGATTAGCATTTATGCAATGTTGGGTTGTAGTGGGGACCTTTTGTACTATGCATTTCGTTTTAATATTTTGTCTGCTTTTATTGCCACCTTTGTCGGCTGTAACATTTACTGATGCTGCTTCTTCTGTGCTGCTACATTTTTTATGTTCCTGTGTTTTATATTTACTGCGGATGCTTTCATGGCTTTTGTGCTGCTGCTGCCTCTGGCTCTTTGCTGTTTTATGGCTAGATTGTTTTGATTTCATTTAAGCCACCTTGGGCACCCACAACAGTGGGGGGAAATGCAGTAAGTTAAGCAAGTACGTATTTCTTTAAGTGGGCTGCCCAGTAGCCTGAGTGGTTAGAAGTTCCACGGGAAGCATTGCTCAAGTTTGGTTTGGAGGAGGGGGCGGCACCGATATCTCGGGGCATTTCTGCATGACAGGGCTGGCATTATACACAATATACAAGTGGGGGCTCCTACACCACACCCAACACCCCCACATCAGATCCCCAGAGAGAGAAAGACAGGGACTACCCGGCACTCTTGAGGTGCTTCCAGCCTTGAGCTCTTTCCTCTGCCTGACTCACTAGTCTCTCAAAATACCGTATTGGTCTGAGTATAAGACTCACTTTTTTCTCCTAATTTAAGTTTTTAAACTAGGGGTGCGTCTTATAATCAGGCTGTTGCAATAATGTCAGTGATTTAATTAAAATTTTTTAATAGCACCAAACTTTAAGGGTGCGTCTTATAATCAGGTGCGTCTTATACTCGGGACAATACGGTATATCAAGCAGGGCCGGCCCATCCATGAGGCCAACTGAAGCAGTCGTCTCAGGCAGCAGGTTGATGGGGGGGCATCTTTGTCTGCCTAGAATTGCTCCACTGCTCCTGCTTCTCTTTCCATTCCTTGGATTGGAAAAGGAAGAGGAAAGGTGGAGGGGAGGAGAGTGTGGGCTGGAGCACTGGAGAGAGGCAGGAGCAGAGGCTGGCACATCTTCGGGTGAGGGGGAAGCGTTTGGCATGCTGCCTCTGGCACCGGGAGGTCTTGGCGAGGATCCAAGGTGAGTGAATGTGTGCATGCTCCATCGAAAGCATTCGCCTTAGAAACCATTGTCTTTATTGTAATTAATCGGATCATACAAAGCCCCAAACTGTGTTCCAAGGAACCCCTACGGGGTCCTTGGAAGCTGATTCAGTAATTCCTCAGTGAGGAAAGAAAGAATGGAGGACTCTGAAAGGCTGCTTGCTCACCAATAGTCACCTCCTCCCTGCAATGCATCGTACTGAGGCGCTGGTTGTGTTTCGGGGTGCTGGTGCACCGCACAAACTGTGCGCCACAGAACCTGCATTGCAACAGTGACCAAGCAGGATAACTTTCCAGAGGATGGGTGGAAGCCCTGCTCTGCATGCATCCAGTCCACTCTCTGGCAGCATCTCCAGGTAATGTTGGGAAAGACCCCTCTCTGCTTGAAATCCCAGAGAGTGGCTGCCAGTCAGTGTCTGGTGACAAGACAGAGCTGGATGGACCAAGGCTTTGACTCAACAGAAGGTGGCTATGGATTTGCCTGCCTTCAATGGCACCTAATCACACATCTCACACAACAAAGCCACCCCTGCCTCTCAGCTGGACTTCCGAGGCAAGTTTGTATATTCATATTTCAGAATGTGAGCCACTACGGGGTGTGACATCTCCACCCTGTGGCAGGAGTCCACAAGCCTAGGGTGCCACAACAATAGCAAAGTTCATTCTGACCTAGCCACAATTTGTGGACCTTTCCTTGCTACTCAGCAGTCTCGGTCCCTCATCCTCCAAACAGTTTCAACAAGCACCCACAATTCAGCGTAGAGCAACCAAGAGACAGTGCAGTAGCGTTAGGTGCCTAAAGGCTTTCTGCACGTGCTCAGAGACGTTCTCTGCCAGACCTCAGTTTCACTGAAAATCTGTTTGCTGAAAAAAGCTGGACTGAATTACTAACAGGACAATCACAGAAAAGCGGTCACATGCTGCCGATTAAAAACTCGCTATTCATGACAGGGTCAACCTTAGTTCCTTAGATGCTCTGTAGAGGGCTTAACCCTTCAGAACACACTCCAAGGACAACAACTGCATCCTGCCAATCGGATTGAGAACAAAGTTAAGAAACTTGGTTTGGATAAGCCTCTTATTTGTTAGGAATCTTATTCACCAGCAACAAGAGCAGAGTTGTTTCCTTGCCCAAGGAAGGGTAGCCCAGTCACATCTCATCATGTGTATATGCGCGTATGTACATGCACATAAAATTACATGCTTCCCACTTCCCTGAGTGATGAGGAGTTCCCGGGCTAGTACTGCCAAGGCTAGTCCCCTTCTGAGAGCCTAGCGTGCTATTACCGTACAAAGCTGCATCTATTGGAAGCAAGCAAAGTCCGACTCCAACACGCCAGCATGGTATGGTGGGTTGTTTGAGACCTGGGCCCCAATCCCTAGCCCGTTACTCGCTCACAAAGTCCCCTTGGCAACCTTGGGTCAGTCATTCTCTCTCAGCCTTGCCTACCGCACAGAGCTGTTGTGAGGATAAAACCAAGAACAGACCCACAACAAAATGCTGCAGCACCAAACCAGCCCACAGGGAGCAAGTTGCTTCAGTTAGATCAGGGGTTCTCAACCTTTGGAGGCCCGGGTACCCCCTATCACAGTACAATTTTCTGAAGTACCCTCTCCTAATTAACTGCTAATTAATTGGATTAATCAATCAATTAATTAGGTGATTAATCATTAAATAAAAAAGTACTAAACAATTTTAAATGTGAAAAAATGTCTTATTTAACTCTCTCTCTGTTTGTGTGTGTGTGTGACACACACACACATATGTACAAAGTACAAAAATAAGCCCAAAATCAAAATCAGAGAGACAGAAGGGCTCCGAAAACAATTAAAACTTAAAATCCATGTTAATTAATACTTAATTAGCTGCTGATGGGGCAGACAAGGGGCAGGGCTTGGCGTACCCCCAGCAAGAGGTCCGCGTACCCCTAGGGGTACCCGTACCACAGGTTGAGAACCTCTGAGTTAGATGAGAAAAATAAAGGAGAAGGGAAAAACAACACCTATCAGGCTGCGCAGCCTGAAAGTGGCTTCTGCATGCCCTCCCTGCTTGCATATCTTTTCAGGTCACGTAGTCTTCCCATTTTTCCTCTCTCTCTCCAGTCGATCCCTTACTCTCCCCCTCAGTCTTTCTATTCTTCCCCGTTTTCTGTCTCTTTTTCCAGTTTTCCTCCCCTTTTGTGTCTTTCTGTCTCTCTTTGTTTTCAGTTTTCTCTACCATTTACTCTTTGTCCATTTGCATCCATCCTCTTCCTGCCACTTCTTCCTCTCTGTGTCTCTCTCATCTTTCCTTTATTGTTTCCGTCTTTTCAGAGTAAATATGTCCTGGATCAAAATAATAGACTGATGGGGCTTGGTGAAAACCTTCCTTTCTCTCTCCCCCCCTCTGTTGGTTCAGCTTTTCTCTACATTGTTCTGAGACTAACAGCCCAATCCTGTCTGGCTAGGCTGCAGTGCAGGTGTTGCCCGTGCTGCATCCTATCCAGATTATAAGACCCAGCACAGGCGCGGCTAGAACATTCCTCGGGGGAAGGGGACATTCGTCCCCTTACCCCAAATAGAGCTCCAGCTGCCCTAATGGGTCTACTTGAATGTGCGCCAGCTATTTTGCCCACCCCTGGAGAGCAGCTGCCCATTCAGGAAACATGCACAGCCATAAAGATTTTTGGGCTTCTTGCACACAGAGGTGTTGGTCTTCTGCAATCACCGACAAGCAGAATTGAAATGGGGACTTCACAGCATGACATTCAATGTAGTGCTCTGCTATCCAGCAACGCCCCCATAGTCAAAAACCTTTTACACTGTCTACTCAGAAGCAAGTCTCATTCAGCAAAAGTCTCTTCCATCATTAATTAAATGTTTCCTGCTTACAGGTTTTGCCTCTTTTATTGCTTCCTGTTCAGAATGACAGCAAAGATGAGGACGAAAGGCCGGTTGATTGCACCTTTTGTCCATGTCTATTCTGGATAGTTTGTTAGATAAAAAAGAATTATGAGGGGAAACTGGGCATTAACCAACCCACCGCTCTGCATGGACAGGGATAGAACTGGGGCATCAGCAATACGGCTGCTAGGACCGAGCCACGGTCAGAGACCACCTGGTACAGCCACCTTGCATGTGGTCAGCGCCTGGAGGGGAGGCTGCCTGGGAACTGTCTCTCCATATGTCGACTTGAGATCCAGGATGGAGGGCGGCTCCAAGGGTGAAGCCTAGTGGGACACATGCTGAAGGTCCACATCCATGCCTGGTCAACCTCTGAGGCAGTGTGAGGCTGCGGCTGCCACCCCCCACCCACGGGGCCACAGGGACCCCTGCCAGTCAACTGTGGGGGAGCAGCAGCAGCGGACCCTCTTCTACCTCCTCCACTGTCATTTTACCATTCCCAGGTGTCCCACCTCCCAATCCTGCATCCAGGAACTGTTAAGAGAGCCCACTCTGCCACCTGCTCCCCACTGCCTCCTGCCAAGCCTCCCCATTGGGCGCTCAGCTGAGAAAGCTCACTGGGAAGCAGGTGGGCAAGAGTCCTCCTTCACCACTAAAGTGGGGTGGTGGTGGCGTAAACTCATGTTTGCCTCTTGCTCAAGGTCTTGACACCACATTGGGGGGGGGGGGTTTGCAGTGCGCATGCACTTTCCAGAGCATGGGGAATGCACCACGAGGGAGCTGCTGCAAGGCCCAAGCCCCCTCCCACGAAGCTGAAGTCACCACTGAAAGGCAAGCTATCAATGTAATACAATAAAGACCATCACATGACACAGAATATCATGCAAATGCCCTGGACGCCACTCATAGTACATCAGGAAAAGAACCAACTCCTCATAGCCAATTCAGAAACCAGACATCGGCACCTGCACCAAAACACCTTGAGTATCCTGTTGCCAGGCAGTTTCAGTTAAATAACCTCCACCTCTCAAACTAAAGGTGAGAAAGCAGGCAATCCGAGGGTGCCAGAAGCAAGAGGTGCCCCCCCGAACACCCCACAGCTTCAACTTGGAAGATAGCACATCAACTGGTCATCATCCTTTTTCAGACTTCAATTGGCAAAGGCGGCTTTCTTGAGACTGAAACTCGGCATCCTTCCAGCTGTCAACTCAGCACCCAGTGTCTGGTTCGAAATCCAGCCACGATACTAATGAAGGTGGAAGCTGAAATGTCACCTGAAATCATTCGAGGGCCTTTTCCTATTGCTGAGGCTCCAGCTTTTTTACACTCAGCAGTAAGAGGGATTCGTTCACACGAATGTTTCGCACAGCACTGTGTCACATTAGCCAGCGATGCCCATCTCCATGGCCAAGACCCTCCTAGAATGTCTACTTAGACCAGGGGTGGCCAACTTTCCACCATTAGGGCTACTGTGTTCTTAAGAGTTGTGTAGAAGACAGAATCTTGGCAGCTGCAAGTGCTGATGGTGCTGCTAAAGCAGCTGCACCTGCTGAAATGCCCTCACCTATGCAACCATTTAAAGGGCCAGCATTCATGTTGAAAGGTTGGCCACCACTGACTTAGACAATTCCAAGACCCATTCAGCGAAGGTTTAATTCCAAACAGGAATAAGTCCCTTACTTCGAAAACGCTCTTCAAATTCTTGAAGAGCCGTCATATGGAACAAATTTGTTCTCAACTGCCTCTGAGAGTAGAACAAATGGGTACAAACTGCAAGAGTGGAAGCAAGGAAGTAGAAGGTGTCCGAGGAGGAGAAGTGGTGGGTGGAATGCATTGCTTGCTTTTATTTTTATTACTCCAGATTTTTCAGTCTCACTTTGATTTGGTCCCCTCCATGTGCACGGACAATATATTTTTACATTACAAGGTAACATCCATATACGGAGACTTGGCAAGCTCAAGATCACATGGGGAGGTCCTTCATTGGAACCCACAACACTCCGTTGCGACATCAGCGAAAACCTTCCAAAAGAAGAATTTTCTCTGACATGGTAACTGGAAAGCGGTATCAGACCACCAGACTCAAAAACACACACAAACACACACACTCACACAAGTTTTTGACATGACCTAAACCGGCAAAAAAGAGGAATTTAAGATTTAGATGTACTGTACACTTTAACACAACATGTTTAAAATGCTATGATTCCAGCCACATTTCAGGGTAGTTGCTTAAATTTGGCCAGGATACCCTCTCAAGTAGATTTTCCATGCCAAATGTCATATCGATCGGACAAATTGTCCTGATTTTCTGATGAACAGAATTTTCAGGCTGAATCAGGACGACAGAATGTTGAAAAGCCAAGACCCTAAAATGATGGCCCGGCTCCTGACGCCCCACAATAACAGCAGAGGGCTATACATCCCCTCTGTGTTTCTACCGAGCATCGCTGGCGTGAAGAAAACATGAAGATGAATAAATAACGACACCCAAGATGAATAAGTAACAGCACAAACGTTGCCAACCCAATTCCAGGCACCCGACGTTGCAACTCAACACTCTAGATTCGTTTACCAAGAGCTCCCTTTGTGTACTGTTCCTTCCCACACTCAGCCACAGTAACTGGGCCTTTTCTGTCACTTTGGAAGAACATTCATTTTTATTTATTGGCCACTTTACCCCCTGCCTAACCCAAATGCCCCCACTCCCCTTACCCAGCAATGTACTAGTTATCACCTCTGCTGATCATCCCCCTTCTCTTGCTTCCTAGGTTATTTTTATGGTGTGTGTGTGCGGGGGGCATTTTTACCAGTCTTTCCAGTTCCAAAATAGAAGCACTCAAGATGCCTTACACAGCAAGTGTTTACCCTAAAAACAGTAAAAATATTCAACCAATAATCAAAAAGCCATTAAAAAGCAGCAGATAACAGCTGACGGGCAGCCCAATCCTGTGTAAGATACGGCGCCCAGCCTAAAGGGCCGGACGCTGTATCCTATCGAGTTCCCGGGCTGCCCCGGAACAACTCGGGAGAAGGGGACAATCGTCCCCTTCCCCCGGTGTAAGCGGCGGCAGGCCCAATGGGCCTCCTCAAATGTACGCGAGCTCTGGAGCATACGTACATTCACGCCATCTGTGTAAAGTCGCGGCGGACCTGGAGAGGGCCTAGGATATGGCGTATCTTACCACCGATATCCCCGCCCTCTTCAGGCCCCGGGGTGGCCAATGGCCACCCACCCTGCCCTCCCAGTCCATCCTCCCCCCGCCCCTGCCCCAGCCGGGGTAGGACTTAACTACTCCAGTGGGCGCAGGAGCCTGGGCAGGAGCCTGGGTAATGGCCACCAGCTGCTGCGCCGGTGGTTCTTACTTGCCAGGTGCCGTAAACATGCTTTACAGCACGTTTACAACACCCTGAGCTGGGGGAGCGTGTGCTCCCCCGGCGCTAGGCTACCTAGGATTGCGCCGCAAGACAAAAAACTAACCAGCTATTACTAAAAACATTACTAAACAGGGCATAAGTTAAACACTTGTTAGGGAAAAAGAGTCTTCAGGTGGCGGGGGGAACAGGTGAGACTCCTGCGACACAGTCTGGTGTCAAAACCAGTGCCAGGATGGTGCCAGGATGGTGTAGTGGTTTGGGAGTCGGACTTAGACCTGGAAGATCCAGGTTCAAATCCCCGCTCAGCCACAAAGCTTCCTGGGTGACCTTGGGCCAGTCACTATCTCTCAGCCCCACCTACCTCACAGGGTTGTTGTGAGGACAAAAAGGAGGGGAGGAAATATGTACACCACTCTGAGCTCCTTGGAGGAAGGGAGGTATAAAAAAAAATGTGAAAAACAAAACAAAACAAAAAATCCCTCGTGTTCTCAGCAGCCTCATCTCCAAGAAATTATAGTTTTCATGCCTGTTGCATAGCATGATGAATCGTATTCGTCTTCTTGCAGCCATACTGAAGAATTACCATTACTATTCAACATTCGGGTTGGCTCCACATCCAAGACCATTCATGTTGTCAGGTGCACTTCCACCAAGTGTCATGCTTATATTACAAAAGGAGCAATCCCGGTGTAAACTGGTACACATCGCCGCCGCAATATAGGTACAGTTCAGAGGTAATGGACACACCATGGCTTCCTAATATGAGAATGGGTGTCCATGAGCCATCTGCAGGTACACTCCCTGCCCCACCCCAAACCAGCCAAAGCCGGCAGTCACTACACCACCACCAACCACACCAACCACACCAACTGTGGTGTTATGTCCCAGCCGGAGGAGAGACGGGGAGGAGGTCATTTACGAGGCTCTGCTCTTGTCTTCATTCGACTTGCCCCCTGCTGACCACCCCCTCCAAATTCCAATTTGAGGGATGGTCCCCAGGCTGGTACTGTTGGGATGAAACTCCCCTTTCACACCAGAAAACCTGCCCAAGAAAATCCCCTTGTTCCGCACTAGACCAGGGCCTGTCAAGAGGGCCCAAACCGATTTGCCTGTAGTACCAAAGTACTGCTTCGAGGTGACCAAGCAACAGGACTTTTGCAAACTGGTAAAGAGCTGGACTCTTCATTGCTTTTCACTTTGTTGTTGCATCACAAATGATCCACATACATATGTAGCAAGGTGAGCTACTCTATTTTTCTGTGGGCTAGTAACTTTCAGGGAGACTTATTGGCAAGGCTGCCTGAGACACCTGCACATGCTTGAGGCGTATCTCCTAGATCAGGGGTTCTCAACGTACTCGGTGCAGCGTACCACCTGGAAGTAAGTGGCGATGACATCATCACCGCTTACTTTCGGGTTTTTGGATCGGTTTTCCACGAAGGTCGCCGTAGGTCGGTAAGAGGCTCCTGATGGGCAGGTGAGCCCCGTCAGGAGCCTCTCAGGAGTGAAAACGCGGCACCAAAAGCGCCTCATTTTCATGGGGGTTCAGGGATCCTGGCAGAGTTTGGGGGGTCCCAGCAACACAAGTAGCACCAGAGGTACCCCAAAGTACCACAGGTGGTACGCATACCACCAGCTGAGAACCCCTGTCCTAGATGGTTTTAAAGTTTGGGGTGGCGGGTCAGGAGAGGTACACCTGAGGAGAGTCTGGAAGCACCACAGAACCAAGCCCAAAGTGGTGAGGAACCAGACTCCAATTTGAGTCTGTCATACCTACTTCCTAAATTCTAGCCCCTCCCCCCAAGTTCCCAATCCACATCCACTTCAAAAATTTTGTCTGTTGGAGATTGGCTCCCATATTTTCCCCTAACTATGGTAACTCCTTAGCAAGAGTTTCTGTCTCTGCCACCCCCCACCCCGCTGCCTTCCAAGACTTGCAAGGCTTCTGGTGTTACCTCCCACAGCCTCAGAGCTCTGAATGTCTCATTAAAGTCATCCCAATTTATTCTGCCTGCGTGAAATGAAGTTTTCTGAGGATTAGCCAATGGCTTTAATCCCTCCATGTAAAAGCAGGAGAGAATTAAAATTCTCCACAGAGCTCTCCCCGCAGAGTGGCCTTCTGCATGCCTGACCTAGTTTAAGCATTGCTCCAAATGAGGAGGTGACGCGGGAGAAAGAAAGCCACGGGGGGCAAAAAAGCAGTTTCACCTGGCTTGGGTTTAGAGAAACATCCTCCCATGATGGGCCAAGCAGAAAGAAGAAATCCCAAAGGGGAAGTCAGAGAATGGCGCCTTCAGCCGGCTTGTCAGAAGGCATGAACCGTCAGGCCAAGCTGTGGGCAATCAGGAACCGCTGACGGTCACCATGGTGGCGGTGGTGGTCTCAGCAGCGGGCCCTAAAACGAGTGACTGAAGTCTGGAGATGTCATCGCGCCCTCAGGCCTTCCCTCATGACCTACAGTAAATAAAAGGCTGGATTAATGAATGGCCGATACATTTAAGACAAGCCACATACATTCACTTAGGGGAATGATTAAAAAAATTAATTTGTATTGTGTGTGAACTCAGTTTGCCCGTAGGACTAATGCACAAATGAAACACACTCAAGCATGTTTCTTTCCCATGTGGCTAAAGACAGCTACATGGACCCTCCATGATCAGAGGCACATCCACCTCCAAACCAACAGCAGAGGAGGCTTATTGAAAATATTTATGTCCCATTTTTCAGTCTCAGCCAGGACACCATAAGCACAACACCAGGCTGCTTACACCATAATTCATAAAATGAGCCTGAAAAGAAGAAGCCAAAACAGTGAACCAACAAATGGCCAACAATGCGACAACGGAGCCTCGCTGCCTGCTAGTGGCCTTCTCACTGGGGCATCTGGTTGGCCACCATGAGAAGCAGGATGCTGGACCCAAGACCTCAGGGGATGTGCCAAATGCTGCCTCCTCCTTCCCTAGCAATGCGACAGCTTCTCCTGCTCCCTGAACTGGAAAAGGAATAGAGGGACAGAGCTGAAGAGGTAGAGTCTCCAACACTCTAGCCCACCACTCCCTTCTCTTCATACTTCCTCTTCTGCTCTTTGTTCCCCTTTTCTGTTTCCAATCCAGGCAGTGGAAGGCGAAGAGGAGCCAAGGCTGGCTGGCCCATCCATGAAGCCAACTGAGGTGGTCACTTCTGGTAATACAATGATGAGGGATACCTGGCTTGCAAAAGGAAGAGCAGGACAGAGAAGAAGTGTGGAGGAGAGTGGTGAGCTAGCGCATCTAGGGAAGGGACAGCAACATTTTGCTTGCAATTTCAGGTGCCAGGGCATCTTGGGAGGTGCAATGACAAAGAGTGGGTGGACAGAGGTGGGCGCCCCTACCAACCTGGTGCCTTATGTGGCCTTACTCTTCTGAGCTGTTTGCGACGGATCAGGAGAGAGATCTTGGGGTGCTGATAGACAGGTCGATGAAAGTGTTGACCCAGTGTGCGGCGGCTGTGAAGAAGGCCAGTTCCATGCTTGGGGTCATTAAAAAAGGGATTGAGAATAAAACAGCCAACATTACTATGCCATTGTACAAATCAATGGTAAGGCCACTTCTGGAGTTGGGTGCCACGACATGGAAAGTTTGTCACAAGATGCAAGCTGTATTTCCACTGGCTGATAGCACCTGCAAAGGAGCCTCCCTAGATGACCCCATAGAGCAGCCAGGTTCACATGGGGAGAACCAATCCATCTTTCAAATATTTAGGTCCCAAACTGTGACAGGATTGTTAGGTCATCGCACCTGCACGTTCAGTGGAGAGGATACAACAGGTGGCCTTACGTGCAGTCTGCACAGGTTCCAAACTTTGCCCCAGTGTTGTGGAGGGCAAATTATAAAGGAGGCTGTCATAGTGCTGGAGCTGAACTCCAGGTTTCCAAAGGGTGTTTGTGGGGAGGAGCCCTGGAGTGCCTTGGACCAAGTTCCTTGGTGTCAATATTTCTTTATTTAAATAGTCGTTCTTCATGACACGATCCTATGGTGCCACTACGCCAGCCTAGCGTGTGCTAGGTCTGCACAGACTTGTCGCAATTGTGCCGTAAAGCACATTGCAACAGCGCATCAGAGGCCTGGGCCGGTGTAGAGGCCTGCACCAGCCCAGCACCACGGGATGCGCTCCAGTCTAGGTAAGCTGGCGTGTGGGGTGGAATGGGGGGAGGGCAGGAGTGGGTGAATTGGGCCCAGGAGGGGGCGGGATTGGCAGCAGCGGCGCATACCGAATCCTATCCTCCAGGGCCATTTTTTCTTACACACGTCTCCCGGACTTGTGCCAGCAAAATAGCTGGCGCAGATCTGAGGAGACCTGTTGCGAGGGCTGGGGCTTTACCTGGGGTAAGGGAACAACAGTTCCATTCCCTGGAGGAGTCCTCCAAGCTCCCACTTTCTGCACAGGATGCAGCATTGCCTGCGCCGGACTTGCTGGGCAGAAAGTTAAGTAGGATTGGGCTGTCATTCATTCAAAAGAGATACACACACTCCAGGCAAGGTTTTCAGATTTGGACTAAGTCACTTGGGTGACACATTGGGACATTAGCCGTGAAAGATAACATTCGAAACACAACATCCCTTAGGAGCGTGGCGATCTTGAGCAGGTACAAACCACAGCATGATCCCAGTTTGTTCACTAACCATGGTTTGAATAAACAAACAACTACAACAATATAACATTAATCAAGTTGGTTAAGTGGTCAGAAAAGCCACTTTCCCTGTAACTGGATTGATTCTCCTCTATCCTCTACATCCTATTTTTCCTTCTGTTTAGCAGTGGAACAGCCTGCCTCGGAAGCTAGTCGACTCCCCATTGCGGGGGGTCATTAAGCAGAGGCTGAGTAGCTATCTGTGGGGGATGTAGTTGTGGATGCCTGCATTTGCAGAAGGTTAGACTTGATGATCTCGTAGGGACCTCCCAACTCTGTGATTCTATGCTCTCTCTGCTGCTCCACTGACAACCACAACAACGTTTCTCAAAATCAAAATTGTGAGCTTTGAAAAGTTACAAGAGTGCTGTATAACTAAGGAAGTGTGGAAACTCCTAAGAAGTATGTTAGATATCATTTGGAGTCCAGTCCACGCAGAGGAGCCCCGTTGCTGATTATGGTTGGTATGGGGAGGGTGGTTCTCCTTCTACGTCTGGAGTGGCATTGCTGAATTGCGTGTCCCAATGAAACTGGTTAGCTGCAGTTTGCAGCCTTTTTTCATTAAAACCCCCATAAATAACTCATGCCCACAAGTCACTGCGACAAGAATGGGTTGCTGCCACAAGCGTAGGAGGCTTTAAAAGGGTAGGGCTGGCCCAGGTTGCCCTTGGCAAACTGACCTCCGTGGACCATCCTACCTGGATGGGCCCCAGGACCACCTACTGTAGTAGTCTAAAAGGATCAGCAGCAAGCTCTTGGCTGCTACTCAACAATGCTGACCCCTGACACTGGTCCATCGAAAGGAGGCAAACGTCTTAGCTCCTGTATATTTTGCTAGGGCAAAGTGTTTGCCGAACAGCCTTTCAAAATGTATTACAGCACCAGTTCAAGAACAAAAAAAACAATCCTTGGCCTGTCTCCCATCTTCCATTCAAGCCTGTGGTGGCTGATCCAAGCGCTCCAGGAGGAAAGGAATTTTCTGGACCTGCCTCGGTCTGGTTTTCGACCAGGTTTTGGTACTGAAACAGCCTTGGTCAGCCTAGCAGATGATCTATGCCAGGAACCAGGCAGGTGGAGCGTGTTCCTTCCTGGTGGTTCTGCTGGACCTCTCGTTTGATATCGAGCAACCATGCTACCTTTCTGGGTCTCCTGGCTGGGGTGGATATTGGGGACTCTGCTTTGCAAGAGTCGCTGAGCTGTATCTCGTGGACTCTGGAGGCATCTAGAGCTGGCCATGATGGAAGAACAGATAAGTGTGTGAGGCTACTGTCGGACAAATGGTGCCCTTAAGCCCAGCTCCTGCCTGCTGCTTCAGCAAATTACGGGCTCTCCAGATTAAACTTGCTCAGCAAAAGCCATCAGGACACACTCGTAATCTCCTTTTGCGAGTTAGATTGACAGCCTTCTGCAAATTAATAATTAAACAAAAGATGCAATTCAGATTTCAAAGGTGCATCAATAAAACACTGATAAGCTTCACAGATGCCGGACTGGGGAGTACCAGAAAAGGCTGAGCTACACAAACATGCATGACACTGCAAAGGAACTCAGAAGATTAAGGGGACAGGGGAGGAATGTGACAGAGATTTAGGAAGTTCTGTGTGCCCTGATAGGAGGAAAGAAGAAGAGGTGCCCAGGCTGGAGGGAGCCTATAGCATCGGCTCCGAATGAGACCAGCACTGGCCTAAGAATTTCATTATTCATTATTATGTTGTGTTTTGTGAGCATTTTGTAACCCGCCTTGGGCATTTGCTTTGGCAAGGGAAAGGCGGGGTATAAATTCATTAAATAAATACTAATAAACATCATGTTGTTGAGAGAGGCTTTTCTCTCCCTCTCTCATTGGGTCATCCAATGAAACAGATCAGCAGGAAACTCAGGGCAGACCGAGCAACATCCTTCACACACAACAAAATTCACTTACGCTGCCACAAGCTATAGCAATGGCCATGAGTCCAAGCAGCTTTTTAAATGGTTCGATCTAATGATGGCAGAGGAGGAGTTTATCGATGGCTATCAGCCAGAAAAACAAATCAGAACTTCCATGGTCAGAGGCAGCCTACTTCTGATGCTAGGGATGAATGAACCACAAAGGAGGGTTGCCTTCCTGCCCTGTGTGTGGACCTCCTGGAGGCATCTGGTTGACCATAGTTGGGAACAGGTGCTGGGCAAGGTAAACCTTTGGTCTGGTGCAGAAGGACTCCAAGATTTTGAAAATATGCCACCCCCAAAAACCAATAAGGATCTTTTAAAACCATGATTATTGCAGGGATTTTTGCACACAAAGATTCAGGCCTTTGGCCTGATTCAGCAGGGCTCTTCGGATGTTCTTATGTTAATTATCTGTCCTCAGAGAAGGGTGCCCAGCGCATCTTCGGAGATGCTGATCTGAGCTTGCTTTCTTCCCATCAGGCTCAACAGGGGATGGGACCCTCCAAAGGCAGGGTAAATCTTACAGACACACAGTTTGGCCTTAAACATGTAATTATTCACCACCAATGTGCATCTTGCTTTACAGAAAGTGAGACGGCAGGTCACCGCCCTGAGAGGGTTACAATCTAGATAGTGGCACAAAGCAAATGACAGAGGAAAAAAGGCAGGATAAGCAGGGGAAGCAGATGTGATCACGCTTCAGCTCACCTGCAACAGAGAACGGGGCCACGTTTGGAATGCAAGAACGGAATGTGTGGAAAAGAATGATTTGCAGACAAGGAGAGCGCCTCGGCTGTCAGGAACGTGGGCAAGACCTGGTATGTGATTTGGAAAGGCTGATGAGCCTCATGATCTTACCCCACCTTAGATTAGAGCACTGGTGACTCAGGAAGCGGTCCATGCTAGCAGGGACCAATCTGCTAAGTGTTCTGCTTCTCCGTACACTGCATGAGGGCAGATCTATCTATGCTAAGACTTTTATCGATTTACTACCAGTTTACCCATCGGCTTTTCCCTAACAAATATTAATCAGACAAGAATGCTCAAAACTCTCCGTAAGGGATCCTTACAAGTCCGACAATTCCCAGCCCCCTGCTTTTTCTCCTCCTCCTCAGTCCTCCTGCCTGCTCCCCCCCCCCGTCAAGTGGCAGCCAAAAGGTCTTAGGTCAGAGTTACTGGTCAGTGGCAGCCAGAGGTCCTTTGGACTACCTAGCCCAGGTGTATGCAAATGTCTTCCAGGGAATGCCAGGGCATCCTTGGAAGTAACAGAATTAAATTGTTCGGGTTTCTTGGCCATGGTCCATTACAATTTTTGCTTCCTGACGTTTTGCCAGCATCTGTGGCTGGCAGTAAAACAGAGCACCAGAGTACTCAAGAGTCATCCTGATCCCTGCAAAGAGTTTGTGCTCAAATGTCTCTGGGTGTTAATTGCCAGTGCTTCCATATGATCTTGTTTGACAAAGTGAAACTGTCTGTTGTTAAAGTCCCATATATCCCATGTTGTTAAAGTCCCATATTATTCCCTGCCCAATCCTGCCCTTGGATTAAAGTCGGAGGAGAAATCCAATGACCGAGAAAGGCGGTATATAATAAATACTGTAAATTATATTATATTATAATTATAATTATTATTATATCTTTGGAAGCTTGTCAGGGGTTCAGCGATAAAAATGAATTTGCCCACCATTTGCCACTCCCCCTATAATGCACACCAGGCTGTAAAGAAACGCTGGCTGTATTCCAGGTGTGCTCTCAATTTGCACAGGGCAATGGGGTAGTGGTGGAAACAGATCAGGAACCAACCCTCTGCTTGAACTGCAACACTCCCCAGAATCCTCTTGGATGCACAAGATTTCTTTGACAGACAAGCCAATATGGAAAGCAGGGATGTCACTGTATTCAAAGGGGAAGGTTGGAGTATCCATTTGTCCAGCTTGTAACTCTGGGTCATATCCTGAGTTCCTCCAGACTCAAGTTCTTCTCTGTCTTGGGTCATAATCCAAGCTGACCCCTTCCTGCCCTGGCCTGGTTGGGCCAAAAATTCTCATGAGAACTTCTGACTTGAAATTTGGAAGGAGGAGGCGGAAAAAGATAGGACAAAACCAGCCCAGGGAGGGGACTTCAGATTAGACTGAACCTAGTGGCAGGAGCAGAAGAGGCAGCAGAGAGGGAGCGCTGGGGGCCTCAGAGGCCACCCTCCCCGCTTTCCATCTTTCTGGAACATTAAGGGTCACCTAGCACTAGTGGAAAGGGCTCCCTGAAAGAAGACACGTAAACACAGTTGTCCAAACCAGGCGGCCAAAACAAACTGCAGAGGCTTCTCTTCCCCACTATCAAATAATCCATGAGCACACTGCAGCATAGAATTCTTTCTTTTAAAGATCTGAAACGGAAGAAAATAAAACCTTCCTAGTGATGGTGAAAGGATTTGAACTCGGGGCCATGACTTATCACTTTCCATTTGGCCATGCTGGTCCTGAGCTGGGATGGTAAATTACCCTGCGCTGTTAACATAACAATTGCAATGACAGAACCACCCCAATTAGCCAGAGATTCACATCTGATTTATGCCCCTATAATGATGCCTTATCCCCGAGGTTGATGCAAAATAAAAGAGTCGCTTTTCCAGGAAAGTTAATTGGTAGATGATCTGTCAGTTTTCTCAACAGCCAACAAGAGCCCCAGAAGGTGCACCCGCTTCCCCAGAAGCTTCACTGATGTTGAAGGATGCAGAGGAGCGCTCGGCCTTTTCCAAAAATTAGGTCATGTATTTCGAGTGGCTGATGCATGTGTTCCCAAAAAGCCCCGAACTCACTCAGTGAAGAAAAACTCGCCTCAAGGCAGAGGTTCCAAGGGCCATAATGTGCGCAAATCTGAGCCTTCCCCAATTCCCTGGAATGGGCTTTTGAAAAACAAAAACGATCCCAATTTTTCTTACTGACCTTCAACTCGCTTCAGTTCCCTCTGCAACACTCCAGCTTTCCTGCAATGTGACAAACTGACAACATCCATCCTAATACCATTTTTTCAGCACGGATACTATGCAATAAGTAGCAGGGGACAGATCATTATCATAGAATTATCCTAACAGTTCGAGCCCAGCTGAAAGAAAGGAGAAGGGTAGGGTACCCAGACGCAGGAGAAGGGGGGGGGGAGGAAAGACACCGGTTAAAATACTAGCTGTTTTGTATCACAGCTTCTGTTGGCAATAACAGAACAAACAGCTGGAGATTTTTTTTCGCCTAGCAAGAGGGTAAGAACACTCTGCAGCTTCTTAGAGCACCAGTCTCTCCAAGCCACACAGAAAGCCTGACTGTTGTTTTTACTGTAAAATCTTCTTGATATTACGAATAGTACCGCTATCTCATCAAATGCAAAGCAGCTGCTCTGTAGAAACAGCTGCAATTGCCATTTCTCCATCGCTGCCGTCTCAGCTGAAAACACCAGCCAAACGTAAGTGAATGCAGCTCTTTCCCCTCCCTGGCGATCTTATTTATTTTCAGCAGGAAGGCTTTCTTACCTGAGCTAAGAGAGAAGTGCAGCACATCAAGGGCTCATGAGGTAAGCCACTGCTCTGCCAGGACTGACTTGCATTCCTCTGCAGGAGGAGCGACTCTTCTTTGGAGAGTGTGCAGCAGCACAGGCTGTTCTGGGTCCTCGCAGCAAGGCAGTCCAGCCAGTTTTTCGTCAACTGCATGCAGGATTGATAAAACGGCCCGGGATGCCAACTTGGCAAGAATCCCAGAGTGCTTCCTTCCGGCACCAGCTGCCCTCCTTCACCGAGCTGCTCCTGTTCCTGCTCATCTGCAGCCCCCCAAACTTCCCTCTGAGACGCAGATCTAGCAGAAACTTCCCAGCACCTGAAAGGAGAAGGCTGGATAATCTCAACCCCCCTGGTGGTTGACAAGACACAGGGCCTTTGCCCCGATGTCAGCCCAGAAGGCTGGACCCGTGGACTTTCCCTTGCTTAACCGCTTCAGCGCTGCAAGAGAACCTGGGAGCAATTGAACGACACTCTTACACTCATTCCACTTTCTGAACGTCATTGTCCCTGTGGTTCTGGGGCTGTGGAGACTATTTTCCATATATTCTTCTATTGTACACTATTTCATGTACACTCTCGTTTCGAATACCTGGACCCCATACTTGTGAAATACCCAGATCGCTCAGATGTTGTGAAATTGTCCTATCTTCTAAATGACGGATTGACTGAGATGGTAGGGAACGTTGTAAAATTTTTACTGTCAGTAGAGCGCCTCTTTCAGGCTAGGTTTTACTGAAAGTCCTTGTTTTAAATGGTATTTTTTATGAATAATTTGTGTTATGCCAATAAAGGTAATTATTATTATTACTATTATTATTACTCTTACACGCTTCATTCAAAAAGGACAACAGGGAGGAGAACATAGCAAATCCTACCACCCTGCTCATAATACAGCCCTAGGCCAAAAAGGCTGGGTTGTTCAGGTAACATTAAATTATTATTATTATTATTTATATACCACTTTTCAACAAAATGTTCACAAAGCGGTTTACAGACAAAATTGTAAATCACATCCAAATCAACTTGATTTCAACAGCATTTTAACACAGCCCATTTCTCTGGATCACCTCCAACATACGCGCTAAACATTCGTCTACCTCTGGAGACAATCCGGCTTTGATAGATATATACAACGCTGGCTATGTAAACTGGGAACTGAATTCACACCTTCGCTCATGCAAACTGAGTACATTTTCCTTATGGCTGTCAAACAGCTCACGAAGCCCTGGGACAGCTGGAACAGTCCTGCAGCTCTAACATGAAACAGTTGCACTGGTTGCTGTTAGTTCTGAAACATGGCCATTTTTTGTTCCTAGCCCTTGGCTTCCAGGCATGTTTAGCACATGGCAGACACTGCCCATTTCCATAGGGCCAAACAACATATAAGAGCATGCAGGAGAACCATGCAATCGCACTTGGCTGTTTCCCCCTCCACACTGAACAGCACCAACAAGCAGCAACAGGAGGTGGGCAATTTAAATTGGGAGATTATGCATTATCATTCAAATTATGCATGGGATAGATAGAGTGGATAGAGAGCAGTTCTTTCCCCTCTCTCACAACACCAGAACCAGGGGACAGCCACTAAAATTGACTGGTGGATTTAGAACAGAGTTAGAACAGACAAAAGGAAACATTTCTTTACCCAGCATGTCACTGATCTGTGGAACTCCTTGCCACTGGATGTTGTGATGGTGTCTGGCCTAGAGGCCTTTCAAAACGGAGTGGACCAATTGATGGAGGAAAGTCCATCACAGGTTATAAGTCATGATGACTATATGCAACCTCTTGGTCTTAGTAATAGGCTATCTCTTAATGCCAGATGCAAGGGAGTGGTGACAGGATACAGGTGTCTTGTTGTCCTGAATGCTCCTAGAGGCATCAGGTGGGCCACTGTGAGATACAGGAAGCTGGACTAGATGGGCCCTGGGCCTGATCCAGCAAGGCTCTTCCGATGTTCTTATGTAACCTGGGACTCCTGCATGGGAAAAAAAAAAGAGATGCTGAAGACTCGGACTCATATTTAAAACACACATTGTGCCACTGAGCTGTTGCATGCCCCTTTTCAATTTACCCTCTTTTCCCCAGCTGGGAAATTTGTCCGCTGTATGAAGCAGAGCATACCAACAAACAGAATTATAATCACAACACACACATCTAAGTAGATGCATGTGTGTGCTTTACAGCGCAATCCGACTTAACTTTTGTGCCGGTTTAACCAGCGGCGCAGCCAGAACGGGAGGCCCCAGAACGGAAAAGGGATTCAAATCCCCTCCAAAAGAGGAATTCAAAGGGGATTTGAATCCCTTTTCCGTTCTGAGGGCCTCCCGTTCTCGCTGCGCCGCTGATTAAACCAGCACAAAAGTTAAGTCGGATTGCACTGTTAGTGGGGTTCCCCCCCAAAACCTCTGATTACTAAAGCGAGCCTAAAAGGGGTTCCTCCTTATGCACCAAGTTCTTCTGTGCACCACACAGATATTTTGCAACCCCTGAGTCAGGGGCCCTTCTGGGGCCCTGACCCAAGGGGCTGGTTCAGACATTCTGTTCCCCTCCTCAGCAGAAACAGTGGGTTTGAAAGGCAGAGAGAGAAAGGGAGCTTCAAGAAGCCTGTATTATTCTGGAAGAGAGTCCCAGGTATGGCAACAGTGTGCAGAGGCAGGAAGAGAGGAGTTCTCCCCAGGATGGGGGTCAACAGTGATGGGATTGGCCCATCCTAAATCCAGTCCTACAACCAAGTTCTTGGGGATGGTCCAGGAAATTATCTGAAGGCACATGATGGAGCTGTGTGGAGGTCAGGACCTAACCATGATGGGTGAAAAACCCACATCTTGGGGCTTGTTGGAGGAAGAGCAAGCTCTGAAGGCTGGAAGCAATGGCAATGCTTCTTCACGGTCTCAGCCTGGAGCCGTTGGCAGCTACCTGCGATCTTTTAAACCAAGAGACCAGGAATCGGAACCCTGGGCGGGCCTTCTGGAAACAGGCAGGCAGGCACACTGCTACTAACTGAGCCAGGGTCCCTCCCTACAGATGGGGGGGGGGAGGGTGCCAACCAATCAGGACAACAAGGCTTCAATCCGAAATATATTTCCTGGGCAGTAAACCTCCTTGAATGCCGTGGAAATTACTTCTGAATAAAGATCATATTTACATGTATTAAAGATCATACATCATGTATTGATGCAAACTCCCTGCGTGTTCCTGCGCCTCTAGCAGCGGCTGAATCTGCAGGAAAGGAAAGGTCCAAGGAGGCTCGCCGCAGCAGCAGGGAGGACGCGGACACCCTGCAGATGTCTGGAGACAGCGAGGACCCAGGAATCCGAACCCGGACAAGGCTCCACAGGAGGGTGACGGAGAGCCCACTGGCGCGCTCCTGCCCAAGCCGCCCGCCCCAGATCCCTCTCTCACGCGGGCGGCTGGCGGGCGGATTGTGGGAGTTGTAGTCCTCCCCTGGAGAGCCCCGCCCGCGTTCCCGGCAAGCGCCTCTCCGGCGTTTAGTGCGCGCGGAGGTCAAGGGCGCAACTCGGCTGCGAGGAGAGCGCGTCGCGCAGGCTCGACGGGCCGCCAAGCTCTGGTGGCTGCCCAGGTGCGCCTTTCTCCGTTTGCTGCCCAGGTGGCTCCTTCTCTCAAGACCCGCAGGTGTGCAACCTCGATCGTTGCGCAGGGGTGAGACGTCTCATGCCTTGATAACTCCCGTCAACTTCAGTCGCCACGGTTTGGCATGGCGGCTGCCTTATTTTTAAAAGGTGGCTCCCCCCCCCCCCCGGTTCAAGTCACATGTTCACGAACAAACGTGTGTTACTTAAGGAAGGGCGTGCTTTATTTTTTTTTTAAGTGGAATAGCCGAATCAGGTCTCCCCGGCGTCCCTGCTGTGGTTGCAAATCCGCGTGCCCCCCCCCCCCATCAAGAGGGGTGCTTTTCTACTTAGCAAATATCAGCCACCCGAAGGCTGGATTGGGACTCTACTAGGAGGGGTCGGGTTAAGACCTCCCCCCCCCCCCACATGGCCTGCGACAGGGTGGGGGTGGAATCCAGCTGCTGTTTTAACACATAATACATTAAGGCTCCACACTTACCTGGGAGTGAGCCCCATTGACTATAATGGGACTTACTTCTGAATAGACATGCATAGGATTGGGATCTAGGGTTAGTGACACATCGTTTGACCCTGAAGTTGGCTTTTGCACTTATAAAACAATTACACCATTTTGGGGAAACTGCACCATTGCATGACAGATGGCTCAAAACACATCAAGAGACTGAAAGGAGAAAGCAAGAGCAATATATCAGTAGAAGCAGATGAAGAATGAAAAGGTCTGGGGACAATAGAAAGGCCTTTGCCTGCCACCAAAGGGACAAAACCCTGGGGAAAGTGTTCCACAGTCAGGGTGCCACCATGAAAAAGGCCTTGCTTGCCACCACCCTTGCCCCCTGTGGCTGAGGCACCAACAGAGAGAACCACTGAAGAAAGGCTTCTCCATGCGCAGGCAGGTTTATAAGAGAACAGGCGGACCTTTAGGTATCAGGGTGGGAGGAACCAGATAGGGGCTTCAAGTCTTACTCTTACTATTTTCTCCTGCCCTAACCTAGATGAGCATTACCTCTGCCCTGAAGGTCTGGAAAGGATGCCCAGTTTTCAGATGTCACCATCATACCTCCCGCTGCATGACCAAGGCTGTGCAAACATTGACCTTCGTCCCAACCTGCCCTCCCTTGGATCCCCAGGAAGTTGAAAAGCTGCAAGACTTTATTTCTGGCTCCCAGCGGCTCTTTGTCTTGACCGGAGCAGGAATTTCCACCGAATCTGGGATCCCAGACTATCGCTCTGAAGGCGTGGGCCTTTATGCACGGACAGACAGGCGGCCTGTCCAGCATGCGGAGTTTGTCCGTAGCGCCAAAGCCCGCCAGAAGTACTGGGCCAGAAACTTTGTGGGTTGGCCCCAGTTTTCGTCCCATCAACCCAACATGGCGCACTTGGCTCTGAGAAACTGGGAGATAGTGGGGAAGCTACACTGGCTGGTGACCCAGAATGTGGATGCCCTGCATACGAAGGCTGGGAGTCAACGGCTGACAGAGCTGCATGGCTGCATACACAGGTTAGGAGGGACCCGGCAGGGGCAGGTCTTACCCCTGGTGAATGGGGGGGAAAGGATGTTATTTTGCAATCCCGGCCACAACCAAACCCTGCATTTCAGGCCACATTTCCTCAGGAGCACTTATATATTTGCAATAGGCCAAGTCACTGGCTGTACATGCTGAAGGACAATTGTTATAGAACCTGTAAAATACAGACTCATCAACCAACTATGCATGTCAAAGGCACAAAGCCCTTCCTCTATGCCAGGGGTGGCCAAACTGCAGCTGCTTAGCCACAGCAAGGCTGCTTAGCCTAGCAAGTCTTTGATGTATAATGTATGGCTCTCAGAAATATGTTAGCCGAGCTCCTTTTCGCATCACAATTTAATATAAAAGGTAAATACGAAATTTTAAAGCTTTATCATTACTTACCAGGTATAAACTTAGAGTCCGCTGGATTAAAACAAAAGTTTAATGTTCATGGTGAGTAAATATATTTAAGAATTTAAATGCTTCTTAAATAACGGCTCTCAAACATCTGAAGTTTATCGTATGTGACTCTTGCATTAAGGAAGTTTGGCCACCCCTGATCTATGCTTATACCTTGCTTGTCAGCCAAGATGGGCTCCCAGAGCAGCTTACAATTCATCTACAAAAAGGTACAATGTATGAAGGATATGTGGAAAGAGATCTTGGCAGTCTTTTCTGGCCCCTGGGGATTGATGATGTCCACTCCAGGTTCCAGGAGGGCCTGAGGCCAGAGGGAGGGCGTAGAAGGAGCTGCACATGCCCTTGAAGGCCATCCACATCCAGGGCACTTTGCAAAGTGGAAAAGGACAGGCCCCTGCCCAGAGGGGTTTACAGTTTCGCACAGGGAAGACAACAGAGGATGGGAAGGGAGAGGGAGGGAGGCAAACATTACGGATGAAAATGGATTGTTTCCAGGGGTGGTGTGACCCAGAATGCCTGATGCCGTCTTGGGTCCTCTGCACTACAAAAAAAACCCACAAAAAGAAAACCCTTACCATGCTCCTCGTGAACTGCTGTGAAACTGGAAAGCAGATAATTGCAGCTTGCATTGGCGGCAGCAGGAGGGAGGGAGGTAGCAGACTTGGGGTGAAAAGCACCCCAAATCCACTGCCCCCTCAGACCCTTCACAACCTGTCGCTGATGCAGCCCGCATCAATTATTATTCCCATTCCACAGACTGAGGCTTGGTTACAGGGAGAGCAGCTGTGTTAGTCTCTGGTAGCCAAAATAACAGTGCATCTTGTGGCACATTAAGACTACGCCTTGCCCTGATGCGCTTAACATGAGGCAGATGTTGGGTAAATGAATAGATTGAACACCTTTTCTTCAGCAAAAACGGTGGCCACTTTATAATCAGGGAGGAGGTGTGTAAACGAGGCTGCACTGCTTTCGATGCGTGCGCCACACCTCAGAAGAGGCATTCCCTCTTCGCTCTCGCACAGGAGGGAGCGCCTTTCTCAGATGGCAACTGCTGTGACACAAGTATGTGTTGTCTCTATAAACAGACAATTGGTAGGAAGAATTCTGTACTCGTGTGCACGTTCGTATTGACTGGCCTCATGAGTTTTAGTCAATTCATCAACTAAGGTCTCTTCGGGTGAGTGGCAACCCTAATGATGCTACCTCAGACCTGAAATGTGAGTTTATTTACCTGTGGAAGGTAGAGTTGGGTTGGGAGGACGCAAAAAGCAAAAGAGCCACAGGCCCAAGACCTCCTGCCACAGGCCACTGCCAGCTGTCTCTCCTGCCCCAATCCCTCTTCCAGGGAGCGAGAGAAGGAGGAAGGTGGGTACCTCCCTCCGCCCTGTCCTCTGAGGCAGCCACCTCAGCTTGGGGAGGTGTCTAGCCTCAAGGGATGCCTTAGAACGGATTTGCTTGCCCAGCTGCTCCAGGGGTTCCTGAAGACAGCGGAGAGGTTTTTAAAAGTCCTTGTCCCGTAGGGTCTTCTGCCTCAACTGTGGAGACCTGACACCTCGTGCCGAACTCCAAGAGCGCTTTGAGGTCCTGAACCCCATGTGGAGAGCTGAGGCTCACGGCGTGGCCCCCGATGGAGATGTTTTCTTGACGGAAGAGCAGGTGCGCAGCTTCCATGTCCCCTCTTGCGGCAGGTGTGGCGGGCACCTCAAGCCAGATGTGACCTTCTTCGGAGATACAGTGAGCAAAGAGAAAGTGGACTTTGTGTACCAGCGCCTGGCTGAGTCGGATGCAGTCCTTGTGGCAGGGTCTTCGTTGCAGGTACATGGGAGCTCCTAGCACACGGTTGATGGGGGAGATGCAGTTCAGAGAATGCTAGGTGTGCAGTTCTGTGGACCTATGCCCCAGGGCCGGCCCATTCAATAGGCCAACTGAGCCTGTTGCCTCAGGTACTACTACTCCCACTTCCTGGATTTGGAAAGGAAGAGAGGAACAGAGCAGAAAAGTGTGGAGGTGAGAAGAGAGCTACAGCGAGACATTCTAGCCCACCACTCTGCCTTCCTCCACACTTCCTATTTCGCTGTTTCTTGTTTCCTTTTTGAATCCAGGGAAGAGGAGTTGCAGAGGAAGTGGCTAGTACACTACAGCTGGGGGGGGGGGCATTTGACACAACAAGATGCCAAGCAAGGGGGCACTTGGCAGACCTCCTCAGACCCTGGGAGGACTTGGGTAGCCCCTGGTTAGCCTGAGTGTTTAGATAGTGCTTGTTCTACACACTGGAAGCACTTGATGCAGCAGCAGTTCTTGACCTGGGGTCCATGGGCCCCTAGGGGTTCCATGGATGGGCTTCGGGGGGAGGGGGGTCTGAACCAGGTGCAAAAAAAATTGTGTATATGTGTTTATGTGCATTTTTCTGGGAAGGGGGTCCAAGGCTTCCATCAAGTTCTCAAAGGGGTCCATTAACTGAAAAGATTAAGAACCTCTGAATGAATGTATCTCTGTCATCCTTGCAACTATTTTGGGAAGTGGTTGAGTATTATTCCAGGTGGGGGTGTTGAGAGCCAGCAGTTCATAGCCGAGCTGAGGTTTGAACTGGCCACAAACCCGGCTTATGTGTGAACTTGGAATAATACTCGACCACTTCCCAGAGCCAGCTTGGTGGCTCTTTTTCTCTTTGCTGCCCGGCTCCCGCAGTGCCTTCACCTGCTTGACAATCTGTCGCTTTGTGTCCCGTCAGGTCTACTCGGCTTACAAGTTTGCTCTTGCGGCCCAAGACAGAAAGTTGCCGATTGCCATTGTCAACATCGGGCCCACAAGGTCTGATCGCTTTGCCTCGTTGAAACTCAATTCTCGTTGTGGGGAGCTGCTGCCCTTGATTGTCCTGGGGTGACCCAAATCTGCACCCAGGGAAGCAAACTGTCGATTGTAAGTGCTCCCAGGCTGTCAGGGCCGAGCCTCTCAACCTTCAGATGGTCACGTTTTGGGACTGGTTGTTTGTCTGGAAGGCAGTCAGGGTCCAGGAGGCAATGGTACCAGCAAGGTAAGGGTCTAGGAATCTATAGAGCGGGGGTTCTCAAAGTGATGGGTTGCGCCCTACCACTCTCAGAAGGGGCAGGTCGCTACCCCCTTAAGAGGGGTGGCGACATGCGGTGACGTCAGTGACCTCCTGCCACTGGGATAAAGGGGGTCTTTTACTTACCGGGGGTCGCAACACACTCTAGAGGGAGGGCCTGCAGCCACCCCCGCAGGCCTCCCCAAGCCTCAGATCGGCTCCCCGAGGCTATTGAAGCCCACTTCCGTTTTACTTCCTGGTTTTGCCAAAAATCAGAAGTGGGCGTCGCCATCACTCGCCTCGGGGAGCTGATTTGAGGCTTGGGGAGGCCCGCAGGGGTGGCCGCGGGCCTCCCTGCACCCTCCGGAGGGTGGCGCAACCCCTGGTAAGTCTAAAAAAGACCCCCTTTCTTTTCCCAGTGGCAGCATGATCCTGGAAGCGCCGCCTCCGCCATTGCCCTGCCCCTGCAAACACTCAAAGTTATCCCCTACTCTTGGGAAATACCTTTGAGAAATGCTGCTATGGAGGAACTGGTCTTGGTGATGGAATTGCTCAGGCTGAAGAGGCAAGCCTGAAGCAGCAATTACATCAGGTTAGAAAGAGCCTTTTACAGGGCCGGTATTGGCTCCCTAAATCAAGCTAGTATCAGGGTGGGGCTGTGGAGCAAGTATCAGTCCAGAAGTTCCTCCACCCCACCAAGCAGCCATCTTGGGAAGGATGGTACATATTGGAGGTGCCACAACCAAAAAGCCCCTTCTCTGGTCACCACCTGATCTCAGACAGCAGGAGGAAGAAAGGGGTCAGGCAAGTTCTTGTGAAAGAAGGTGGTCTTTCAAGTAGCTAGCTTTTGACTGTGACATTTCAGCAGATGTTACCCACATATTTTCAAGCATATATTTAGGGATAGAAACTTGCTTTAAAAAAAATACCCAAAAATGAATCTTCAGAAAGCTGGATTCTATGCTTGTGTCGAATTGCAGCATTCGAAGCAACTCTGCAGATGGGGTTTGCTGTAGTGCAGCTGGATGATGGTTTACCAGTGGCTAGGTCAGAGCGGTTAAGCACCTGCTTCTTCTGCTACCTACAGGCCCTACCTCGTGCATAACTTGTTTCCCTGGCAAGAGACAAAGCCTCCATGAGACTGATGCTGCAAGAACAGGTTCTCTGAAGATGACCATCAGCCTGCCTCTTTCTCTTTGAACATATCTTCAAACCTTCTTCCCTTCCTATGTCAGTCTCCAGGGTCTTCCAGTGTGGACTGGTTCTTTTCTGTTTGCACAATGGTGTAGGCATGAGATGGGAGCTGGAAAGCTCTGGCTACCTTATCTCATTCACTGCCGTGAATCAGTCCATCTCCACTCAAGTAGGTAGGGGGACCAAAAGTTCCCCAGAAGACTGTGCATCCTCTCCAGCCAGCTTGTGATGCTTTGGGGTGTGCAGGAAGAAGAGGAAATGAAATGGAAGCTGTGGAAATTTTAGAAGGACTTATTCCACTGGGATGCGGCGAGAGAAGAAAAGATCAATGGGGCTGTCGTATGGTGGAGGCTGCAACCCTACATGCAAGGAGACTGCTTAGATCCAGTTTGTTGGTGGTTCTGTATTCTAATTTAAAAGCAACTTCTTCTGCTCAGCCTCCCCCCGGGCCCCACCTCGCTAAGGATGGCTTCCGAGTTCCAACCCAGTTAACATTTAGCAAAGTAAGATAGTACAATGAAAGCTTACGGCAAAAATATTCAGCCGCATGAAAACAGATTCAGAATCTAGTGTCCCAAATCAACCAGCAGCCTCCAGATAAGGGAAAGGACAACTTTTCGGTCCCCATTGGAATTGCATCGCACGATGAAAAGCGGTGCTGGGCCGGACTAAGAGAAGGACTCCGAAGGGCTTGCTGGGGGACAGTAGCATACCAAGGGTGTGTGTGTGGGGGGGGGAGGTGGTCCACCTCAGGCGTCAAATCTGCCACTAAGCGGCTGGTAGACCTGGCCTCCCTTGGGGAAATCTCAGCCGGTAGGCCTGGCCTCTGCCTTGAGATCCCCTCAGGGAAGGCCAGGTCTGACTGTGGCTTAGAGTGGCCCGCCCCGGGTGTCAAATACCTTCGATATGCCACTGCTGGGTGGATCTTCAGCAGGGGTTACATTGCAATTGCATTCTGTGCAGCTCCTAGCATGCAGTTGGGGAGAGAGAACAACTTGTTACCTGAAAGTCGTTATTCAAAACCGTTTCTTGAACAGAGTTGTATCCCGCCTTTCCACCAGGCGGCTCACGAGGCCCTTGAATAAAGATGTTTACAGTCCCAGCAGGAGCAGGTTTCTGCCTTTTCCACCCTCAAACAACAGAACAGACGCTCTCGCCCTCTACGTCACGCCTGCTCAGGTTCTGCTTGCTTCTGCCTCTGAGGTGAGGGAAAACACAAGCCCTGCCTGCAAGCAGGCGCCTGAGCACACGCCCAGGGCTGGCCAGCTACGAGCCGACAAGGCAGTCACCTCAGTTGCCAGCTTGGCAGGGGGATCCACGTCTGTCCATCTGTTTGCCTCCAGTGCTGCTGCTGCTCCTCACGCAACCTGGATTGGAAAAAAAGGGGGCAGAGTGGAAGAGGAAGTGTGGAGGAGAAGGGAAGGTGATGGTGCTAGAGTGTCTCCAATGTTCTGGCGTCCTGCTCTCCTTTCTGCACATGTCCTCTGCTGCTCCACCCTCCTCTTTTCAGAGGTTGCCCCATACCCAAGTAAGGGGGAGCAATATTTGACCCACCTTCTCAGTCACCAGGAGGTTTTGGGTTGACCTTGTGCGCGCGTGCACACACACACACACACACCCCAACTAGATCTGAGCAGAGCCAATCACAGATTACTGCTTCATTCATACGTTTCCTCGGTGAGCGACACTGAGCTCTCCAAGCTAAGCTGCAGCTTTGTCATGAAACAGTGTTTGTTTCGCTGTCTGTCCTGGTATGGACACTGCCCACTGGGATGAAACGAAGCAGGAATAGGCCGACTGAGCTCAGCCTTGAGCAGCTGATCTCTTTGTTCTTCTTTTTAATGAACGAGAATCCCTGTGGTTTCCGCTTACTTTGTGTACTCAGGACCTCACAGTTTCTGGCATTTCTGATCTGCGTCAAGAAATGCCCAAGTCTGATATTCCGATGTCCTCAGAATATCGAATCAGACTGAAGCTCCAGCATTCTTTGCAAAAAAAACCCAGCAAGTGCTTGATGACAAGTCTTCCATCGGACCTACAGCACCGTAGATTGTTGTGTAGGACCCTGACAGGGTGTTCGGGGGAGGGGGGACACGTACGCTCATAAATGTGCCCTGCTTGCCTCAAATAAAAACAATAATCGGGCAAGATGCACTTTCAGTTCTCCTTCTTCCTCCAGTGACTCACAGTGCTGCCCAAAGACCACTCCAGCTGTTCAGAAATGCAGATCCGCCTCCTGCTGGTGTCTTGTGTGTTGCTTGACATTATTTTGAAGTAACACCATCAGACCTATTAGTGAGTGTTGCTATCCAAAATGACTGTTCTGTCCAAAATGACTGTTCTGTCTCCTCCTAGTGGCATCAGCAGGAATGCCGTGGATTCTCTCCGCACATTGCAGGATGCCTGTGCTTGTTCGTAGGAGCTCCTAGATTTGTGATCTCACTGGCACTATGCATTGTGTGGCAGTGGCTATTGTTATAAGCCCTTAAAAGGACCAAAGGCAGCAACCCTTTTATGTAAAAGCACCAGGTGGAGGGGAAGGGCTCACTGTTTGACCTGGGTCGCACATACAGTTCAAGCAATTTTCAGGAGCAAAAAGGGACAACAGTGGACACTTATAGTGATGCTAGGTTGTGCAGTTCACTTCTGACTGTATCCAGGGTCACAAGCTGGAACAGGTTCAGAGGAAGGCAACGAAGATGGTGAAGGGTCTGGAAACCAAGGTCCTAGAACCATAGAGTTGAAGGGGGCCTTCAAGGCCATCTAGTCCCACCCTCTGAAGCAGAAAAATCCTCTAGAAGAGCATCTCCAAAAAGTGCTTGTTGAGTCTCTGCTTGAGGGCCTCCAGTGAGGGAGAGTCCACAATGGTTCTGTTGTTGAACTGCTCTTACCATTAAGAATTTTTTTTCCTGATATCCAACTGGTCTCCCCCCCCCCCCGCATCTTAAACCTGTTAGATCTAGTCCTACTCTCTGGGGTGGAGAAGAATGCATCCTTGCCCTCTGTGACAGCCCTTCAGGGAACAGTGCTATCATGGTGCCCCTACCCAGACTTCCATACGTACCAAGTTTCCTCCACCTTTCCTCACAGGACGTTTTTCCAGACCCCTAGACCAGCTTCATTGCCCTTCTCTGAACCTGCTCCAGTTTGGCTGCATCCTTCTTAAGATGCAGTGCCCAGAACTGGACACAGTCCTCTAGACGTGGTCTGACCAGCACAGAACCACTACTCACAACTTGGAAATTATGGTTCTACCAATGCAGCCTAAAATCACATTAGCCTTCTTTGCAGCCACATCACGCAGCTGGCTCATGTTTGACTTCTGATCCACTGCAACCCCAAGGTCCCTTTCACATGTTGTACAGCCAAGCTAAGTATCACCCATTCTACACCTGTGCTGTTGATTTTATTTGTTTGCTTGCTCTCTGTGGTTCATGAGGGCAGGGCTAGAACCAATAGGTTAAAACCACAGGGAAGTAGGTTTAGGCTAGACATGAGGAAGATTTTCCCAACTGTAAGAGCTGTCCAGCACTGGAACAGTCTTCCTTGTGTAGTTGTGGACTCTCACTCGGAGTTTCTAAGCAGAGGCTGGTCGCCCACCTGTCAGGGATACTGTAGCAGCTGCCTGCACTGAGCAGGGGGTTGGACTAGATGATCTCCAAGGTCCCATCCAACTCTTAACTTTCTATGATTCGATGGTTTAAGATGCACCAAACACAGTGTCTATTCATGAGACAAAGACACACACAAAACAATATGTTTTCTGACGTTGGTTCATTTGCCATCCCAAACGGCTGCATCGTGTGATTTAAGGGGTGCACCCCAAGACCTCTTGTGGTTACAGAAGAAGCTGGAGCTCTTTGAGTGGGATGCTGGAGCCCTGTGCAATCTGAGCTGTGCGTCCCAACATCTTGTGCAAGGTTGCAGGGGAGTCAGAAGCATCCCAACATAAGAACCCAGCCAGTTGCAAACCAGAGGAGTGCATGGAAAGAACCAACTGCTTTCTTTATACCAGCTGCATATCCCTCTGCAATAACATCTCTGGCCGGCAGTGGCTCATCTTACACCTGAGGATGCTCATAGGAAATATGAGAGAAACGTCATGTTTTTAACTTGTCTTTAAATTAAACATCCTATTTACATATGGCTTTTAATCCCGCTGAAGTTATTCGTTCATGGTACATTGTCAAGAGCCATAAAAGTTTCAGGTTTGACTAGCCAGAGGTCTCTCTTGTGGCCTTGGGCAAATCAAGACATTCAACTCTGATGCAAGGATCTGGGGGAAACCGTCAGTGGTCCAGAGAGCGATGCAAAAAGAACAAACCTGCTGGGGGAAAGACACAAAGGTTTTGGGCATGGCTTGAAACACCTGAATCCAGAAGCATTTCTGGTGGCTGTTGTGACATACAGTACTTCTGGCAGCTGAAAGGGGATACGGTTCCTTCAGGTGAGCCGTTCACAGGTTGTGGACTCGGGTGCAGGTTTGCTGCCAGATGTACACTCGGCCAGATGCCGGAGCCCATCCTAGTTCTCAGAATGCAGAAAATGATTGTACTTGCATGACAAACCCAGTCATCCAGGTCTTGGACTGTTTTTGCTGGCCAAGGTGAAGAAAGCTTCCTTTTAGAGAAAGACTCTGCTGAAGAACTGCAGAAAAAGTGAGTGGCGTTCAGTTGGCAAAGCTCCTCCCCAGGGTGCACCGTCGATTGGAGGGAGGAGGGTCCCGCCCTGCGTCATCACTGGGCTGAAACTGGATCTTTCCTCTCCTCTTATCACCTGGACAAGAAAAACCTGAGCGGAGGGGTTGATTCCAGACGCAACAATGGCTGCTCTCAGGATCTTTGCCTCTCTCCTTGTCGGCCTCTGTGCTTATTATTTCTACACCTGGGAAACCTTTTCTGAAGGTAAGTGAACACACTTACCATGCTGCAAAAAGCCACCTTCCAAAGAGAGCCCTTGATAGTCTGTAGCAGCCGGAAGGCAAATGCATGGGTGTGTTCACATGATCACCTGAGTGCAATAAGCCCCAGCTTGGCAGCCAGTTGTGGCCCTGCAGCAGCTCACGGGGTTCAGCCCTTGGTGTGCCACTGCAATGCAACAGCACAAGCGGAACGCTGCACATGGGCACATGGCCCTCACACCGAGGGCTGGGAGTCAGTGCACTGAGTGCAGGAAGGCTATTTCCACAGCACAGTGGTGTGTGGAGGAGACCAAGGAGCTGGTAGTTACAGATGAAAGAGGAAGGGTTCATCTGGGACGTTCACAACACTGGCCAGGGATCGTCAGCCTTCAGGCTGGGATGGCAGCAGGCTCCACACCAGACAGGCATCATCAGAACATCGAATCCGTGAGTTGTGAGGGATCGTGGCGGACAGACCAAGTTAACAAAGGTGCTAAGCAAGAATCGGGGGGGGGGGTTCAACATCCTGAGAGTTGGAGCTGCAGGGGGGGGGGGCTGAGCACAAATGCAGTACAGAATGGAAAGATGTGCTTGAGAATCCACAGAGAGTCATGTGGTTCAATTTAAACTGAGTGTGCTCCTGATACTGCTGCCACCACAAGCTTCTCTGAGAAGAAAAAAGAGAAACTCGTGGACCGCACATTGCAAGCTAGAAGCAGGGATGGGGACTCGAGTCAAATGACTCGACTCGCAAGTGTGTGTGTGACTGAGTCACTTTTTTCCTCGGACTTGTGACCCACTGACTCGCACTCGGACTCGCGACCCACAGGACTCGCACTTGACTTGCACTCGTGGGGGTAATGACTTGCCATTTCCAAGTCGTTTTCCTTTAATGCCTGGCATCAAGGTAGGCAGGCAGGTGCAGTGGAGACCTCGGAGAAGGAGGACGGCGGGGGGAGGATTTTTGAGGGGGTGGGAAACCTGTTTTCTAGTGAGGCTCATGATTCTGCAGGCTCAGCCTCCAGTTGTCCTTTGGAGTTTGCTTTGGTTAGTAGTACAGTAACCTGAAAGGCAGAGTCCAAAACACCCCCTCCCCCTCCCTGGGGCTATTGCCTGGATTGAGTCTCTGCTGGGCAGAGGAGCCAACAGGGTGAGAAGCCACACTCACTGCCCCCAGCTGTGTAACGTTGGTTGTCCTGGAACACTTCCCAGACAAAATCCCCCCACCTCCAAAATAATGAGCAAGCCCCATTTTGCCCTCACAGCAGAGGTGTAGCTGGGTTTTCTGGCGCCCAGACGATGACTCGCAATGGCGCCCCCAAACGCCAGAAGACCTGGAAGTAATTGGTGGTGATGATGTCACCGCTAATTACTTCTGGGTTGCGAGCTGCTCTGAGTGGCCAACCACTTTTTTTCTCTGCGAAGAAAAAAAAGAGGGGGGGGGAAACTGGTTGGCCACTCAGAGCAGCTCGCAACCTAGTAGCAGCTCCTAGTAATTAGGAAGTGGAAAGGGTAGGTTGTCCCAGCTCCCCCGGTTGCCCCCCCTCAGCCCCCCAGCTCCAGCCACCCCACCCCCTTTGCAGTCCTAGGGGCCTCCTTGCTGCTGCTGCTCGAAGATCGGACTGCTTCGGCCGGCCACCAAACCAGGCCACCTGCGCTGTCACCCCCAGCCCCCCACCTTCCCAGGTGGCAGTTGGACGGTCTGCCATCTTGGGCCAGCAGGGAAACCCTGAGGCCACAGGAGAAGCTCTACCTGCCTGCCACCACTCTTCGAGGCTCCTTCGCCGCCACTGTTGCTACTGCCGTCCCTGCCACCTTCTTAGCCCCTTCTGCCTGTCCCCTTCTGGCCACCGCCAGACCGCAGCCCCCAAACGTTTCCCTCCCTCAGCTCACTCTCGCAGCCCCAAACATCTGAAGCGGATGGGAGTGCCCCCTCCAATAGTGGAGCCCGCAATGGACCACACACCAGCCGCTTTGCAGTAGCTATGCTACTGCCTCACAGTAATCCTGTGAGGTAGGTTGGTTGAGAGACAGTTATTGACCCAGTGAATCTCATGGGAGAGATTTGAACCCAGGTCTTGCTGAAAATATCAATTAAGGGCATCAGATAATCAAGGTAAATGTGACCGTTTGGAGCGATCAAAGCCGTGTGGAGCCTGTTGGGGCCGTGGTTTTCCTATTTGGTGCTTGGTAGTGACATCATTGCTGAACACAGGGCCGGCCCATCCATGAGGGCAACTGAAGCAGTCGCCTCAGGCAGACGATTGGTGGGGGGCACCCATCTCTGTCCACCTACTTGCCTCTACAGCTCCGTCTTCACCTTCCACTCCTTGGAAGGAGTGGAAGTGGAGAGGGAAGGTGGAAACCAGATGGAGAGAGGAAGGTGGGTAGACCACGGTAAGAATCAAACCACTTCTTCACAGTCATCTTCTTTGCATGCAGATATGGTGCGAGGGAAACGTGTCCTGGTGACGGGGTCAAGCACGGGGATTGGGGAGCAGATCGCCTATGAGTTTGCACGGATGGGGGCTCACGTGATGGTGACAGCCAGGAGAGAGAAGCGGCTCCAGGAGGTAAGCTGGGAGATTTCTGGAGCCCTCCTGAAGATTTCAGAGCCAAGACCATCCCGTCCACGTGGCCAGTGGAGGTGTCTGTCTCCATCCACCTTCACTGCTCCCTGGGTCCAAAAAGGAAGAGGGGAATGGAGGGGAATGAGAAACGTGGTGTGCTAAAACCCCTGTGATACTCCACCTCTATTCTCTTCTCCTGCACACTTCCTTCCTCTTCCACTCCATTCTCCTCTTCCTCTCTGAATCCAGGGAGAAGGGGGAGCAGCCGCACGGTGCACCAACTGGTAAAGGGGGCAGCATTTGGCACACTGAAAAAACCCCAGACACTCAACACTCGATGCTGAAGGCTTCTGCCTCTCCCAACCCCTGCCCCCCACAGAGATGATGATGATGATGATGATGATGATGATGATGATGATGATGATGATAATAATAATAATAATAATAATAATAATAATATCATCACCAGTATTTATATACAGCTTTTTCTTGGTCATCAAATTTCTCCTCTGACTTTAATTCAAGGCAGTTCTCATAGGGAGGCTATCTAAACCCCTGAAGGGGTTTTTACAAATACAATACAAAGTTCTAATCTTGCATAGAACAACCACATTCCAGATGGTTTCCTTCACATTCTGGCTTCTCTCTGGCATTCGCCTCCCTCGCTCAACTGACGGCAACTCTGTCTCAGAGTGCTCTGCATTTTTCCTCTCTCTCACTGAGGGCTTCTGCAGATCGTCGGTGGTGTGTCGACAGCTCATGGATACTTCCAAGTGTCTCGAACTGGCATCCTCATATCTTCAGGCATATGAGACGGCAGCTCTACCACTGAGCCAGACCTATCTGCAGAAGCTAAGCAATTCCTTCTGCCCTGCTCACTCAAGCACTCCCAGGTGTCCCAAATTGGCAATCTTAGGGTTCCCTCTTTTCCACTCCATGTGTTGCACTAGCACAATGGAGCTCAAAAAGTAGAATGATCAGCTCTTGTGGATGGGTCACTCTGCACTCCGGCTTCTCTCTCTCTCTCTCTCTCTCTCTCTCTCTCTCTCTCTCTCTCTCTCTCTCTCTCTCTCTCTCACACACACACACACACACACACACACACACACACACACACACACAAAAGATGCAAGTCTACAGTACCTCTCACTTGCATGGCCTTTGAACCCCCATTGTCTACAATCCCAGTCTCTGTACCCATGTATGTTAACATTACATGTCTCCACTTCCCTCACATTCTGTCTTAAAACCCTCCTTTTCATAAGAAGATCAGAAGAGCCAAGGGCCCATCTAGTCCAGCTTCCTGTCTCTCACAGTGGCCCCACCAGCTGCCTCAGGGAAACAAAGACAACAAGATCCCTGCATCCTGTTGCCACTCCCTTGCATCTGGCATTCAGAGACAGGCTACCTCTAAGACCTGGAAGTTGCATACAGTCCTCATGACTTGTAAGCTGTGATGGACTTTTACTCCATCAATCAGCCCACTCCCCTTTGAAAGGCATCTAGGCCAGATGCCATCACAACAACCTGTGGCAAGGAGTTCCACAGATTATATGCTGGGTAAAGAAATGAAGCCTCCGGCACAATGCTTAAGACTTCTTTCGCTACTCTTCACTAAGCTTTATGCATAACAGAAGCAATCACATATTCACCCCCTGCATCCCTGGATGTCTCCCTGTCCCTCACCTTCCTCTGTGTTTCTCTTGGGTCGACATCTAGATTGTAGGCCTCTTGGGGCAGATACCTGTCCTCTCATGCCATGGAAAGCGCACTGTAGAAATAAACAATGTTGTGTTATCTGCCCAGTGAGGACAATGCTTCCTGCCCCTGCCAAGCTGGGCTTGGGGCCTTGTAAGCGGCGGCCACAATATGTCTGTCTCTCAATGGCTACTCCTCTGGAGTCTGCTGGAGTCCCCGCCAAAGACACTGTCTAGTGAAGGTATTTTCAACACCCCCCTTTTTTCTTTTCTTTCCAGGTGGTGCAGAAGTGCCTAGACCTGGGGGCCAGCTCTGCTTGGTATGTTGCGTCGGATATGCACAACCTGACTTCTGCCCAGAAGCTCATTGAAGAAGCCAAAAGCCAGCTGGGTAGATACTGAAGCCTCTGCAGTTCCTCCAGTGCCCCAGTCTCTCTTGCTCCCCAGTCCCTGGGAGCCTTGCCTTGCTCCCAACACCTTGCCCCCACCCTCCCCAACTGGCAGGATTCAGCTCTGACCAGCCCATGTTGCTAGTGATGGCAACCACACCACCCCCTTGCGGCACTGCCACCCTCTCCCTGCCCTGGCCGGGCTATCCAGGGTTGAGCTGGAAGAACTGATCCTTGTCTGGACAAGAGGCAGGTTCGGGCTCCCTTCTCATCAACTGGCCTGTGGCCCCTCAGATGTCCCTGCCCAGCATCTGCCCACTTCTGATCCTGTACTCCAGCTTCCTGCGATGCGCTCCCAGCCTCCATCAAACTCTGGGGCCCGTGCAACTGTCTGCAGATTGTCTCTCATCGTGCAGCATTAATTCATCGGTGTGTGTACATTCCTCACTCAGTTCCAGCGTGATGTCCCAACTTCAGTCCCATTCCTCTTAGGACAGAGATTCTCAATTGGTGGTACACGAGGTGGGTGTCGGTGGTACCCGTGGACACCCACATCGTGTCATGGAGATCTCGGCGCGAGTCTGCTAATGCCGGTAGGAGGCTGGGCAGGCAGAGCTCCAGCATGCGGGTTTCGCATGCTTGAAAAAGCTCTTCCGCCTGCGTGGAGCCTCTTACCGGCGTTTGCAGACTCACGCGGAGGTCTCCAACCCAGAAGTAACTGGTGATGACCTCTCGACTTACCACCGGAAGTAACTGGTGATGACGTCATCACCAGTTACTTCCGGTGGTAAGTCGAGAGGTCCGCGGCGCGGGAGGTGGTACGTCATGCCAAGACCTTGAGAACCCCTGTCCTGGGATCTATATTTCTAGTATCTATGCGCTCAGCTGCCCATGGCCCACCAATGGAAGATGTGCATTGCAGGGCAATGACCACTGGCAAGAAAAGCAGCAGTTAGCAGAAAGAGGTGTTGTGGGAGGAAGGAGATAAGATCCCATCAGTCCAACGAAAGGACTGGACTTGGCTGAAGGCACAGATTCACAGCCTGCACCTTACTCTGGAGAGAAAGCAACCCTGGTCCCTCTTCCTCCGAGTAGTGGTGTAGATCAGGGGTTCACAACCTTTGGAGGCCCGGCCACCCTATCACGGGTACCCCCTATCACGGCCCAATTTTCTGAAGTACCCCCTGCTAATTAACTGCTAAGGATGGTGTAGTGGTTTGGGAGTCGGACTTAGACCTGGAAGATCCAGGTTCAAATCCCCGCTCAGCCACAAAGCTTCCTGGGTGACCTTGGGCCAGTCACTATCTCTCAGCTAGTCCCACCTACCTCACAGGGTTCTTGTGAGGACAAAAAGGAGGGGAGGAAATATGTACACCACTCTGAGCTCCTTGGAGGAAGGGTGGTATAAAAATGTGAAAAATAAATAAGTAGATAAATAAATAATTGGATTAATCAATTAATCAATTAGGTAATTAATCGTTAAATAAAAAGGTACTAAAACAATTTTAAATGTGAAAAAATGTCTTATTTAACTGTGGGACACACACACACACACACACACACACACACACACACACACACACACACACACAATCAGCTCCTCCCTCCCCCACCCCACCAAAGTACATTTTCCAAAGTACAAAAATAAGCCCAAAACCAAAATCAGAGAGACAGAAGGGCTCCGAAAATAATTACAATTTAAAATCAATATTAATTAACACTTAATTAGCTGCTGATGGGGCAGATAAGGGGCAGGGATTGGTGTACCCCCAGCAAGAGGTCTGCGTACCCCTAGGGGTACCCGTACCACAGGTTGAGAACCTCTGGTGTAGATCTTTGAACCCTTTTCTCTCTCTCAGGGGGTCTTGACTACCTGGTCCTGAACCACATTGGAGGATCTGCTAGGTTTGGTGTCTTTGACGGCGACATGGAATCCGTGATCAGCTCCATGACCGTCAACTTCCTCAGCTACGTCCAGCTAACGGTTGCCGCGATGGGCATGCTGCAAGAGTCGCGGGGGGGCATCATCGTCATCTCTTCTATGAGTGGTATGAAAACAAGGTCTTTTTAGGGTGCGGCAAACTTCCTGCTGAAGGCAAGCATGTGGGACTAACTAATTCAGAATGTTAACACATTATTATCCCCTCCCCCCCAAGTACAAAAAAATCATATTCTTATAACTCCATGAAAGCAATTTCATGGGAGCACAGAAGACAACAAGATCCTTGTATCATGTGGCCACTCCCTTGCACCTTGCATTCAGAGATAGGCGACCTCTAAAACCCTGAGGTTGCATACACAGTCACCATGACTTGTGAGCTGTGATGGACTATTCCTCCCATCAATCTGTCTGATCCCCTTTTTAAAGGTATCTAGGCTAGGTGCCACCACCACATCCTGCGGCAAGGAGTTCCACAGATTAATTACATGAATCACACTGACCCATCAGCTGCACCTGCCTCGCAACCTGGACTGGTTGAGTTCCAACCTACTAGCCAAACCCCAAAGTCCTCCTGACCCATGGCTGGATGGCTTGTAGAGCTGCAGAAGCTGATTCCCTGGGTTGCCAGACTAGGCACACTGCACTTTACAGCAGAAAAAAAGAGGCCTCTGGGCCGAGAGGCTCAGAATCTAGAAAGTGACTAAGAGGGACAGCTGAGGAAAGGGAGGGAAACAGTGCCAGGGCGAGGGGGGGGGGGGGAGAGAAGGTGCGATTGTATCACACTGATGGCCTGCATACATGATTCTTCCCACCCCCTATTTACCCATCACAACAACCTTGTGTGGTAGGCGGGGTTGAGGGAAAGCAAGACGGTGGCTGGCCCAAGGTGAGCTACTTGGCGGAGCAGGGATTTGAACGCGAGTCTCTCTTGATGCTGCCATATCATTAGTTCATCCTGAACAGAGGTAGCACCTCACCATTCAAACCCATCTTGAATTTTGAAACAGTTTTGCTCCTGCCTGGACGTAGGAGCTTAGACCCCGGCACAAGGTGAGAAGGTGCTTTGCACTCCAGCATCACACCTGAGGCTGCAGCATGTGCACACTGACAGTGCAATCCTATGCATATCTACTCAGAAGTAAGCCCCATTATGTGCAAAGAGGCTTACTCTCGGGAAAGAGGATTGCAGTCTTAGTGGGGAGTAAACCTCACCATGTAGGGGGACACAGGCTCAGGCTGTCAGATTCTGACCTCCAAAGAGCCGCAGCAGCCTTCCGAACCATGCGTTCCTCTCTGTTTTAGGCCGGATCCCATCCCCGTTCTCCATCTCGTATGCCGCCACCAAATTTGCACTGGAGGGATTCTACAGCAGTCTGCGCACCGAGCTGCGCCTGCGGAAAATCAATCTGGATGTGACGGTTGCTGTGTTGGGGTATATCGACACCGGTCAGTCACATGGCCGCCGGTCCCCTTTGCTGCTCTCATCCTCCTTGAGCCCATTTCCCAGGATCATGACCTCCTCTTTGTTCTCTTTCCTGCAGACAGTGCCGTGAAGGCCGTAGACAACAAAATCACCATGAGGGCGAGTCCCAAAGAAAACTGTGCCCAGGAGATAGTGAAGGGTGGTGTGATGAGATGGCGAGAAGTAGTCTACCCTTACTGGCCACTGAAGCCCGTCTTGCTGTTTAAGGACTGGATGCCGGAGCTGTTGGAATGGATGTTGAAAATCTCCTACAGATTGGAGAATATCCTCTAAACTAAATACCCCAGGTCTTCAGTGCAGCCACGCTGCATGCCACCGGTTGCGTTTTCCCACAACGTTACAAATCCCAGTGGTTCCATCCACAAACTTTGTCCCACCTGACATTTTCAAACACTTCAAGTCAACTTGGGAGGACAAAATAACCATTACCTGTGGCGGAAGAAACATTCGTTTCCCTGTGAGCACTTACAGTCAATTACAGCTTAGACCAGCAAAAGTCTTTACTGCATTTGTCGTTCATCAGAGGGAGCATGAAAAGCATGATTGGGAAAACCAGGTACTTGCCGACACAACGTGAGTCTGCACCGAGGAACCTCTATTACTGAGCATGTTTTTAAGACATGTGTCACATGAGCACATGGGGGGGAAGGTACTGTGTGTGTGCAGGGGACTCAGAACAGTGGCCAGGGATGCACCTCAGTGGAATGGCATGAAAAGGAGGAGGGAGGTAAGGTTAAAAGTGCAACAATACATAACTTTGTTATGCAGATAATAATTGGGAAAGGGAATTAAAAATAAATGCATTACAATAGCAGGGATGTGCATTCAGGGGAGGCTGAGCCTCCAGAGAGAGAGAGAGAGAGCAGTGGCATAGCTAGCTTCTGCGGGGGGGGGGGGGGCGTGATGTCACAATCCCTGCCCTCGCTCATGATGTCACTAGCCCCGCCCCTCCGGAAGCTTTTTCGGCAACCCCCCCCCCCTGGTGTTTTCTCGCCAGAAAAAGGCTACTAGGGGCCCAGGCAGGCATGGGGGACTCCTTCCCCCCACACTGAAAAAGCGCCTTTTTCACTGCCACCCTGCTGCCAAATTGCCGCCGAAGCAGTGTAACACCCCCCCCCGCGTGCTGCTTGGGGGCAGTTCGCCCCTTGCCCCCCATTCCTACAACACTGAGAATGAGAATGATGAGTGAGTGTGTGTATTCATGTGGCTGTGCCTCTCCAGGCCTGGATCTCACTGCACATCACTGCAATACAGTTGGTCCCCCGTATCTGCTGAACCATGAGCTGTCGATCGAAAGTTCGGCAGTTCGAATCCGCGATGGGGTGAGCTCTCGTTGCTTGGCCAGCTCCTGCCAACCTAGCAGTTCCAAAGCATGTTAATGCGAGTAGATAAATAGGTACCACTTGCGGGAAGGTAAACAGCGCTCCGTGTTCCAGCCGCATGCTACGCGCTGCAGCAAGGAGAGTCATGCCGGCGCGTCTTCGGACAACGCTGGCTCTTCGGCTTTGAAATGGGGATGAGCACCACACCCTAGAGTTGGACACGACTGGACTTAATTGTCAGGGGTCACCTTTACCTTTTTTATCCCCAACTTCAGCATCCGCGGATTTGTCTCACCGCCGATGCTTCGTGGATACTGGGTCCAACCTTAAAACATTTTTTACAAGGGAGGGGGGAGGTTAAAAAGCGGTTTCCTTACCTTTTTGCTGCAAACCGCTGCATGTTCTTCCTTATCACACCCTGGAAGCTTCTTCCAGGTTACGTGACTCCCCTCTCCCTTTCCCAGAATATCTCCAGAATGCATTGCAATGCTTTCTGGTCTGGTGCAAACTTGGGAGAGGAGAGGAGGAGTCGGGGGAATGGAACGAACCCCCGCAGATACTGAAGGACAACTGTATATATTCAACATGCACTCACACAATTAAACCCTAAAGACCAGCAGCTACTAGGTAGAAAGGAGAAGGGCCCTCCCACCTGCCCAGAGCCTCCTCCCTGTGTTTTCTGGCCTCTGAAAACCTGAAAGTAACTGGTGATGATGTCACCACCAGTCACTTCCAGTGGTACTCAGAAGGAGAGTGGCGCGAAGGTGGTACTTGGCCAGAAAGGGGTTGGGAACCCCTGCTCTAAATCTCCCCTCTTGTAGCTGAGCCCATTAGATCTACTCTCTGGGGCAGCAGAGATTAGAATGAATTCTTCCCCCTTCCATGTGACAGCTCTTCAGGTATTTGAAGAAAAGCGCCATCCTGTCTCCCCAGTATTCTCTTTTCCAGGCTAAACATACCACATTCCCTCCACCTTTCCTCACAGGACTTGTTTTCCAGGCCCCTGAACATCCTCACTGGCCTTTGAACCTGCTCCAGATTGGCTTCATCCTTCTTAAAGTATGGCTCCCAGAACTGGACACAGTACTCTAGATGTGGTCTGACCAGTGTGGAGTAAAGTGGAACCACTACTTCTTGGAAGCTATTGTTCTACTAATGCATCCTAAGATCACATTAGCCTTCTTTGCAGCCACATCACACTGCTGGCTCATGTTCAGCATCTGATCCGCTGCAACCCCAAGATCCCTTTCACACATTGTGCTGCCAAGCTGGGTATCGCCCATTCTATAGCTGTGCCTTTAATTTATTTTGTCTAAGTGCGGGACCTTGCAGTTGTCTTCACTGAACTTCATTTTGTTAGTTTCAGCCCAGTATTACATTCTGTCAGGGTCCTCCCGAATCAGAGGCATATTTAGGGGAGGCGGGGGGCAGGCCCCCCGGGTGACAAGGGTATCAAGCAGCGGGGCATGCACGTTTGACACGCCGCGGCGCTAAAGCAACCCCCCAGCGCTTTTTTGACCATATGGAGCCTGGGAGGGCAGGAATATTGTCCCTCCTGCCCTCCTGGGCTCCATACAGCCAAAATTTCGGCGGTGGTGTGGTGAATATGACATCACACCCCAGGGGGCAGGGCTTGTGGTGTCACATGGGGGTGTCGTGTTGTTGCCCCCCCCCACGGGAGGTGTAGTGACGCCTCTGTCCCGAATGCTTCTACTGCAGTGGTAGTTATGCTTCTTAGTTTAGTGTCACCTGCAAATTCAATAAGGATTTCTTTTATCCCGTCATCTAAGTCACTGTTGAAGACGTTGAAGAAAATAAGGCCCAAGACAGAGCCTTGGGGTACTCCACTCAAAACTGTCCTCCAGGTGATGGGGAACCACAGATGAACACTCTTTGTGTTTGGTTGCCCGACCAATTGTGAATCCATTTAATGGTTGTATCATATTCTAGCCCATATTTTACTGGCTTGTTGATCATGTGTCGATGCCATGAGGAATCTTGTCAAATGCTTTACAGAAATCAAGGTAATTGACACCCACTGCATTCCCACCATCCAGTAAGCTAGTAGCCCAGTCAAAAAAAAAGAGATGAATTTTGTCTGGCAAGTTTTATTTTTGACAAATCCATGTTGGCTCCTAGCAATCACTGCATTGATATCCAGATGTGTACAGACTGACTGTTTTATACATGGTTATTCAAAAAGGATGGTGCAAAAGTAAAGCTGATTTATTCTTAAATGAACTGACATACAGCAACCATATTGACATGAAATGACAGAAAAACTGTCCAAGTTTCACATGCACATTACAAATGTTCTTTATGGCTACTTGCATAGTTACAATGGGGCGGGGTGGGTGGGTGGCAAACAGCCATGGTCTCCTTGCAAGGAGACTGCTGCTGTCACCCGGGGCATTTGTCCCGTCCCCCCCCCACTTGTAGTGTCCACATCGAACATTTGTAATGTGCATGTGAAACTTGGACAGTTTTTCTGTCTTTTCATGTCATGATGGTTGTTCTCGGTTCTCTGGGATACTACAAGAGAAAAGCAGCACGACATACTCACAAAACAAACATTTTTCAACACCTCCTTGAAGTTCACGTCTTCTCCTCTTGCAGCTGTTTTGAGTGCTGCTCCCTCCCCTTTTTCGTATCCAAATCTTTCCATACAGGAAACTCTGGATTTCTCGCCGTTCTAGAACAAAATTTGATGGAGATGCCAGACCCAGCCCGACTGCTGGGTTGTCCTCTTTTTCTTTCTAGCCTTATGAGCCCCCCATTCAATCATGAGGCGGTGGGAGCAGGAAAGGGACAGTGTCACAAGTCAGCCAGGTCAGGCGCTGGCCAAGGGCCCATCATAAGAACATAAGAAGAGCCCTGCTGGATCAGGCCAAAGGCCCATCCAGTCCAGCTTCCTGTATCTCACAGTGGTCCCACCAGATGCCTCAGGGAGCACACAGCCAACAAGACAACCTGTTTCCTGCTGTCACTCCCTTGCACCTGGCACAGAGAAAACCTACTTCTAAAACCAGGAGGTTGCTTATGGCTTGTAACCTGCCATGGTCTTTTCCTCTGTGAATCTGTCCAAACCCCTTTTAAAGGCATCTAGTCCAGGTGCCATCACCACATCCTGTGGCAAGGAGTTCCACAGATGAATGACATGCTGGGCGAAGAAATATTTTCTTTTGTCCGTTCTAACTCAAGTCCACACAGCCAAGCTGACAAACACCCTGACACACAGCGCAGTACCAGTCAGCTGCTGCCGATTCTGGGAGGACTTGTCAGTGCTCCCATCACCAGTCAGTTCAGGGATTGGACGGAGGTATGGAGGAAAGGTCCATGACAGGTTACAAGCCATAATGACTACTGTACATGTAACCTCTGGGTTTTAGGGGTAGCCTCTCTCTGAATGCCAAGTGCAAGGGAGTGGCAACAGGATGCAGGGATCTTGTTGCCTTTGTTGCCCTGAGGCATCTGGTGGACCACTGTGAGATACAGGAAGCTGGACTAGGTTGGGCCCTGGGCCTGATCCAGGAGGCCTCCCTTATGCTCTTATGGTCGGGCAGGCTGCAGCGCAAGACTTTGCCCTAGGGCAGTATTTCCCAAACGTTTTCGACCTGCAGCTCCCTTGACCATTGGCGACCATTGGAAACCATTGGCAGTGGCGTCCCATTACATTATGTTATGTGACAGGCAAAAAACCACCAGGTGAACCTGCTAGGGCTTCCAGCAACCTCTACTGGCTTTGGGCTACTTTTTTGTTTTCTTTTTTTAACACACACTGAGCACAGAAGCATATCTAGATGCACAAAGAAGGCCCAGAGAACGGCTCAACAGGAATGTAGCACTAAAGACCTGACGAATTCAGCAAACACCCATTTCCAAATCACTCCTTACATATGTCGTTATAAATTTCTTTCCGATATATCAATAAAGGCAAAGTGCCACAGGGGGTGCCATTTAATAATAACAAATTTATTTATCCCACCTTTCTCCCCCACAGGGAGACCTATTTTTTTTTAGGGTGTGTACTAGGGGGATGAAATTTCTGTGAATGTTTTGGGATTATTATTATTAATAATGTATTATTAATTGTTATCATAGTTAATATTATACATAACATAATGAGTTTGTCAGGACTCGAGGGGGGTACAAAAATGTCATGGACCCTAGCTCCTCCTCTGCAACAGATACACCTTGACTTCCAAAATACAGACAAAATACTATACTCTACAAGGAGGATAGCTCCTTCCCCTGCTATCAAGGAGCAGACTGGGATCTTCTGGGTGCTCATAAAAGGAGACAAGAATAGTATACTATGATTATAACACTTCAGATTAAGAGAAGAAAGGGGGGATTCAGAAATACCTTTGTTGGAAGATTGGTGGATAAAAGTTTTGAATTTTTGCAGAAATGGACAGACTCACAATTTTGATTAAAAAGAAGTCAGTAACCCTTTTTGTGAACAATTGGAAACCACTTATTGATTTTTTACGTAAGAGTGAGAATAATGATGTGATGATATGTGGATTTGATGAATAGAGTCCTGGAGACATATTTGGCTCACACAGCGCAATCCTGTGTAACCTTGTACCGGTGTAACAGTAGATGCACCGGTATAAGTGCACTTATGCCAGTGTAATTACACTTACACCAGTACACACTGGCATTGCTAGACTGCGCGTTGCCTTCGCTGCTCGGACTGGTTCCGACAACGGGTGGGCGGGACCACCATGGAACAGAGCAGTTACCACTGTGCAAGACTTACCATTCCGCCCCACCTCTAGCAACGCCAGTGCTGGTGCATCTGCTGTTTCTGTTACACCGGTGCAAGGTTACACAGGATTGCAAACTGAAAGCAGAGGATGTTCGTTACACAAACCGACAGGCTCAGAAAGCCTTGGAGCAGAAGGATCCAACGTACTGCTGTGCTGGACTTCTGCAAGCCCACAGCTGATCCGGCATCTGTGGACGACTGGACACTGACCTGAGTGCAAAAGCAACAGAGAGCCTTATGGCCATTTACAGCGTAATCCTGCCTAGGATCCAGCCGGTGGCCCATAGCGGCCCACCATGGCTGCCGGGCGGGAGGTCTACTTGGGGAAGGGCCAGACCCTATCAGCCTCCTCGGATTTCTGCCACCTGTTTTGTTGGCAGAAGTAGAGGAGCCTATGTAAAGGCTCCAGCATCCGGAGGGGGTCAGGATACGGCCAAAGGCCATCCCTCGCCCCCTCCCGAGCCGCCAGGTCCAATGGCCACCCTCCCAGCTCCGGTAATCTACTCCCCCACCCGCCGGATCCTGTCTTACCTGGGCCCCGCGGCCAGCGGGAGCTCCGTCATCAGAGTGGGGAAGGCCGGCCTCTGCACCGGCCTTCCCTGCTCGAAAGTAGGCGCAAACATGCTTTCCGGCACGTTTGCGACTACTTCCGGCGACGGAACACTTGTTCCGTTGCCGGGGGGATTAGTAGGGATTGGGCTGTCCGAGACTTATTCGCAGCTGGAATCATAATGGACTACAGTCCACTCCACTTCATCAGGGTAGCCTGAAGTGGCTGCAAACTTCCCTATTTAACACATCCAAACGTTGACACCTAGATTTCATTTTAAACTAGATTACTTATAAATGGCATCGACTGTCATTGAAAATAAAACTACACACTACACTTGATCTTAGCCAAAGGGTTGTGAAGCGAATCGGCCTTTTGGCTCTCTGAATGCCAGACAAAACGGCATGTCAAGAGGATACAGGGAACTAGTTATCTCGTGTGCTCCCAGGGGGATCTGGTGGGGGCACTGTGAGATACAGGAAGCTGGACTAGACAGGCCCTTGGCCTGATTTCTTGAATTGGGAGGAGGAAGTGATGCCATGCCCAGTAAAACAGCCCAGCATAGAAAGGAATGTGCATTGCCAGTCCAGCTGTGTCGTGTCAAGTTGGAAATAGTCTCAAGCGACTTCAAAGAAGTGCTGAGCCCTCCCACCTTGTGAGAAGGGATCAGAATGATCCATGGGGGCATGAATAATTCTGAGCTCTTCTCACAAAGCGTTGGACACATTTCCTTTGCAACAACTGTTATCAAAAGACCTCTTACACTCTGGCATGTTAGTCATGGGTCTGAAACAACACAGTAGCGAGCAGTGGCTGGCATGCAGCATGGGAAAACAATGGGCTGATGGTTTGACACTGGGGTTCGCCCGGCCCAGCAGCCGGATTCCGCGCAGCTCCTTCCCTAGTAGCTGCCTGGTAGTACTAATCCCAAAGCGAAAAGGCGCTGCTGCTGCTGCTGCCGAGGCTCCGGCTCCCCCCTTCAGTGTCACCAAAATCCCCTTTGCCGGCTTCGACACCGCCTCAGTTGGCTTTCTTCTCCCCACCCCCGCAACGTGATCAGTCCACTCTGCGCATGAGCAACCGTGGGAGCGAGTCTGCCACTAGGCTTATTTCACCATCGCCGCTGTTTGTCGCTGCTGTAATTTCAGTTTAGCAGAGTTTCAGCGGCCTCTTCTGACCGCCACCTGTTGGACGAAAACAGCAAAGGCTGTTGTGGCACAGTTTTTTAAGGCATTAGTGCGGAGGTCTCTTGTATTGAGGCTGATTCACACTAGCCTTTTCCAGCACGCATGCCCCGCTCTTGCGTCTGTACGTGCGTCTAGCAGTTCTCTGAACGTTTGCCCGCCTTCTTGAAGAAAGCGCAGCTGTGATTTGGTGAAGAGAAATGCGCTTCTCTGATTGGTGGGCTGCCTAGCACCGCTAGCACAAACGTTAGCTTAAACGCGAGCGCTTCAAAAAGATAAACGGGAACCATCTCTCCTGGCTGCGTCGGAAGCTCATGCTGCGTCAGACGCAAGCATGAAAAACGCACGAAAATGAGCCAAAACGCGCACGGAAAGGGCTAGTGTGAACCAGCCTTTGGTCTATCGGGGGCTAGGAGGAATGCATGATAAATCCATGCAAAAACCTACATAGACAAGACGTATCCCTCTGAATACCAGAATACCCGAGTGAACTCGGATGCTTTCCGAGTGCTTCTAGCCTCACGCAGGCACACGAGGCTAGGAAGATAAAGATGAAGACGCACGGCAGCAGGCAGCGGGGCAGTCCTGGATGGCTGGGACGAAGAGGAGAACAAAGAAGTGGAAGAGGTATGCTCAGTGGGGGCTGTGGTGAGTGGCAGCGAACTCAGTAACCCCCTGGATGTCCAGCCGGCTCAACATTATTAAATAAATACAATATTTTACCTTTTTCCCGTGCCTCTGAGCACGAGCAGAGTGCCACCGCGGTTTTCATCCCAGCCAGCTGGTTGCGTTGTGGTGGCCAGCACTGGCTGTCACAATGCACCTGAGAAAAAAGGTAAAATACTGTATTTATTTTATGGTGGACACACCCACTTCCGGTGGAAGTAACATCACAGTTTTTGACTCACCTCCCCGTGATGTCACTTCTGCCCCCCTTGGGGTCCCAGAAAATCTGGTAAACCTACCAAGGAGTGAATTTAGAACCACTTGCATGCAAAACATGTGCTCCAGTATTGAGCTACTAGGACCCCTCCCTGGTAACATCCCTTGAACATCTTTTTCTTGGGGCACAATTGCTACTGAACAAGAAACTAATCACAGCTCCAGGATCTAAATGGTCTCCTAAGATTCTCCTCCCAAAAAAACAAATACACCCCCCCCACACACACACAGAGTAACTCTCATTTCTTCCTCAATCACACAAGCTCATATACCCCAACAACTCCCCTTTCAGGCTGATCTGCAGGTCTTGTCCGGAGGGGACATGCTATGGTGATAACCCTAATCCCCGACTGTACCATTTCAGACTGCAGGTGAGAACTGTGCTGCCAAGCCCAGTCTCCCACCATCTACACTTCAGTCATGCTGCAGCTGCTGCCCCCAATGGGAAAGTGCAGCAGGTGACAAGTGTATTGATAAAATGCAAAACCAATCAGAGTAGACTTGTGGGTCTGCATGGCGCATGCCAGGTTTGCTCCCAATTCTTGCTACAGAAGTAAGTTTCATTGATCTGAATGGGGTTGTTGAATTCACAGCATAGTCAATAATAAAATAAATAATAAAGCAAAGCAATCAAGACTGCAAATGAGCTTGATCTGACAACTTGAAATATTTGCTGCTGTTGGAAGATTTAGAAATTGTATTACCGGTAATAGCTAAGAGCAATTGCATAAGGATGGAAAAAGGTAAATACACTGTCATTGGAATGGAATAATTATTCATGAGGTACCCTAGGTTATGGTTATGATTTTGCAATACTACTAGGTAACACTACCCTAATCACAAGTAAAGCTCCTCTCTGATTCTGAAGTAGAGGCCTGTAACTGTGAGAAGTATTACTCCAATTCTTGCATTCCAGCACTAATCACGTAGAAGCAAGTGTCCTTGCACGTGCTGATCATGTACGCATGTATGTAACCCTAATCAGAAAGTACAACCACTCCTATGCAGACCCAGCCATGAACAAGCCATGCTTTGTGAAACTGGACAGTACTGGACACTATTTCATAGATAAGCATATATGGAGGTGAGGTGCTGATAGGCTAGAAAACACCGCAAACAGGAGGAGAAATTGTTGATTATGCATGACGTTTAGTTTGCTATAAAAGCTTTGAATGCCTCGTGTTCGGGGCCTCAGTCTTTGTGAACTGATTCCACTGGGGTCATTTGTTCCATGGAATAAAATCTATCCTGAATTCTATTAACTGTCGCTGTGCTGTTATTAAACAACGTGGGGCCGGACTCCAGTACTACTTTAGGGTGTACTACATTCAAAGTTTGAAATATGGTTTGTATAAATAAATTAACAAATTCTGTACATCTAGAAGAAGGGAGACAAATAGAACATTTGTTTTTGAGCAAATGGTCTTTATTTGTGACATTTTAGAATAGCAAAGTATGAGATATTTTTTAAAAAAGCATTGTTAATAATTCTATTACATAATCAGGTACAGAGTGCCTCTACTTAAAAACAGAAATTAAACTTTTTTTTAATATCTGCAACAATTCAGGAGGTTGGGTTACATAAATCACCAGGGTTAAACCATAATACCTCTGTTTCTGTTTCTGTGATCACTGATCCGGGCAGGCCTGCTGATGTGGAGAACAGCTGTTCCTATAGTCTCTGCACTGGGAATAATTGAATGGCCTACCCACAGCAGAGGCTTATTTGAGGGAGGCAAAACAAGAGCTGTGAATCAGCTCCCCCGCACACTCCACAACCCCCCCAAGCACTTACTTTTAACAAGCTCGGTTTTTTTTCTTCAAAAGCAGAATGCAGCAGGCCTTCTTACCAACAAGTCTTCGGTGCTAGAGTGTCTCAGCAGCCTTGCTGAGAGGGTGCTGAGACTTTCTAGCAGCGAAGTCTTGTTGGTAAGAAGGCCTGCAACAAAGGCTTTTGAAGAAAAAAACGGAGCTTTCTCCGTTAAAAGTAAGCGCGGGGGCGGACGCAACTCCCCGCGCCCTCCACAGCCCCACCAGGCACTTACTTGTATCAGAAACCTCCATTCTTTTCTTCAAAAGTTCCAAGTTTCCATCTGTTTTAGGCCTGACCAACTAGACTTAGTTAATAGCTAGGCTTACCATTCGTCCCGGTTTTGCCGGGACAGTCCCAGAAATCAGGCTTGATTCCCAGTCCGGTCCCGGGGGACGAATGGGCGCCGCCATCTTTTTTTTTTTTTTTTTACTTACCCGGGCGCCGGCAGCATCTTGGATCACAAAATCTCACGCGATCCAAGATGTCGGCGCCCAAGTCTCGTGAGGGCTCACGAGATTTGGGTGCCGACATCTTGGATCACGCGAGATTTCGTGATCCAAGATGCTGCCGGCGCCCGGGTAAGTTTAAAAAAAAAGAAGATGGCGGTGGCGAGCGGGTGTCGTCCACCCGCTCTCTCACCGGCACAGAGCCAGTGAGGGAGCGGGCAAACGACAGCCTGCTGCCCGTGCCGCGCGCGCCTCCGGCAGGCACGCATGGCATGGGCAAGCAGGCTGTCGTTCGCCCGGTCTCCCAGCGGCTCCGTGCGGTGCCGCTGGGAGACCGGGCCAGCCTACCTGCTTGCCCGGGCGGCGCGAGCCTCCGGCAGGCTCGCACAACCCAGGCAAGCAGGCTGCGTTTCTCCCGAGGCAGCGGCACCGGAAGAAACGCAGCCTGCTTGCCTGCGTTGCGCAAGCCTGCCAGAGGCTCGCGCTGTCCAAGCAAGCAGGCTGGCAGAGGTCTCCCACCGCAGCGGCACCGGGAGAAACGGAGCCGCTGGGAGACCGTGCAAGCAGGCTGCGTTTCTCCCGAGGCAGCGGCACCGGGAGAAGCACAGCCTACTTGCCTGTGTTGTGCGAGCCTGCCGGAGGCTCGCGCCGCCCGGGCAAGCAGGCTTGCACGGTCTCCCAGCGGCTCCGTTTCTCCCGGTGCCGCTGCGGTGGGAGACCTCTGCCAGCCTGCTTGCTTGGACAGCGCGAGCCTCTGGCAGGCTTGCGCAACGCAGGCAAGCAGGCTGCGTTTCTTCCGGTGCCGCTGCCTCGGGAGAAACGCAGCCTGCTTGCCTGGGTTGTGCGAGCCTGCCGGAGGCTCGCGCCGCCCGGGCAAGCAAGTAGGCTGGCCCGGTCTCACAGCGGCACCGGGAGAATCACAGCCTGCTTGCCCGTGTTGCGCGAGCCTGCCGGAGACTTGTGCTGCCTGGGCAAGCAGGCTGTGTTTCGCCCGGTCTCCCAGCGGCTCCGTTTCTCCCTGTGCCGTTGCGAGACCAGGCCGAAAAAAAGCCTGCTTGCCGCGGCCCCAGCAGCAGCAGCAGCGCGAGGACGACCAGCGACCAAGTAAGCATTTTTTAAATATATTTTTAATATAAAATTAATTATTTAATTAAAAATTTCAGTCCAAAATATGAGCCAGATACCCAATTATGCACTGAACTGAAATTGTAGTGAAGAAAACCAGCCCTTGTCATATTTAGCCAGGCCTTTATATATAATTGCGTCGAGTCAACTAACATGACCACAACGGACACAGTTGAAAAAGGTTAAACTTCCTCTGCTGACTGGGACAAATGGAAGGCCTCTTCTTGTGCAATCTCGTGAAAGGCAGGCAAACTGAGGAAAGCAGTGTGGGCCAGGAGCAAACCTGTCAAGGCTGTTGGAGAATTTGCTGCTCTATTGGGCACATCAAGGGGCTCTGACATCAATTCTAACATCTGGTTTTACAATGCATTAAGAGGCTCACGTCAAAATAAGATATGCAGAGCCCAATCTTGTGTAACTCTTGCACCAGTGTAACAGTAGATCCCCTGGTGTAAGGCGTTTGTTCCACGTCCGAACTGCACACGTGAGGTGTCTGAGGGGGATTGCACTGATCTCCGTCCTGCGTCCGTCGGCATGTGGCAAGTTACACTGGCATAAGTGCTCTTACACTGGGGGAATCTACTGTTACACTGGTTCGAGAATTACATAGGATTGCCTAATTCTCCCAGCCTTACCAACGGGGCACGCTCTGCATTCTGCGGTGGGGAGGCAAGTCATGGAGGCCTCCTCAAGGTCAAGGAACAAAAGTTCCCTTACCTCAGGCTAAGCTTCCACTTCAGCATGGGTCTCCTCGGATCTATGCCAGCTATTCTGTTGCCCCAAGTCTAAGGTGAGTGTAGGTGAAGGAAGGGGAAAGGAAACAGGGATAGGATTGTGGTACAAATTACAGTACTGCTGTCGGCAGAGGCGAAACAAGGGTGGAGCGAAGGCAAGTAGTTTTGCAAGACTCTGTTACACTGGAGTCAGCGGCCCCTCCCCCTTGCTGTTGGAGCCATTCTGGCAGCAAAGGCAACACGCAGGACACTCCCCTGTTGCTGCCAGAATGGCTCCAACAGCAAGGGGGAGGGGCCGCTGACTCCAGTGTAACGGAGTCTTGCAAAACTACTTGCCTTCGCTCCACCCTTGTTTCGCCTCTGGCTGTCGGGGTCCACCTCCTCTCTCCCTCATTCTGCTTTTTAAAAAACATCTCGTAAAGCTAGGTGAGTCTCGATAGCGTGTCGTTTTAAAAAGTGGTAAAAAAGTTTGGGAAACACTGGTTTAAAGCATCTGGAGAATTCAATGTCTGCATTCAATGAGAGTAAGAAATGCCTTCGAAGTATCAGAGCCCACTCATATGGCAGCTTGCTTTCTTGCATCCTGGAGAAGACAAATGCTGTTTATTAAAGGCTGTTCCCCTTTCATTCCCCCCACCCCCATGATGTTCCATTCCCTGAAGCGTCTCCAGCCAGCACAATCCCTGTATCAAAGGGTCTTCCTCTGGGGCAGCAGTAGGTTTTTGTCCTTTGAGGGAAGGGAACTTTTGTTCCTTTCTCCCGGTGTAAGCCCCAGCCACCCAAATGGGTCTCCTCAGATGTGCGCCAGCTATTTTGCTGGGGCAAAACCGGGAGGTCCATGTAACAATGGCCAGTAGCGTCACTAGGACGTGCATCACCGGACGTGCGTCACCCTCCGGACGCTCCGAGGCCGGCCCGGGAGCCAGCCTCGGAGCGTCCGACCCCATCGGCGCTCCATGCAGCGCGTTCATCCGGGTATTTTTCTAATTTTCGCGCATGTGCAGACCGTTTTGAGGGCAAAACGACGGGGTCGGACGCTCCGAGGCCGGCTCCTGGGCTGGCCTCGGAGCGTCCGGAGGGCGATGTGCATCATGGAGGTGACGCACGCGGAGGTGCGCGCATCACCCCGTGGCGCGCATCACCCCCGGGCGACCCTCCCCCCGCCTCGCTCCAGTGACGCCAGCGACAATGGCCAAATCTGGGAAGGGGGATAGGATTTAGAAGAGGAGGCCTCTGACAATCCTACAACGTTCCTGGGCCTGGCCGGCTAATACTACTTCCCCCCCCCCAGATTGCCCCGTTCCACCTTCCCCATGCCCCTCCCCTTCCATCCCCCCCCCCCCCGTTGCCCGGTGGGAACTCACCTTCTCCAGCAGCCGCAGCTCCAGATCTGGGTTGCAGAGTGCGGTGCCAGCCTGTGAAGATGAGTTGTCTCTAAGGTTGGATGAACTGATCACTCTCTGCCCACCTTGCTGCCACGATGACATCATATGCTAGAATTCTTCTTGCCCCCGCATCACAATCTTCAGGGTTACCATAGGGACAGCTAGAAACAAATGTGCCACTCTTTACTGGTCACTTGATCAGTTAAGAGCACTGGTGAACTCTCTCTCTCTCTCCAGAGATTAGTGAGCTATTTTCTTGACTTGTCATATCTGGACATCTTCTTGAACAATGGCAGGTAGGAAACTGTGCCATCTATATGATCAGAAGTAACCCTTATTTTCCCAGTGAAGCCACACATGAGGTTATGGAATCATAGTTGGGGAAGGGATAAAGTCTTTGGAGAGAAGGAAAAGCAAATTGAAGTGGAAGCTGTGCAGTAGGGGAGCAAGAAAAACACAACTTGAAAGACACAGGGCATAGCCCAGCAAAAGTAGTCATGACTAAGTCCCCAATAATTTCAAAAGGATTTAGGTGAACTGGGATTATTTCAAGGCTCTCCATGCGATTTACAGCAGTTTACAATCCCAGGCATGTCTACTGAAATGTAAGACCCACTGAGCTCAATGGGACTTACTCCCATGTGTGTGTAGAATTACAGTGTTGTGACTAATCTTGGTAGATTGTGTCCTCTGTCTGTCTTCTGAGTGACATGCTTTCTGCTCCCCTCCTCTGACTTCCTACTATAACCTTCTGTCCAAAGACTTTATCTTTTTTCGCTAGAATATTAGATAGTTATTCCTGTGGAGCTAGCAGAAGCGAAAGAAGCAGATTACAATTACAATCTAAATATTGCCAGTGGTTGCGACAGTACCGAAAGGGGAGGGAAGGAAGAAGCATGAGAAGGAATATGCAGAAATGTCATCGTATGCCTCATGTAACTAACCAGCCCCACATGGTCATTCCTTGCCCATATGGCTGCCGGTCTTTCAACCAGTATCCTTGAATGAATCTGGAAAAGTACTTTCCACGGTGCTCATCTAAAATGTACATTGCAGGGGTTAAGCTTAATGGCTTCAATAGACAAGAATGGTGTTGAGTAGATGTTGGAAAAAAGAGAGGGAGAGAGGAAAAGGTCCCACAGGTTCTGAAAGTGCATTTCACATAGGAAGGCGCAGCAAAGCTCCATGATTGGAGCAGCGTAAGAAGGCAGGGACTTTAGGATGGCTGTCAGTGGTCGGGGTGGGGGGTATGTGTGCAAAGGAGCCCTCCATGATTGCATTTTCCCTTGTGAACACTTGAAACTTGCTTCCTTGCCTTGCTCTAAACGACTACCAATTCATGATGTTTTAATGCCATCAAAAATAATTTTTAAAACCCCTTTATTGGCATATCTGTAATGCCATCACTTAACTGAGTTGCAAAATGACCAATCTTTTCCCAGAGTTAACCTAACAATCCTGACAGGATTTTTGGTCCTACAAAAAGATGCCAAAGAGATGCAACAACCACTCCAGAATGCCTTCAGGATTGAGATGCCAGTGAGGGGGAAGGGATCTTCTGGGTTTAAAGAAGGACAATCTCCTTTCAATTCCTGCCTCATCTAAGGCCCATCCCTGGATGGCTTTGGATGCTGCTGTTTCTCAGCCTCAGGGGGGTGCGACTTTCTCACCTTAGAAGTGCTGTCATATTACACGGTACTCAAAACACCCTAGCAGAAAGGTGGTCCGCATAGATTTAAACCTGACTTCAGCTATGAGCTCATTGCAAGCCACTTCTTCTCTGAGTTTCAGCCCCCAGCCCCCTAAGTGGTAACACTGACCTACTGTGCAGAGCTGTTGTAAGGATGACTGAGAAGATCATCTATGTGATGAACACTTAAAACTTGCTTCCTTTCCTGTTCCTCTGTTCCAGATGAAGCCCCGAACAAACAGGCACCGGAAGGCTCAGACGTGCCACCTCTCAAGATCAGGGTGCTGTTCAGCAGGTTTCCGAAACGTGCCACCTCGGAAACATCCACAGCGTCTTGGAGCTCTGGGCTTCAGCCTGTAGCCCCCCCTCCTCCGCCAGTCAAAGTGGACAGAGGCAGAGGGGTCAAGGACTACAAATATCTAGTCCCACCAAGTGTCCATTTGGGAAAACCGAGCCCAAAGTGTCCTCTTGGCAAGACCGAGCAGCGGCATCCAGCAGCAGCACCCAGCTCTGTGGCTCCTTGTCCTCCCATCCGCGTGAGCATCAACACGAACCGTCCTCCTCCCGTGTCCTGCTTTGGGCCAGTGAAGGCATTCAGAAATGCACCCAGCACCATGGAGCAGCTGTGCAGGCACCCCCACCTCCAGCCAGTGCCCAACCTTCAACTGGACCACGTGCAGCCTCCTGGGCAGACGGGTCAAATTGTGCAGCCAGGCAGGGCTGTCCCAGTGCCATCGGCTCCATCTGTCAAAAAGCCGGAACACCAACGAATTGTGAAATTCAGTAAGTATTATTGAGCCCAACCAAAATCCAGGAATATGAAATCCATAAGTGCAGAAGCTTGAAAGGATGTGTGCTGCTGATCTTTGCAAAGGGGACATTCTGTCTATAATCTACCCATTGATCAGTGGTTTAGATGAACTCCATCATTATTTCATCTCCTCTCAGGGCCATGGTTTTCAGGATACATCCTGGGAAATGCTTCCTCAAATGCTTATCAGGGGCTCCTCAATGAGAAGATCAGAATGGCACATAAATAACTCTTAAAGCCAGCTTGCCCACCACTGCCACTCTTCTCCCTTGAAGTAGCTGACGGTTGGGTGTATTCAAACAGTGAACCCATAGCTCATGTGGGATGAGAGACCCCAAGAATCCTGGCCAGCATGCCAGGTGAATGGATCATGCCTGTCAAATTTGCCCCCTTAATCCCCAGGGCAAATCCCCGGCAAACAAGTCAGTGTGAAAAGGCTCCATCTTCTAGTGAAGGCTTCTGCTCCCTAAGGGGTGCCTGGAAAGCACTGCAGGGAAGGCCTTTAGAAGGGAGCTGCCTTGGCTCTTGGACTGGCTAAATAGTAGGTTTTGTTTTATGTTTTGGCCATTCTGATGGATTCTGACTCTAATTCCTTTTGTGGGACAGAGCTGTTTGTGTGATGGTGCACTGATTTTATGGTCCATAGGCACTGAACGAATGAATGAAGATTTTACTAAGGGGACTGAGCAATGGAAACTTGACTTTAGGCACTGATCCAGATTCCACTGGATTTCTCCTAACTCCAATCCGTTGGCCCCCATTAGTTTTATGATCTTTTGCATAATTGAAGGTGTTCCTCCCATGACCTCAAATTATATTATTATAATTCATTATCGGAGCCTGATTTGTTCAAGCAATCTAGATGAGATATTCTGTCCTCTAATCATCCATTTGGTTGATTTTTCTTTCTTTTAGAGCTGAGCACTCAACCAGGGACACAGGAGGCCCATCAGCCACATCTTCTCCAGCCAGAAGCTCAAAAAACTACTGATTTCAAGGATGAGTTTCAGCTGCCACAGGTTCTCCTCAAAACAGAGCAGTTTCCTGATACTGAAAAGCCGATTACATCGACTGAGCCACTGCTCCCTCAATGCTTCTTCCCACCTATCCATTCTAAGGAGGCAACCCAAGACAGTTCTTTTCAAAAAATGTCTTTGGAGAGAGGTACAGGGAAGAAAGAGGCCACAAATATCAGACGTACGACCCAGGGAAAAGATATACGGGAGATGCAAACCTCAAGAGAGGCCTACGTGTGCCCTGTGAGGCCCTCATTGTTGACCAGAGACACATCAGGGTCCGAGAAGGCAAATGCTCATCTAGCTAAGCGTAAAAAGAAAGAAGCACAGAATGTACAACAAGTCCCCTGGAGCCACCTGGATTCGCACACCAAGGAGTCTGCGCACTTCAACCAACTGGGGAAGGACCATGTTTCTGTTGTGCCGAGCCAAAACATCGCTTCAGTGACATCTCCCAAAAATTCAGAAAAGACAGCAACCATGTTGCCAAGGCCTCTTCCGCAGCCTCTGCCAAGCACATGGTATAGGCAACAGGCAACGATGCTGCCGACAATGCTGCCGAAAATGCTGCCGAAACAGCCACCAAGCTCATTGTGAAAGCAAACTTCAATGTATGGATGGTTTAAAAAATCAAAACCATCAAATTAACAATCCAATGAGCGAACGTGTTCCTCTGCCAGCTGGGCTGGAGACTGGCTGCTGTAATATGTTGGTGAACTATTAAAATGCATAAGCTTATGACATAGTAACTAGCTTGTTTAGCAAATAGCAGAATGTAATTACTTTATGTAAAATCCTTTCATGTAAACATGTCTTCTACACACATATATCTCCTAATATAACTTTTTATGTAACCAGCACAACTGTATTGCTGTTGTGGTGTGAGTTATGCCTTGTTCCTCAAGTTATGTTCGTGTCTGGTGCGACAGGTACTCACCCCCGTTATCACTGCGCAGTTCCTGAGGATTCCTTCCAAACCGGTTTCTGACAGCTGCCACGTACTTCTGGAGCATGTCAAAAGTTTCACTTTTGTCCTTAAGTAGGTAAATCGCACTGTACTTTGAATAGTCATCAATAAAAGACAAAATATACCTGTTCTGGCCAATGGAGACCGTCTGAATTGGGCCACATAAATCTGTGTGAATTAGTTCTAGCACTTGGCTTGTGCGTTTCTCAGTTCTTGCTGGAAAAACAGGTCTTGTCCCTTTAGCTTTCACGCAAGTCACGCACCTGTCTGGATGGTTGCTACAGTGTATTACCTGTGAATCTTCTGCCAGGTCTTTCCTCTGCAGGTCCATTATTGCTTTGATGTCTCTATGGCCATACCTTCGGTGCCACAGGTGAGTGCACTGCTTTCCACATGGCTGCTGGGCAGACATCGCACGGCTCTCAGGTTGTTCTGGTTCTGCTGTGTCTAGAACAAAAACTCCATCCTGCTCAGATGCCTGAGCTATTAATTCACCATTTTTCAAAATATCACATTTCCCCCCTTCAAAAGTCACAGTCAATCCTTGCCTGTTTAAAGCGGATACACTGAGCATGTTTTGATCCACGTCTTGGGCGAAAGTCACATTACTCACTGTGATCTCATACACGTGATCACCTGTAGTGCATGAAATTTCTCCTTTCCCTTTCCCTTGTATTTTAATTTTTCTTCCATCTGCTACAGAAATCTCACCAGCATAGGTTGTGTCTAATTCTTGAAAAAATTCAATTCTTCCCGTGGTGTGATGAGAACATCCCGAGTCCACCAACCAGCGTTTCTGGTTCCGTTTTTGGGACTGGTCCAGACTAAGAGCTCTGTGTTGTTGCTCTCTAAGATAAAAGTTGCACTGTCTCTTGTTATTCTGGCTGGTTCCTGGAGAATGCTGTGGACGCTGTGGGTTTCCACCCCTCCCTTTCTTTCTATAATCCCCTCCTGTTCTCTCAGTGGGGTTCCTGGAGTCAGTTGGAGTAGGTGTGAATTTTTCCCTCTTTGATGTCTCACAGTCCCTAGCCCGGTGTCCAGGGAATCCACAAGAGAAGCAGATAAGCTTCCTCGTGTCTGGCTGGCCTGCCTGCATTCTATAATTTGATTCAGAATGCTGCTTTGGAACACGAATATAACATTCATTTCTGAGTTCACCCAGTATCTGGGAATAAACTTTATCCTGTCTTGCTTGTATTGCGCTTTTGAACGCAGAGAACACGGAACTGTCTAAGGAACCTAGCAAAAAAGCTGTTTGTTGTTCAGGACTAAAAGTCAAACCCGTCAATGCGAGCCCATTAAAGATCTGAGTCAGTTTACTGCAGTGAGATTCATAATCTTGCTTTCTGAGCAATTTATGCGCACACAATTCAACAATTAAGTTGCATTGGTCATTAACACCCGTCTTTGCATATTTTTCATTTAAAGTTCTCATCATTTCTGCTGCAGTAGCTGCATTGTCCACATATGGTCTGCTCTCTTCAGTCAGAGTTCTATATATTAAATATTGAGCAGTATCATCATCCTGTATCCAGTCCTGGATCGCTTTGGCTGGGCTACCGTCTGCTGGACGATTTTCGCTCAAAACATAGAAAACTTTATTTACTTTCAGTTCACCTTCAATAATTCGTTTCCAACTCTGAAACGATTTAGGGTTCAGTGTGGTCACGGCTAGATCTCCTGTCCTTAGCCTTCCTGTTGCCATCGTGTTAGCTTTAAGCAAGTCTTTGCCTTACAATGGGTGGGGGAAAAACAAAAAAAAATCTCTCTCTCACTCTCTCTTCAGAGTTAATCCTTTATGCGCAGCATTTGCGTATTCTGGGCTCCATAACCTGATGGGGTGATTAGATGCTCTCAGGCATATATTGGGAGGTGCGTTCCCACTTATTAGCAGAGTTCCCTCCTCCACCCAGGCAGACTGCTTTGCTTAGCTAAATGAATACACACGAGGCATTGCTTTGTAGTTGCAAAAAGAAGAAGAGTTTACTTACAGTTCAGTTTGCATATATACATAGCTTCTGACCATCAATCAGAGGTACACCCTAGACTTAAGATAGAACCCCCCTAGAGCTGGGGCTCCCTGCATGGGGTTAGGCTGCAAGATGGCCGCTGGGCTGCAGGAGCAGCGATGGCATCATCTTGCTCGGTGGGCATCAAGAGAAGAAGAGACTGAGTGAGGGGCAAGAAGGAAGAAATAAAGGTCAGGGGCCACACCCCTTCCTGGAACACAGAGGGATTAGAGTAGGAGGTCTTTACATGTGACCAGGCAGTACACCACACCCCCAGTGTCCAGCAGCTAAACGCTGCCCATCCTCCAACACACATCACATTTTCCCACAACAGCAGCACAATTTTAATAATGGTCTGGAACTTAACTAGGGCTAATAGACCGCAAAAAGGTCATAGTTACAAATCATTCTAGTAGAACAAGTTGACAGCGTGTTTGATGTGGGGAGTATATGATGTGGCTGTAGGGGCCCAGCAGGGTCAGAGGCAGTGTGGTCCAAGACAGACATGGGTCCAGTCCAAAGACAGCAACTGGGGTCTAAACGGCCAAAGGCACATGTGGTAAAAGACAGGACGGTCAAGTTCTGCAGCAGGTGGTCAAGTTCTGAAACGCAGCACAGGCCGGACAACAAGACTCTGTAAAGCAGCTACTCTACTGCAGATGACAGGTTGCCTACTCATTCACACTGTTTTAGAAATCTGTATTATGCAACAGACAGCATTTAATACATACATTTTACACAACAGCTATAAATGTTTGTTGTTTAAGATATTTGTGAGCTTCTGGCGTACTAGTGAAATTGATTTTATTTATGCATCTGTGGCCCAAATCCTATCTAAACTGCGCACTGGCAGAATGTGCGGTCTGCTGGCGCAGGCTGCTGCAAAGTAGTTGTAAAGCGCTTTGCAGCAGTGCAAGCTATCAGCGGACCAATGGGAAGGCCGGAGCCTTCCCGCGCTCACCGGCAGACTGACAGAGACCCGACGGCAGACGTAAGTCCGCACAGGGTGTGGGACAGGGTGTGGGGAGGGAGGGGGAGGATGGGAAGCAGGTTGAATGGGGCGGAGGGTGATGGGGAGGGTGGATCAGGCCCAAGAAGGGGCAGGTTCAGCAGTGGCAGCACACACTGAACACTGACCCTCTTCCCTGGCCTGATCCACTCAGACTTGACCCATAGGGGCTTCTGGGGTTAACTTCGGGGCAAGGGGACAAATGTCCCCTTAGCCCGAGACGACCTCCAGTTAGCCAAAACTCCCCCATGGGATGCAGTATAGACCACGCCGGTGCCGTTGTGGGGGGATGCAATGTGGGGGATTTCGGTTGGATTGGGCTGTTGCAGTTGTTAGTAGATTTGACAGTTGACATCTTATGAGATTTCATCTGAAGTCTGCCAGAATCAAAACAAAGAGATTCCAGCAAGTGTAAATCTCAAATTTTGAATATTAATATGTAAGGCTGTATATTCAAAATGCAAGTTGAATGTCAAAATCTGAATTGTGAAATTGGATCATGCATTTCTACTTTTTACATCAGAAGCAGAAAAAGTGGATGCATACATTTTTTTCTTGATGGATTATAATATACCCAGGAACAAAATATGTGCATCATGTGTCAGCTGCAAAGAAAGCCAGTGTGTATTCATGGCTTGCTGCCTAGTGGGAATGGGGGAGCCTTCTCCATTCACTGTTCATGTGTAGCGATATAAACTGGCCAAACATTCATGCAAGCTCATTTCATATCTGAACATATGATGCTTGTCTTTTGTATTTGAGTATCCACCCAAGTACAAAAACATCTTGCAACATATACACTCCTCACTGTCTAGAAAGTAAACAGGAACACCATTCTTAGTTTTCAAATAATGCAACTGAAGTCTTTTTTATGAATAAATGGCTATATCTTAATGTTGAAAATAGATTAACAATCTTTATTATTTTTGAATCTTTCTGGCTGGAAGATTTAGATTTGACTCAGATCTGTTCCAGATTCAGATCTGGAATGTTTTCTATGTCTTTCTCTCCACATTTAAATATGAATTTCCAAATGTATCTTTCCAAGCACACATATTCCAGGGCCTCATTAATTTGGCCAAGTCATTTCAAATGTTTTGTCACAAATTGAATGTTTCCACATATGCTGAAAGTATTTCATGGTTTAATTGAGGGATGTGGACACTTTCAGAGAGGCAGACAGTAGTGCTGGGGCCAAAGACAGCATATCAAAGGAAATCAAGGAAGGAGATCTACTTATTAGTAGCAAGGAATATATTAAATAGCTATACAGGTCTTCCTCACTTTAAGGTACCTAATATGGCGTGGCTACAGCGGGTGGCGCAGTGGGTTAAACCGCTGAACCATGAGCTGTCGATCGAAAGTTCGGCAGTTCGAATCCGCCACGGGGTGAGCTCTCGTTGCTTGGCCAGCTCCTGCCAACCTAGCAGTTCCAAAGCATGTTAATGCGAGTAGATAAATAGGTACCGCTTGCGGGAAGGTAAACAGCGCTCCGTGTTCCAGCCGCATGCTATGTGCTGTGGCAAGGAGAGTCATGCTGGCCACATGACCACGGAGGCGTCGTCAGACAACGCTGGCTCTTCGGCTTTAAAATGGAGATGAGCACCACACCCTAGAGTCGGACACGACTGGACTTAACTGTCAGGAGTCACCTTTACCTTCACCTTACACCGCTGGCTGGCAGAGGTCATGGAGGGAGCTCCTGCATTTTGGGAGGTCAGGAGAGAAAGAGTGAGAAAACGGGGGTAGAGACACAGCTTCATAGGTCCTAGCGGACAAAAGTAAAAGTCTGACAGCCCAATCCTATCCTACCCCCCTGCAGTCACGCCAAAACGGACGCACTGTATCCAGTGGGGGCGGGGGGGCAAATTGGGAGGCTACAGCAGGGAAAGGGGATTTAAATCTCCTTACCCCTACAGAAGCCTCCCCCCCTGCAATGGGTCTCCTTGGACCTGCACTATCCATTTCACTAGCGCAAGCCCAAGGAGAGAAAAGGGGCAGGGAGTTTCCAGAAAGGATCCGGTGTGTGCCATCGCCACTGGATCCACCCTGCCCTGCCCCTGTTCCGCCCTCCCCCACTCCCTCCTCACCTCTCCTGCTAGCTTACCTTCTCCAGCGGGTGGCCAGCAGTCCAACAACGTGGCGGAAAGGCTGGAGCCTTCCCACTGGTGCTCCAGCAGCCAGCACGCAAGTTTGTTCTTCAAGGGTTGAGCCTGGGACTTTCTGCATACAAGGCTCTATTACCCTTTTCAAGACTTTAGAGTTGGCCAGAACAGAATGTGTGCAGATCAGACTTTTGGACTGACTTTTAGACTTTCTAAGAGGAGACTAAACTAGCAGACAGTAAATGTGGGGAGAACTGAGCCATGTGAAAGCAGCTGCCATCACATTGTGTGTCTGTAACTTCTTGTTAAATATTTAACATGATGCTGCTTTTTAAAATGCATTGTAATTGTAGCCTCTGGTGATGCATACATTATGACAGTACCATAAATCATTGCAATTCTCTTTTATTGCTTCATTCATTGCTGGTGCTCAGTGCGCAGATAGCTGGTACTTCTTTCATCCAGTGCTTGTTCTTACACTGTATTTGGCCTGGTGCTCATAGCTTGCCTTGCTTGGGAAGTAGAACTGATCTGTTTGATGATGTTTTGATGCTGATCTGTTTTGGTTCATCCTTCCATCTGTTGTAAATGCTTTGCCCTAATAAGTACAACACCTACAAACCCAGCACCTTCATGTTGCATGGAGTCTGCAAAAAAGGATATTATCCACTAACAGGGTGGCAGAGCATTCTTCATATTCAATAATATAATATATATATATATACAGTATTTATATACTGCCTTTCTCGGTCATTGGATTTCTCCTCCGACTTTAATCCAAGGTCGAGTACATGGGCAGGCTGTCCTAACCCCCCTTGGGGGGTGGTGGTTACAATATATACTGTATAAATGTCCAATCTTTCATGAACGGCTACTTTCCAGGTGGTATCCTTTTTACAGTCTGACAATTCTGCTGTCTGGCGCCTCCCACACTCAACCGACGCAGCTGGAAGCTCTTATCTCTCCTCCTGGAGGCTTTCACAGCTTTTTGCTGGCGGCGTGTCTCGAACTTATCAAGTACACCGGTCTTCGGGCTTTGAAGGCAGCAGCTCTCCCAACTGAGCCAGACTCTTCTGGAGAAGTCACCAAATGCCTAGAAGTCACCAAATGAACTTGTCAATTCCCAGTTGTATCAGTGAGACCAGGGAGTTACCTGGCATGGCAAGAGCACCAGGAGCATAGTCCTAAAACATAGCATGTTGAGTCAGCAGGGGAGCAGGCCAACCAAGGAACCCAACAATGAGCTGGGTACAAGCTGCTGCAACAGCAAAAGCCAGCTGCCCCACCCCTGCCACTGCTGCCCTACTATGTCCTGGAGCAGCAGCAGGGCCTTCATCAACTGGAGCATGCATCTGTCTTTGCTCTGTCCATGCAAGTACAGGCTAGAGGTGACCGGCTTCGTGCTGCCAGCTGTGTGCTGCACCTTCTTCCACTTGGGCCTTTCATCCTCTTTGCTCCTGAGGCCCCGAGAGCAATAGTAGGAGTTCAAAAGCTGGGGTGTGTGTCCAGCTGGGGGCACTGGGTTCGCTGATCATGATTGTGTGCTTGATGACCAAGGCTCACTCTCCATACACTGGCTATAGATAGCGCCACTCCTGGCATACCATCTGACGGACGCTGCGCCAGCATCCGTGCGATGTCCGTGCAACAGTTGGATAGAATTGGGCTGCAATCCTATAGGCTATATGGATATAGGCTGCAATCCTATACACATTTACCTGGGAATACGTCCCATTGAAATGACTGGGACTTACTTCTGGGTAGACATGTGTAGGATTGCATTGTAAGTTCTTCCTCATTGGTTGGAGGAGAGGGTATACCAAATATTCAGCTGGTGAGTGGTGACTTCCGTTCCACGCCATATCAATCAGTACTTGCAGAAGACTGCAAACTCCAATAATGATCTTTCTGTGTGGCATCAGCGACCTCTGCTTATCCACAGTTGTGCTGACAGTAGGTGGATCTCCTGGAGTCTGGAGACCTTGTTTAGTCTTTAGAAGTATAGGTGGGAAGTGAACAATGACTTCATCCTACTCTGAAAGGATCAGGTTGTGTCAAAGGCACAGTTTGCCCAACAGTATCGTAGGAAAGGGAGTGGCGGGGGGGGGAGGTACGCCCCGGGCAGCATGCTGGAGGGGGCAGCTTACCGGAGGCGGGGCGAGAAGATGGCGGCGGGTGTGACGGAGAACACGGTGGCGCAATCCAGGTGGCAGCAGCGAAGGCGACGGAACCGGTCAGAGGGAGCAGTTGAAGGCGTCCGCTCCCTCTGCGTGCCGTTTGTTTTGGCCACCCGACCCCCGAGTAATGTTTTGGTCTGGCTTGTGTCACTCGGGGTGGGGTGAGTGACATCATCATCCATCACATAGGGGGGGCTGGTGCGAAGTCAGCTACGCCACTGTTGCCCAAGATGCCCTTCAGTAGTCACCTCCAGGACAGCCTTCCCGAACTGCCTTCCCTGCTATGATGAAGGCTCTAAACTGCCTCAAAGATAGACACGTAAACATATAACTGTAGTACACCATAAAGTAGTACTGGATTCCGGCTCCACGTTGTCCAATAAACAGCACAGCAAACAGATAATAGAATTCAGGATAGATTTATTCCATGGAACAAATGACCCCAGTGGAGTCAGCTCCAAAAGACTGAGGCCCCGAGCACGAGGCATTGAAAGCTTTTATAGCAAATTAAACGTCATGCATAATCAACAATTTCTCCTCCTGTTTGGGGTGTTTTCTAGCCTATCACCTTCACACCTCCATATATGCTTATCTATGAAATAGTGTCCAGTAATGTCCAGTTTCAGAAAGCATGGCTTGTTCATGGCTGAGGCTGCATAGGAGGGGTTGTACTTTCTGATTAGAGTTACATATGTGCGTACATGATTAGCACGTGCAAGGACACTTGCTTCTACGTGATTAGTGCTGGAATGCAAGAATTGGAGTAATAGTTCTCACAGTTACAGGCCTCTACTTCAGAATCAGAGAGGAGCTTTACTTGTGATTAGGGTAGTGTTACCTAGTAGTATTGCAAAATCATAACCATAACCTAGGGTACCTCATTCCCCCCTTTCAAACTAAGTAGACCCATGGATCGCGAAGACCCATGGATCTTACTTTGTTTGACCATAATTCTCCATACATAGCTATACATAGATGGGGCTGCATCTTTTGATCTACTACATTGCTCAATGTAGGGTGAAAGACACGACAATAAATGGGAATGCAGTTTGGTATAAAATACAAAAGGCAAAAGTGTGTTATCATTACACCTGAAGGCCGAAAGAGGGAGGTTCTGTTCAATTGTTCTTAATCGCTAACTTCAGCACACAGAGATCTTTACTGTAGGTCATTGGCAGACTTCTCAGCTGTTGAGCAGGCTGGCATAACACACACCTTTTGTTATTCTCTATCTCTGTTGACATCCTGCCAAGCTTCTGGACAGCAGCTAATATACTTGTCTTATTATTTACTTTCAAGAAATCTTCAATTTTCTATCTGTGTCTTAAGTTAAAAGTAAGCATGAACAAACAATCTAAGCATGGACAGGTATGGGTTTTCTCAAACATACAGTTTTGCAGGCAACTTTCACAAAAACAAGAAATTGGTTTCCATATTTACAAAACAAAACAAGCATACATTTTTCTAATTGGCCATATTATGGTTCAGAAATTGGCAGGCGAAAGTGTGTTTTTCCAAGAGAAAGACTGATAACAGAACATGCCATCCTTCTAGCTCTGAACTCAGAAATACACAGTGAATAAAATATTTCCTACGAGAGAGGCACACTGCTTATGCTCAGGAAACTAGTGTTTCTTTTGTTATCACAAAGTGGTGTGCACTATTCCTGATTAGTAGGCCTTTGCTTGTAGCGTGCGTAGTGTAGTAGTGTGAATATCCGTGTAAGGGAATTCCATATTCAGAACATGGATGTTCCATTTACCTTTTTCTTTATTAACATATGAGTATGTCCTGCAATTTGGGCTATGTGAATGCTTCTCGTCATCCTGGCTAGTTGTGTCCCATTAGTTGTGTACTTGTGGGTGATAGTATTATGAACCCATTCATGTTGGAAGTGGGACTTACCAACGTTGACTGTGTTTTGTGAGTAGTGTAATCATGTGATGCACACTTACATATTGAGAGGGGCATTCCTCCTCCGAGTGGCTGGTTGCGTTAGCCACCATTCATGATGCCCCCCCCCCCCCAAGTTCTGAAAACCTTATTTGAAGATTGGCTTTGTGCTTCACCTGCAAAAACAATATATACATATCCTTACATAGTAATCATACAGTTAGTTTGGGTGCTTCTGGATGTTAACGGATTCCTGGCACTTGTGACTAGACCAGAGTGGCACCCATGTAATCAGAGGCTGAGTTACCCAAGTGCAAAAGTGTTCAAAAGTGTTCAAGCCTCCTTTACCAATGATGCATTGGGCAATGGGTAACAGGGATAATAATGTTCAGGAGTATAGATGGAACTGCGACAGTAGAATGGTGTTTCTTCCAGGCCCAAGAGGGTGGAGCTGGAATAGCACTGAGCAATGTCACTGGTTTACGTAGACTTGCTGGCGTCCGGAAATCAGTTGTCTAATTGCCTGGGCACCTCTGGAACAGTTGTTTGATAAAGTTTAAACTTTAGAGGGTGCTCAGGGATGCTGTTGCAAGCCCAGCGTCCATAGGCTTTCTTCACGCGAGGGTCACACCAGCGGGGGATGAGAAGGTCTGACTTCCACTCTTTCATGCAGACATCTCCGGGCTGGAGGGTCACTGTGGGTTGGAACAGGAACAGGAACTCTTTCAGGCAGGTGCAATCCTGTCCTCTTCCAGTCAGGCAGTCATGTGGACTCCTCTCCTTAATTTCTCTGGGTGTAGTCTCCAGGGTTGAGGTCCAGGGTGTATCTGTGAATAAAAAAAAACACAAAGAAACGGCAGAAAGAGGAAGCAACCAAGACAAATACATATTGCTTCAAATATCTTTTTCTCATCCCTGCCCCTTTTTGAGAGACCTTGCTTTTGGCTATTGTTACGCAAATTTCGTGCAGGCTTAAACCTGTCTTGCTGTAAAACAATTGATAAGTTCAAAAAAAAAACATGAAAAAACAACAAAAAAATTCTTCATTTGCATCAGTTGGCAATTTTTGAGTTGCCATGTTCTTTGCGCTGTGCTAAAGACAGTGCTTTTGTTCTTCAGTACTGGGAAAACGCCGCGTTCTTGTTCACAAGGGCATTACAAGATAACAGTGGGCTTCTGCCTGCCAAGAAATCTGAAGACAGTGTCCATTTTATAGCGTCCATTTTTTTTTAACAATGTCCAAGCGACACGCTGCAAGGAAGGAAAAATATGACCTTTCAGCAAAAATGTAAGTTATAAGAAATCACAACAATATACAATGTCTTTAGTTTCATTACTTTACTAGAAATAGTTCAAAAATAGACAAGTGGATTGCAACAAGTGGCTGAGCTGGCCTGCTAGGCGTTGAAATGTGGCTTCTTCTCTTTTAAGTACTGACAAACATTTATCATAGGTACTGAGGTTCGGGGGTGGGGCTCTCCTTTTCTTCCATTGCATCACTCTTGCTCATAACGTCTCACCTGGCTTACACTTGAGAAAGGGGCTGTTCTTGTGTCACCCTCCTGTGTCTCATCCAGTGTAGTTATGAGATTCTTTGTGCATTCGTCCCACCTCTTCGTCCCCCCCCCCTTCCTTGGTATTTTGGCTAGCAGGCTGTGGGTTTCTCATGTGCATGTAAAGTGAAGGTTTACTATCCCAATGTGGGGGCATCAAGAGGGTCTTATTGTTTCAAAGGCTGTTTGCTGTTCAGGCCCCCAATTAAAAGGGAAGTTTTCTGCTCCCCTGGTACTTTCAGAAAGGGGTTTGGCTAGCAGCCATAGGAACAAAGTCAAAGACGGCAGTACCCACCTTTGGGGTAAGCGTGTCCCAAGTTTATTGTTTTTCTGCCAGTGGTGGCATCCTCCCATTGAAATGTAAAAATGGGCTGACTGACAGGTGCCACCCGACAGCAAAATAATGCATCGTTTAAGTCCAAAACAGTGAACATTTTTTGCAGACTGTGGGAGCAGACTCAAAAGAGTGTATGTGTTTGGGACATATGGGTGCAAAGTTTCTACCGCTTGGTTCACCATGCGTAAATCTTGTACAGGCCTGTTTTCCTGAGTGCCAGCTTGGGTGCAAGGTTTTTTTACAGGCAAAAGGGCGTTGACCATGCACTCTGACGTTCTTTCAAAAGGCCATAGTGAATCAGTTGATCTAAATGCTTTTGAATCCCTTCTTTGGCTTGCTTTGGGATGGGATACTGTTTTCTTGATACAGGCTGAGCTCCTGGTTTCAAAGTTATAACAAAAGGTGCAATGTTTTTAGCCATCCCAGGTGGGTTGTGTTCTGCCCATACCCCTTCTGGCGCTTGCAATTCTTTGGGGATGGAGGGTATTGGTTCACCCCTCACTTCTGCCAGAACAGCCAATAGTCTCCAGGCGTTTTCTCGGGGCACTGTTATGGACAACATACGTGAGACTAGCCTGTCACTGGTTTCAGGTAGATACAGCACTGGGTCAGAGGGTTCAAAATGGATGAAGACTGGCTAGCCTTACTGGTGTGTTCCACTGGGATGTGCAGGGATGTATGATACTCACAGGAGTACATCTCATTGTATTCAGTGGTACTTACTCCCAAGAAAATGTGATTGGGATTTCAGTATGAGTCAGTTTGAGTCTTTTACAGGTGGGGCAGGATTTCAAGGGCTGCCCTTGCTTCAGCTGGGCTGGAGCTAAACAGGCACCCATGTGTTGCAAAACATAGGTTTATTTACATGTTTAATTAATCAGTATCCAGACCTCTAGGGGTCGACCTGTCCTGCAGGTGTCTGCTAAGTCTAAGAATTTTTCTTTCCCTCTTCTTCTTCTTTCTTCTCCTTCTTTTCTAGCATGGCCTACACTGCATGGCTGATGTCTAGGGTGGATTTCTCCAACAGCCTTATCTCCCTTCTCCCCCTCCTGTTTTCCTGGCAAAACACATTCTCAAGCTAAGGAGGGAGGAGGGCCTGTCTTTTGCTTTCTGGCCAGCGAATCTTTCCTTGGGTCTCCAGCCAAGGCTTGTCCAATATTACCTCTTACGCCTATTTTAAAACATACACTTTCCATCATCTCGACTTGCCATTTTCTTCTGTGCCTCTGCTACAGTTCCATTTAAACCAGAGGCGACATTCTAAACAAACCTTCTGTGGGTTTTTCCTCCCTTTTTTCTTTCTTCTCTTTTTCTTCTCTAACAAACAGTTCTTTGTAAACGACAGAAAATAGCGAACAAGAATACCAAGCCAAATAAGTGATAAAAAGACATCCGAATTAAAAAACCACGCAAAGTGTCTCAAGATAGATGGGTTCACATTATCACTACACAATAAAAAGGAAACTTAAAAAGTTACAAACACTGAACATACATCTTTAACAAAACACTGGCAGCTGCAACATCATGATGCAACATCATGATTTGTTTGCACCCAATTTTTTTTATAACATTGATTTTCATTTTATTTAATTCTTTAATTGATTAATTGTGTGTGTGTGTGTGGGGGGGGTCCCGGTTTGTAACTGGGAAAATCTGGTAAGCCTACAGAAAGGTAACTTTTGAAGCAGGCCTCAGCCTGTAGCAGCAAAAGCAGTGCCACCAGCCTTGTCTTTCTGCTTTTAACAAGGTATTGTTAGTGGAAAGACATGTACCTTTCCTTTACCCCAGCGACTAAGGAGGCAGGAATGGGACAGAATCAATAACAGTAATTGCAAATGCACTTAAGTGGTGAAGTTCTTTCTTGAAAAGCTTGAGAGCTTTTCCAGTCAACATAGTGCCTGTAGTGTGTATTGAATGTACTTGCCGGTAAGTGAATCTTCAGTTATGTTTCACTTAGTAGCTGATTATGTTGAATCTGCTGTTCCATTCTGTCTATTTGTTGAGTATTCTGGGACAAAAAGGTATAGTCTTGTATAGAATTTGATTGCTCCTGAGAAGCCTCCAAGCAAGTCTTTTTTAAAGAAATAGTGAAAAATTGTTTAGCAACATCTATCGCCCGAACCCCGGAGTGTAGCGGAAAGGGTCAGATTTCACAAGAAACAGCAGCGTGAAGGCAAATCTGTGTCTTCATTTGTGGCAGAATTAAAAAGGCTTTCAGAACACTGACTTCAAGGAAGGCCTTAATGATGCATGAAGAGACACGTTTATATGTGGATCGCACCAGTGAGTGTATTCAAAAGAGACTTTTAAAAGAGGGACAGTTTACCCTCAGACATGCTGTAGAAATTGGAATGGTAATGGAAGCAGCAGCGAGAGATCAGTGGAAGGCCAAAGCAGAGTTAGAGAAGAAACATACAAAAGGTAGCCTGGAGAGAATGGGCAATCCCTATTATTCCAGGTATTACAAAAGGGGGAAGTTCTATGAAGTTCTGTAAAAAAAATTCCAAGATTCCTATAAATCCTCTTTGAAAGTGGACAGTTATCCTTTGCCACCTATGGATGACACACATTTGCAACCTCGTCAGGAGGGAAACAGTTCAGCAAGATTGATTTTCCACAGGCTGACTTGCGGATGGAAATAGAATAAGATGTGAAGCAGAGACGTCGTCAAGGGGGGTGCGGGGGGCCAGGGCCCCAGGGCGGGGGCGCAGAGGCTGGGCGGGGGGGCACAGACCCCTTAACTTTCGTTTTTTTACTTACCTTTTTCCGGGTATTTTTTTTTCTTTTTTGCGGGCAGCTGCCGCCTCCCTGCTGCTTCCCAGGGTGGCAGCTGCCTCATGCGCGCCCCCCAGGGTGTGTGTGTGCTTTTGGGGCGCAGGCAGCTTCTTCTGGGCGCTTGCAGCATGTTCTCATCCCTGGCAGGAAGTTCCGGCGACGCCATCTAGGATGGGTGGGACTCTCTAGGACTCTCCTCTCTGTGGTCCTAGAGAGGTTCAAGATGGCGCCGCCGGAACTTCCTGCCAGGAAATATGCTGCAAGTCCTGGAAAGAAGCTGAGAGCGCGCCGAAGAAGCTGCTTGCGCCCCGCAGAGACAAGATAAGTGCCCCAAAAGGACACACATGCCCCTGAGCCCCTCCTAGAATGCCCTTAGCCCCCGTTAAAGTTAAAAAGAAACCTGGAACCCCCGGAAAAACCTTTGATCTTTGATCAAAGATTCTTTGATCACAGATGAAAGGTTTGATGATTTGATTAGACATCAAAGGGGGGGGCGGAAGGACTGAGCCCCCCCCTCCGAAAATGGGCTGAGTCCCTCTCTGGGTACCATCACCTTACCGTCAATACTTCAAAAGGGTTGTACCAATATAACAGGCTAGTGTGTTTGGTGTTGCATCAGCTCCAGCTATCTAGCAAAGGGCAATGGATCCAGTTTTGTATAAGTGTCCCAAGAACATAGTGCTGTCTGGATGACATTATTATGACATGAGAAAGTGATGATGAACATCTGAAAATCCTGCAAGCTGTACCAAATGTTTAGAAGAATACAAACTATGCGCTAAGTGCACAAGGCTTACATAGGTCTCCAGAGTAAGTGAATGCAGTCCTAGAAGCCCCACAGCCGAAGTTGATGTGTCTCAACTTAGAGATCATTCCTTGGGTTTGTTAACCGATAAACAGTAGTTGATTTGTGTCGAATTTGACATGTGTGTTGCATCCCCTGAGCTGTTCATTGCAGAAGGGTCCAAAGTGGGTTTGGTCACAGGCCTGTGAAGAAGCCTTCATACATGTGAAGAAATTGGTCACATCTGAGGATGCGCTGACACTTTTTGATCCATCCTGATCCTTGTCCTTCACGTTAGTGTGTGACGCTTCCCCTCACTGAAGAGGAGCATCACTATCTCATGTGATGCCTGACTGTCAAGAAAGGCCAGCAGCATTTATCTCCAGACGGTAACTATGCCTCCCACCCTCCTTTGTGACTTACCGTGCCTTTCTGAGCTCTAGCGCGGCCACGAACCCGGAAGTAAGTGCCAATGATGTTATCGGCACTTCCGGTGGTATACGGATGACCGAAGGCCCATGAAGGTGGTATGTGGGCCCAAAAAATACTCATACACACTCTCTCACACACACACACACTCTCACACACGCACGCACACGCGCGATCTTTTTCTTTGGACACGAATCTAAACCTTTGCATATTTTCCATCATGGAGATGAAATTTGCAAAAGTGTGTAGGTTGGAGGAAAGACTTGTTTTTGCTCTTTGGGGCTGTTTGTTCTTCATTGTGTATTTTGGAGACCACAGCAAAGTTTTGTAAAGGGCAAAGGAAGAGAAACACTACCCAAGAATAAGAGAATGAGGTGAATCTTTCCAAACTAGCAAATAAGACTTGCCTCTTTTAATATAGAGTATTAAAAACACCACATACATTAACACTTAAAAATTAAATAACGTTCGCTCATTGGAATGTTAATTTGGTTTTGATTTTTTTAACCATCCATACATTGAAGTTTGCTTTCGCAATGAGCTTGATGGCTGTTTCGGCAGCATCGTCGTTGCAGGCTGTGAATCTGTGCCTTCGTTGCAGGCTGTGAATCTGTGCCTTCAGCCGAGTCCAGTCCTTTCATTGGACAGATGGGATCTTATCTCCTTCCTCCCACAACACCTCTTTCTGCTAACTGCTGCTTTTCCTGCCAGTGGTCATTGCCCTGCAATGCACATCTTCCATTGGTGGGCCATGGGCAGCTGAGCGCATAGATACTAGAAATATAGATCCTAGGACAGGGGTTCTCAAGGTCTTGGCATGACGTACCACCTCCCGCGCCGCGGACCTCTCGACTTACCACCGGAAGTCACTGGTGATGACGTCATCACCAGTTACTTCCGGTGGTAAGTTGAGAGGTCATCACCAGTTACTTCTGGGTTGGAGACCTCCGTGCGAGTCTGCAAACGCCGGTAAGAGGCTCCATGCAGGCGGAAGAGCTTTTTCAAGCATGCGAAACCCGCATGCTGGAGCTCTGCCTGCCCAGCCTCCTACCGGCATTAGCAGACTCGCGCCGAGATCTCCATGACACGATGTGGGTGTCCACGGGTACCACCGACACCCACCTCGTGTACCACCAATTGAGAACCTCTGTCCTAAGAGGAATGGGACTGAAGTTGGGACATCACGCTGGAACTGAGTGAGGAATGTACACACACCGATGAATTAATGCTGCACGATGAGAGACAATCTGCAGACAGTTGCACGGGCCCCAGAGTTTGATGGAGGCTGGGAGCGCATCGCAGGAAGCTGGAGTACAGGAACAGAAGTGGGCAGATGCTGGGCAGGGACACCTGAGGGGCCACAGGCCAGTTGATGAGAAGGGAGCCCGAACCTGCCTCTTGTCCAGACAAGGATCAGTTCTTCCAGCTCAACCCTGGATAGCCCGGCCAGGGCAGGGAGAGGGTGGCAGTGCCGCAAGGGGGTGGTGTGGTTGCCATCACTAGCAACATGGGCTGGTCAGAGCTGAATCCTGCCAGTTGGGGAGGGTGGGGGCAAGGTGTTGGGAGCAAGGCAAGGCTCCCAGGGACTGGGGAGCAAGAGAGACTGGGGCACTGGAGGAACTGCGGAGGCTTCAGTATCTACCCAGCTGGCTTTTGGCTTCTTCAATGAGCTTCAAACCCTAACTTTGTTGTTTAGGGGTGGAGATGTCCACTGGGTGAGGGAAAGCCCATAACTTACTTGATTGTTTGGTTAAAAGTTAAAGGGGTGAAACAATGGGACAGAGCCAAAGTAAAGGGAAAGATCAGACTCCTTTGAAATGCGTATTAAGCCATTTCGAAGATTTAAGAGGGGATAGCTCTCTTAAAAGAAAAAGGCTCATAAGGTTTTCGAATTTTACTTGGCCAGGGTCCAAGACTGCTGCTGCTGCCATCCAGTGGCCACCAGCTGGTACTTTGGATTTGGCAATTCTAATGCCTTTTGCAGACTGGATGAAGAAAAAAGGGAAATGGATAGAATTAAATTATTTGGAATTGTTCTTTTCTTTGCGTAAAAATGTGGAATTGTGTAAGCAATATGGTTTGTCTGTTGTAAACTCTAGTGTGTTTTCGGGGAGCCCTGTTTCTTTACCCCCCTCTGCGCCTCCCCCTCCTAGCTATCAGGATTTAGGAGAAGCAGCGGAAGGCGCTGCAGCTGTTAGCTCAGCCTCAGCTTTGCAAGTTTACCCATTGACTAGTAGTCCACTTGTTTTGGGAAATAATGTGGTCTCAGGAGCTGTTCATTCCCCCTGGAGCCCTACAGATTTGGCTGTATTTAAACAAAAAGGAGGAGATTTTGCTCGGAATCCTAGAGAAGTTGTTGCTTACATAGAAGGCATATTTCAGACACATAACCCCACATGGGGAGATATAAAGGCTATGCTTTCAGTTTTGCTTGGTGAAGTTGAACTTCAAACTGTGGTGACAAAAGCAGAAGAGGAGGCGGGTAGGAGGCATGCTGCTGGAGGAGTAGCTTACCCTGCCCCTGCTGTGGCTTTCCCATGGGCTGCACGACCTCACTGGGACCCAAACACTCCTGCAGGCAGGACTAGATTAGCTGAATTTCAGAATTTGATTTTGTTTGGTCTGCGTGCTTCAGTAGTGAGATACGATAATTGGAATAAAGTCCAGGAAATCTATCAGAATGAAAACGAATCTCCATCTGGCTTTTTACAAAGAATTAGAGAGGCTGTAGTTATGCATACTTCTCTTTCTGCGGACGATGTTCAGGCAGCTCCAATAATAAGATATGTTTTCATAACTCATTCAGCATCTGATATTCAAAAGAAGTTGAATAAATTAGATGGTGCTCTAGGGCTCCCTCTAGCGGCTTTGTTGGAAACTGCACAGAAAGTATATGGACAAAGGATTGTAGAGAGAGAGAAATCCCAGGCTAGAGTGATGGTTGCAATGATGAAAAGAGAAGATCAGGGAAGAACACGGGGAAGAGGAAGAGGAAGACCTGGAGTTAATATGCGGCGTAGATTGGACAAAAATCAATGTGCAAAATGTTTTGAATTTGGTCATTGGAAAAATGAGTGTGGCAAGGGAAAAACTGAGACCCCTGACAGAGTGGCAGCTGCTACTCAACAATGAAGGAGTCGGGGATCTGGGACCCTCCCACCCCCAGAACCTAAAGTAAAGATGAAGGTGGGAGGACGTGAAGTGGACTTTCTAGTGGATACTGGTGCTTCTTGTTCTGCAGTGAATGTCCCCCTTGATCACCCTATTAGTGGAAAAACCCAGATAGAAGGAGCAACTGGAATTTCATCCAGTGTGGTATACCAACCTATTGAATGTGAGATTGGAGATTTTTCTACTACTCAAGAATTGGTTTTTCTTCCTAGGGCAGGGACTTCTCTTATGGGGAGAAATTTATTATGCCGGTTGGGTGCTGTTATTTCCTGTAATCCTGAGGGAACTATTGATGTGGCTTTTCGGAATGCTGAGGATTGTTGGAGACTTATGAGTGCAAAAGAGATACCGGAGCAGGCTTTCATCTGGGAGGAAGTGAATTCTGATGTATGGGCACGGGAGTTGCCAGGCTTGGCAAAAACAGCAGAGCCTGTGGAAATTGTTTTGAAGCCAGGAGCCACCAGTGTCAGAATCAGACAGTACCCTTTGTCACAAGCTGCACGTCAAGGGCTTAAACCTGTTATTGAGAAGTTGTTGAAAGGAGGAGTTTTAAGAGAATGTGTTAGTCATTGGAACACGCCCATACTGGCTATTCCTAAAAAACAGAACCAGCAGTGGAGATTGGTTCAAGACCTTAGAGTTGTGAACGCTAGGGCTCAGGACCTCCCACAGCTAGTCCCTGACCCCTACGTGTTGCTTAGCACCCTTTCTCCTTCCAAGACTCATTATACTTGTTTGGACTTGCAAGATGGATTTTTCTGTGTGCCACTGACTGAGAAGTCAGGAGAGATTTTTGCTTTCACTTGGCAAGAGGAGCCTGGAGGTCCACAGATTCAGTTGTGTTGGAACCGCCTCCCCCAAGGGTTCAAAAATTCACCTGTCATTTTTGGAAGGACATTGGCCCAAGACTTAAGGGACTGGGAGTCAGGGGAGGGCTCCCAACTGATCCAGTATGTCGATGATTTGCTCCTAGCTTCGGTTGGTTCTGAACAGTGTCGTAAAAAAGACTCAATTTCTTTGTTGAACTTTTTGGCGGAGAGAGGCTATCGTGTGTCTAGAAAGAAAGCACAGCTAGTCAAGACTTCAGTCAGGTTCCTGGGGCATGACATCTCTCAGGGAACCCGAAGACTAGCCCCAGACAGGATTGAGGCAATCTGTCAAATCCCAGTTCCTTCCAATTCAAAAGAACTTAGGTCTCTGATTGGAATGGTTTCATTTTGTCGTCTCTGGCTTGTTGATTTTGCAGAACTAGCTCAACCTCTGTATGACCTGCTTAAGCAGCATAAAACAGATGCGCCTATTGTCCCAACACCAGAAGTAAAGCGGTGCATAAAGATTCTGAAGCACAGGCTTATGGAAGCCCCTGCACTAGGGCTACCTGATTTGAACAAGCCTTTCTTTTTGTTTGTCCATGAGAAGCAAGGAATAGCAAAAGGGGTTCTGACCCAGAAGCTAGGTGATTGGCATCGCCCGGTAGCATATTTCTCGAAAAACCTCGATTGCGTGGCAAAAGGTTGGCCAGCCTGCTTGAGAGCTGCAGCTGCACTTGCTCTCCTTGTTAAAGAGGCAGAGAAGATTACTTTTGGAAGCAAGCTAGAAGTGGCTAGTGCTCATGCTGTCAGGACTTTACTTGAAGCCAAAGGAGGGTTATGGCTAACACCTGCCAGGTTAGCCAGATACCAAGCTGAACTACTGGATTCTCCAGATGTAACCTTGGTTCAGTGCCACACTTTGAATCCTGCTTCTCTTCTCCCTGACCCAGCTTTACTACCTATAGAACATGATTGTCAGAATGTACTTGACCTGCAAACCAAACCCAGAGAAGGACTATTTGACTCCCCACTTCCTAACCCTGATTTGATTCTTTATACGGATGGATCCAGTTATGTGGAGAATGGGAAGAGATTTACAGGATGGGCAGTAGTGGATGAACATGGGGTTCAAAGAGCAGCAGGAGGTCTCTCTTCTAAAGATTCTGCTCAAAAGGCTGAATTGGTTGGTCTCATCCAAGCCTTGAAATTGGCAGAGGGACAAAGAGTCACAATTTTTACTGACAGCCGTTTTGCATTTGCAGCTGTTCATGCCCACTCTTTGCTCTGGCGGGAAAAAGGTCTTTTAAATTCACGAGGAAGCCCCATAAAGTATGGAGCAGAGATCTGTGATCTCCTAGATTCAGTGCTACTGCCATCTGAAGTAGCAATTGTGCACTGTCGTGGACACCAAAAAGGAGATTCGGACATTGCAAAAGGAAATAGAATGGCAGATGCTGCCGCCCGCAGGGCAGCTAAGGAACTGCACCGAGAAACAGTTTTCTTGATTTTACCTGAACCCCTTGAGGACCCAGTGTATACAGATAAAGACAATAAGCTAGCTGAACAGCTACACCTGATTAAGAAAGATGGATGGTGGGTGGAAAATACACCAGAAGCTAGAGTACTGCTCCCTAATACCCAAGTTCTTTTTGTTATCCAGCAGATTCATGAGCAAACGCATGGTGGAGGGGAGACAGTAGCTACTCTATTGAAAAAGTATTTTACTGGATCTGCATTCAGGAGTCTGGCTGATAGAGTTACAGCCAGCTGCATGATTTGTCAACGCAACAACCCAGCCCCAGGGCGAAAGCGAATAGAGACTCATTTAAAAAATGTTTCTATCTCACCTGGACAATGGTGGCAAACCGATTTCACAGAGCTTCCCAGGGCACAAGGATACCGTTACATTTTAGTTTTTGTATGTAGATTTTCAGGTTGGATTGAAGCCTTTCCTACACGTTCTGCAACCACTAGGGAAGCTGTTAAATGGTTGCTTAAGGAAATAATTGCAAGATGGGGAGTTCCTGAGGGACTGGACTCTGATAATGGCCCCCACTTTGCATCCCAGCTTGTCAAAGAAGTCTCCAAACACCTGAACCTTGAATGGAAATACCATACGCCATGGAGACCACAGGCTAGTGGTGTGGTTGAAAGAGCAAATGGACGCATCAAGAACCAACTGGCCAAAATTTGTCAAGAAACTGGCCTTAAATGGCCTGTGGCGCTCCCTATAGCTCTAACCAGATTGAGGCTGATGCCAAGTGCTAGAACAGCTCTTTCCCCCTTTGAAGTAGTTTATGGAAAAGCTTGGCCCCTAAAGGGAACCCCTAGCACACACCAGGGTCTTGAGAGGGTGGGAGAACAAACTGTACGTAAATATTTGCTTGGTCTGTCGGCTGTTTTATGTTCTATTCACAGGACTGTTCGAGAGGCGAGGCCTCTACCATTGGAGGAACCTGTCCACGAGATCTCTCCTGGTGATTGGGTCCTGATCCGCTCTTGGAAAGACCAGTCTCTGCGGCCCAAGTGGATTGGCCCCAAGCTCGTGATTCTTTCAACAACGGCGGCGGTGAAAGTGGAAGGCGGAAAGAATTGGATTCACTACTCCAGGGTAAAACCAGTGCCAGCACCCGAGAATTGGACTGTTACCAGGGTGCCGAAGAATTCAGAAGAGGGACTTGGGGACGGGTTGAAATTATTGTTCAAGAAACAAAAGGAGGGAAGGGAAACTAATAGTGAACATTCCCAAGACTAGACTTTGTGTTCACTTGGACAAAAGAGATTAACTGGCTTCCGTGTTTTTCAACTATTCAGTTTATTCCTCTAGGTGGCGCAAGATAGAGAATCCTGAGTGTTGCAGAATTCGCCCCAGAGGACCGCACTCTTTCAACTTTAAGCCTTTCTGTCCTCAATAGTGAAGGCTCAAATGTTTAATATGCTAATTGTTTTTCTTCTTCTGCAGCTTCCATTAGGAGAAGGGAATTGGTTACTTCGCCATGCAGAACACATGTTTGAACAGCATGGTCAGGATGTGCAATTGGTATATGAACATCCCTATAACGTGAAACAGTTTTCTTTTCTTCCCTCCTTGATTAATGAACCTGCATTGGTCTTGGCAGGACTCCAGGCTAATCAACAAGGTTCTATGTTTGTTCGTGTACCTCAAGATCTTAAACGCAATGAGTTGCGAAAGTTTCAGTTCTCTATCTCTACACCTGGTACTTGTTTCTGTTGCTATCATACAGGAAGTTGGAATGGTCAGATTAGAAATTGGAAAAAGAAAAATGCCTTTTATGAAAAATTGGGAAATTATACTGGCTGCACCAACTATTTTTGGCTATGGGGAACCTATAACAATACTTATTCCCCTAAGGTCAAATTGTCTTTTCAAGGGATGTATCCTACATAGGCTTACCATATCCAAAGGGGGACAGGGTGCCTACACCTTTAACCATTGTAAAAAGAGGGAATTTTGGCAGGTGCAACTTGTTGCACCCTTCCATTATGAGCTGCACCTGCCAAAATTCCCTCTTTTTACAATGGTTAAAGGTGTAGGCACCCTGTCCCCCTTTGGATATGGTAAGCCTAATCCTACATATCCCCGATGGGAAGCTAATTATGCAGCCATTGGTTCAATCTGTTCAGGAATGATGGCCAGGGATCCGAATCTTTGGTTTTTCTACAATGGTTGGGCCACAAATTATCATCCTGGAGGATACCAATGTGTGGGAGTGGGGTATCTTACTCTCCCTGTACAGGTTATCTACAAGGATGGAACTACTCATGTTCAACACTCCAGGGCACGTCGTTCCTCAGGCAAAAATCATCAAACAGGACCATTAGGGCCACACTGTAGAGATACAGTTATCATAGGAAAACAACTATCAGGCTCAGAAGGAAGCAGAATAGTTGGAGGAGCTCTAACAGGTTTCCTGACCCTGGGTTCCTACCCAGGAATTGTAGCACAGGAAAACAGATATTCTATTTTAGGATTAACTTGTCGCCTGGAAAAATCAGTAAATGCTACTGGAGTTATAGTAAGAGCCATGCAATCAGAAATAGAAGACTTACACCAGGGGCAACTCCAGGTACAAATGGCCCTCGATTACATCCTCGCAAGAAATGGAGGATTGTGTAAAGCATTAAAGAAAACTGGAGCTTGCAAAATAGTTTATCATGATCTGAATCGTACAATCTATGAGGCTCTTCAAGGAATAGAAACCGTCATCCAGCATAATGAGGAAGGATCAGGAGATCCATGGTCTTGGTTGACCTCTTGGCTTCCTGATTATGGATGGCTGAAACAATTGTTTACTTGTATTGTAGTTTTAGTGGTAATAGGACTAACATGCTTGTGTTGTATTCAATTTATCCCTGTTTGCACTGCTCAATGTATACCTCATAGAAGGGCTAATCAGGCAACTGTGTATGCTCTTGCTGATTGCCAACCTACCTCAGCTTATGCTGAAATGTGTGAAAAGCTTTAAGTGGAAAACTTTCAAAAATAGGAGGGGAAACTGTAGCCGTGGAGCTCAGGCTTTGGTTCAAAAAGCCAGGCCGCTCACCATCTTGACACAGAGCCTGAACCCTGAACTATATGGGCTATGGGATTTTGGAAAGATTTCCACTCTCAGCCTTACCTCAACTCCCCCTCCCCTTTTCCTGTGATTTGGGAGACAAAGAGCCCAGGAAGGAGTGGGCTATGGAGATAAGAAATCAGTTTGTCTCTGCTATGGGAAAAGCTGCTTCAAGAACATCACACAGAGCTACGTGCAGGTTGTAAAGAGGCCCCCTTTTTCCCATCGAAGGGGAGAAAGGCTTGACTTCCTTTCATTCTCTCTTTGTTTCTGAAAGCACGTAGACAACTTTTGCTGTAATTCCTGCTGAAATTTGACTTGTTTCCTGTTTTTTTGCATATGTATTGAATGAAAGGTATAAAACGGCTTGTAACTTTTTGTACTTCGCTCCAGCCTTATTTCAATTTGCTTTTGGGCTGGAGTCCATGCATGAGAATATTCTTTTGAAAATTCTTATTAAAACTAATACTTCTCAACTCTTGAAAAGACTTATTATTCAATCTTTTCGGGTGGATCAACAGCATTCAGGGAAAAGCTGTAACCGTTGCTCTTCAGCAGCAACATTAGGAGATATATGTGTGTAGAAGACATGTTTACATGAAAGGATTTTACATAAAGTAATTACATTCTGCTATTTGCTAAACAAGCTAGTTACTATGTCATAAGCTTATGCATTTTAATAGTTCACCAACATATTACAGCAGCCAGTCTCCAGCCCAGCTGGCAGAGGAACACGTTCGCTCATTGGATTGTTAATTTGATGGTTTTGATTTTTTAAACCATCCATACATTGAAGTTTGCTTTCACAATGAGCTTGGTGGCTGTTTCGGCAGCATTTTCGGCAGCATTGTCGGCAGCATCGTTGCCTGTTGCCTATACCATGTGCTTGGCAGAGGCTGCGGAAGAGGCCTTGGCAACATGGTTGCTGTCTTTTCTGAATTTTTTGGAGATGTCACCGAAGCGATGTTTTGGCTCGGCACAACAGAAACATGGTCCTTCCCCAGTTGGTTGAAGTGTGCAGACACCTTTGTGTGCGAATCCAGGTGGCTCCAGGGGACTTGTTGTACATTCTGTGCTTCTTTCTTTTTACGCTTAGCTAGATGAGCATTTGCCTTCTCGGACCCTGATGTGTCTCTGGTCAACAATGAGGGCCTCACAGGGCACACGTAGGCCTCTCTTGAGGTTTGCATCTCCCGTATATCTTTTCCCTGGGTCGTACGTCTGATATTTGTGGCCTCTTTCTTCCCCGTAGCTCTCTCCAAAGACATTTTTTGAAAAGAACTGTCTTGGGTTGCCTCCTTAGAATGGATAGGTGGGAAGAAGCATTGAGGGAGCAGTGGCTCAGTCGATGTAATTGGCTTTTCAGTATCAGGAAACTGCTCTGTTTTGAGGAGAACCTGTGGCAGCTGAAACTCATCCTTGAAATCAGTAGTTTTTTGAGCTTCTGGCTGGAGAAGATGTGGCTGATGGGCCTCCTGTGTCCCTGGTTGAGTGCTCAGCTCTAAAAGAAAGAAAAATCAACCAAATGGATGATTAGAGGACAGAATATGTCTTCTAGATTGCTTGAAAAAATCAGGCTCCGATAATGAATTATAATAATATAATTTGAGGTCATGGGAGGAACACCTTCAATTATGCAAAAGATCATAAAACTAATGGGGGCCAACGGATTGGAGTTAGGAGAAGTCCAGTGGAATCCGGATCAGTGCCTAAAGTCAAGTTTCCATTGCTCAGTCCCCGTAGTAAAATCTTCATTCATTCGTTCAGTGCGTATGGACCATAAAATCAGTGCACCATCACACAAACAACTCTGTCCCACAAAAGGAATTAGAGTCAGAATCCATCAGAATGGCCAAAACATAAAACAAAACCTACTATTTAGCCAGTCAAAGAGCCAAGGCAGCTCCCTCCTAAAGGCCTTCCCTGCAGTGCTTTCCAGGCACCCCTTAGGGAGCAGAAGCCTTCACTAGAAGATGGAGCCTTTTCACACTGACTTGTTTGCAGGGGATTTGCCCTGGGGATTAAGGGGGCAAATTTGACAGGCATGATCCATTCACCTGGCATGCTGGCCAGGATTCTTGGGGTCTCTCATCCCACATGAGCTATGGGTTTACTGTTTGAATACACCCAACCGTCAGCTACTTCAAGGGAGAAGAGTGGCAGTGGTGGGCAAGCTGTCTTTAAGGGTTATTTATGTGCCATTCTGATCTTCTCATTGAGGAGCCCCTGTTAAGCATTTGAGGAAGCATTTCCCAGGATGTATCCTGAAAACCATGGCCCTGAGAGGAGATGAAATAATGATGGAGTTCATCTAAACCACTGATCAATGGGTAGATTATAGACAGAATGTCCCCTTTGCAAAGATCAGCAGCACACATCCTTTCAAGCTTCTGCACTTATGGATTTCATATTCCTGGATTTTGGTTGGGCTCAATAATACTTACTGAATTTCACAATTCGTTGGTGTTCCGGCTTTTTGACAGATGGAGCCGATGGCACTGGGACAGCCCTGCCTGGCTGCACAATTTGACCCGTCTGCCCAGGAGGCTGCAGGTGGACCAGTTGAAGGTTGGGCACTGGCTGGAGGTGGGGGTGCCTGCACAGCTGCTCCATGGTGCTGGGTGCATTTCTGAATGCCTTCACTGGCCCAAAGCAGGACACGGGAGGAGGACGGTTCGTGTTGATGCTCACACGGACGGGAGGACAAGGAGCCACAGAGCTGGGTGCTGCTGCTGGATGCCGCTGCTCGGTCTTGCCAAGGGGACACTTTGGGCTCGGTTTTCCCAAGTGGACACTTGGTGGGACTAGATAGTTGTAGTCCTTG